>CM046883.1:23171076-23496132 GCA_025688845.1 Cucumis hystrix
AAAAAAAAAAAAAAAGAAAGGAAAATTTGCCTGTATAGACCTTAGGTTTTGATGAAAATTACTCTTTGGTCAGTTTTAAAAGTACATTTTTTGTTTTTAAATTTAGAATAATAGACCAATTTAACTTTTTAGTTTTAGAGTGTTTAAAACATCTTTCAAATAACTTTATATTTTTATTTTAAATAATTATATCTTCTAAAACTCGTATTTTTTCCAAACCTATTTTTCTAATTTTAAATGTTGTATAATTATTTTTAAAAAATTAAATAAAAATATTTTAAAGACTTTACAAACTTATTTTTTAAAATTCATAAACTGAAAAAAAAAATACATCTCGAAAACTAAGTACTAAACACATATTTAAAAAAAACTTAGTACTAAAAAGTTAGTTTTCTAAAAACAAAAATATAGAATTTGAATTTTATGAGAAATTGAAGTATATAATTGAAAAGTGAAAAAGAGAGAAAAAAAAAAAGGAAGTATGTAGAAATTGTGAAATAAGAAATGCTTTTGAAGGAAAAGCGTCGCTGATCCATTGGAATAATGATTACTGCCTACTCGCAGTTCCAAGGCGCGTGGAGAGTGTGTCTAGTTGTAACATTAATAATAACACCAATCATATTTATCGTTAAATTTGTTAAACTAATGATATTTATTTATTTAAATATATGGAGAATCGTTATAAACAGAAAAAAAGAAAAAACTACGCCGATGAAAGTTTAAGGAAGAGCGATGTCCCATCAATCACACGGCCCATCGGCGGAGAAACTTAAAGGAAGCTTCGAGTCGTCAAATTTGGCACCCAACCGGTAATGCCGGAGGAGTGAGAAAAGTCCGGCGGCGAACTGAAAAATCCATCGGCTGACAGCGACGGATAGAATCATAGAAAACCAAAATGTAAAGAAGGTTAGAAAATGAAATTGATATATTTTTAATTCTAAATTTGATGAGTCAAATTAAATAGTCTATTTTCAAAGATTTTGAAATTACTATATCAAACTATCAAACCAACACTAATTAAATATCTAACTTTAAAGCCAGCTCATCAATATTCATGTCAATGGATCTATAAACAATAGCTCAATTGACAATATTTTCATTCTTCTTTTGTTATAGCTAAGATGAAGGTGAGAATTTTAATCTTTTAGCTCTTAAAAGGAATGTGTTTAATGACTTAATCAACTTGTTTTTGCTATCAACCTTTATTATATTTGTTGTCTATTTAATTCACATATTTTCTACTGTTTAATTCACATGTTCCTTTTTAATCTAACAATTATCCACAATTAATTATCTTTATGTTAAAATAAGTCCCAAACACAATATTAATAAAAACAATATATTTGCTTTTTTTACCTTCTAAATTTTGATATACGTTATTTATTGTTACTCGAGTCATTCTTGTTCAATAACATTAGGTTAGATCTATCACTATTATATTTCTTTAAGACGAGAGACAAAAAACGAATACCTTACCGAACCAAATCCTAAACAAAACATTGTTCGATACAACACTTTTATTTCCCACTTTTTTCTTATTATCAAACTATCGTTATGGATTAATTTTAGCCGCCAAATACGAAGAGTGCATGGTAAGAGAACCAAATGCATGCAAGATATTAGCAAGAAATGATAAACCATGAATCATCCCAAATTTCTAGTTTATTGCTCTAAATTTTGGACTCACTTTTGCAGCTTCTTCTACTTTTGTTGACCATCTATCTAACTTCATCCCCAATGTTAACTTCACTCTTTCACTTTGTGTCTCTGTTTCATTAGCTGAAGAACAATAATGGAAATACACGGTAGGGTGTTCGATATAATATTAAAACTATCTTCCTCTATTAGTGAATTAAATCATGTGTTTGAACTTTTGTGATGCTATTTATTCTCTAAATAACATTAACTTGCATGGTTTCGTCCAAATTAGACAAATTTATAAATTGATCGTCAAGTTTTGTAAATAGATTTTGAACAATAAGTGATTAATCATTTCGAAAAAAATGTAGAATATATATACATTTATTTTCCTAGTAGGAGTTTTAATCTCCTCTCTTATAAATGGAAACTTTTATGGAGCTCGGATCTTCTATGGAGCTTTGTAATTGCATTTTTCTCACATTGATTAATTTGAAGACGTTAAATTGGAATCTTGAGTTAAGGTTTCAGGTAAAGGTTCTCATGGCACAATCTTTTTAACCATTGCAACCAATGGACCTCTTTATTTTAGTGCTCTTAACTTAGCTTCCATAAAATAATTCGTTCGATTTTGTTTTGAAGAAACTATTCGGCTCAATTTCAAAGGTTGTTCTCAAATTATTCAATGTGTTAGACACAGTGTTTGTTTTGAAGTTGGTTCTTTATATTCTGTTTCGTATAAAATAACTTTGCATTGAGAGAAATAGTTTAACTTACTTGATTGTCTTCTTCAAAATTTGAGTTTTTATTTCATAAAGTTTCGAAATCTTGAAATTTTAGGATTTGAAAAGGAATCGGAAATTTTTGAGAATTTTCAAAATTTCAAGAATATTTTGTTTCTACAAAATTTCAAGATTTTGAGAATGTTTTAATTTTTCTTGTTTAACTACATTAGCCCAATTAAGTTTTTCAATCTCATGGTATTGATTAAACACAATTCTATGTTTTCATATAGTAATGCTATTTTCGATAAAGGACTAAGCCTTTTTATGTACTTACTTTTTCTAATCTCCAACTTCTCTCAACTTCTATCTTTATTTTGTGACCCAAAATTTTCATTTTTAAAGGAATTGAATCGATAAATGCCACGAATAATAGTCTATATCTATTTTAAACCTCATTCGAACCATTCGGGTTCCTTTTCCCTTTACCATCCAAAACATTCATAATTTTCAAACTATTTCATCTCAAAATATTCATAAACTTTATATTGTTTTTTCCATTTCTTTCTTAAATTTATGCTATAATTATAACGATCTCAATCAATTACCACAACTTTTTCAAAAATTTCCATCGAACTTGTTTCAGGTTGAATAATAAAAGTTTTAACAAAACTGCTTAAAAAACAAATAAATAAAAGAGAAGATCGTTTTCTTTTTAAGATTTTCAATTGGTCACGACTCGTTTGCATAGGGTTCTTTCTGCGAGGGAAAAAAAGAACTTATACCATGCAAAATTTCAAGCTGCATCATTGCAATGGATAAAAGAACTCTCGGTTTCGTCCATTGTTTTATAATATTTCTAAGTTAGAAGCAATATTTTATTATTTATTTATTTGAAAGAAGCAATACTTTTAGTTCCAAGTGTGATTAAAGCAATCAGATTTCTAGAACCATAAGTTTTAATGGCGGCAAGGAGCAAGAAATTACAAATTCATGGTGAAGGCCAAGTACTAGAGTGGGGTTTGAAATTAGGAAAATCTTAGATATGATTGGTGGTGGTGTTTTAGATAATTTTCCTCTATGTAGTCATCTTCCTCTTTACTTATTTGATTCCTAAATAAAAGGATTTCACATAGAGTATAGAAACTTAGCATAGCTGGAACTAGTAGAAATATAACAAAATCCCTTTGCAGCACTGGACAAAAAAAACAAGCAACATTCCTCTGACAGACACTAAACACAGACAGTGATATCAATAAAGCACCTTTATTTCCCACTTTTTTCTTCATCAAACCATCCAACGATATATGTTCAGTCTAGCAGAGACAGAGCACTTGAGCAATTGCTTAATGGATGTAAAACTACAGTCATACACTTAAAAGGGGAAGGAGAATATTTTGAGTTACAGATTAAGTTTACCTGCCAGATACCAGGAGTGCATTGCAAGACTACCAAATGCTAGGATATTAGCAAGAGAAGACAACCCATGAATCATCCCGAATTTCTTGTTCATTGCTGCAAGTTTTGGGTTCACTTTTGCAACTTCTACATTTTTTGACCATCCAACTTCCTCGCCAATGTTACTTTCCCTCTCCACTTTGTGTCTTTGTTTCATCAGCTGAAGAACAAGAATGGAAAGAACAGAAGAAATGGAGTTGAATTGTTTTATTGTATGTAATATATTGAGATATAAGAAGTTCGAAGCAGGTAAATTTTGGATGAACAGAGAGAGGTGTGACACTATCAAACATATGAAGCACTGCGGTAGGAGTCTGGGATGGTGACATTTTTTTTTTAATGAATTTGATGAATAACTTTCCATCTCTTACTTAATAATGATTTCCTGGCTCAAGAATATGATGTCGTTCAGGAAATATAAATAACAATCACTACGTTAATCAATAACAAAACAAGATTAAATAAAGCAATCGAGAAGGCTTAACTTATGGTTGACAGTAAAAAGGCCTACAACCATGTGGACCACAAGTTCGATGATTGACTTATTTATGGTTCAGGCTTCAAAGTCGTATGCCCTATAAGTCTATCCCTCCATCTCGGTGTCTCATGAGTCAAATGAGTTCTGAATTCCCTGCTCAGCTTTTTTTCCATTGTACTTGTGCTTCTAATTTCTGACAAATTGTTGTATTAGATGCTTTTCACTGGTCGTTGACTTGCTTTGATAATATGTTTGAATTCTTGCATCTATTTTGCCGGGGCGCGCTCTAAATGATACAAAGAAGATGGCTTGATTGGGTTTTGAGCTTTCCTTTGGACTCTATGGGGCGAGCGCAATAAACGTCTTTTCAGAGATTATTTTTCAGGTTTTGATAATTTTATGGATTTGGTTATGTTTACAACTTTGTATGGGTGCAAAACCAAGCACCCTGCTTTTCATTTTTTCTTATCTCGTTTCTTATTGAAAATCTTTATTGTAATCACCTTTAGGTGCTTTGGGGTTCACCCCTTATTTCTTCTCTTTCTTTCTCGTTTTTTTTTTTAAAAAGTTAAAAAGAAGAAGAAGAAGAAGAAGAAGGAAACTTTATGGTTGAAGCTTTGAGACAGACGGAGTATAAGTTGGATAGCTTTCCATATTCTACTCCATCTTCTTCATTGACAAGCCAAAAGAATCAGAGCCTAGGAAGTGGGATAAGATGGGACGGTCCTCTCTCTTCATCCAAGAACGGGAAAATAAATAAATAACCTAAGGAGGGCTTTTCAGAATGATGGAGTAGCGCATCTTTTCCATCTCCTATATGGGACTGCCACAAAAACTTTTCTTTCTGAGTAGAAATGACAGGCTTATTAAGACTCTTTCCACCTTTGGCAAAACTTCGAGCCTTGAGATTAGAGAAAAAAAGTGTCTCATTTCGCCTATTGGTAGGCGGTCCCCATTTTCTTCTTTTGACAACATATAGTGAATAAAGGTTCAAATCATTGTAAATATTCAAGGTTTCAAAGCCAACTGCTGATAGGGTTGAAGAGATGGAGTTCGCAACCATGGAGGATAATTATTCTGTGCATATTTGTGCCCGTATGCATAGGATGGGAGCGGGTTGAGGTTAGTAATATGGTCATTAAGATCCTGGATTCCTAGCCTTCTGGGATAAGTACGGTAGTTTCTTGGGAAGAGTACAACTTGATGACAGAAGATAATAACCAATAGCTTTGGGGTATGTTCTGTTTCGATGGATGAGACTCAAACCAAGTTTCTTTAGCTTCTCATCATAACCCTTGGAAGGCCATCATTTATGATCTTCACCAGTGCTTACATTTTTTGTTCCTTTTCTCAGCAAGCAAGAACATGTCCAAATTCAGAGAATGTATAGGTTGGCTCCACCCTGATGTTGTGGCCCACAGATCTAAATCTTTCTAAGAATGTTTCTATTACGTTATGCTACTTTCACATATCCCATCATTAAGGATCAACCTTTATCTGTTATTGTGGATGATTGGGAGGGGTATGCGTCTAATGGCATTGTTTCTCTATGCCTCAGCTAAGTATAGCTATGCTGTGCATATTCTATTTCCTTAGTCCTAGTTTGCTAGCATGTCATCTAAGATGTAATTGAACAATTTTGAAACCTGGGAGTCTGGTAACTAAACTTTCTGGAAATCTTGAATTACTGTACTACTTTGACATGATAATGTTGTGTACAAAAATTATTTCTTTCAATTAGAATTGTACATGAAAATAAAATTATGAAATTCGTCTAATTTTTTTCAGTACTTTTCCAACCTACAAAAACTGGCATAACAGTTAACAAGCAAGTTCGCTAAAAAATAATATATCAATTATTTTCACTTGACAAAGTATATAGTCATAACTCTGTGTGAAATATCAAATAAACATATACACGTCTAAACTAGGCCGCTTGCTAAGCTAATGTTTTAGTCCACTTGTTGAATATATGATGTCGATTGTTTTCATTTTCCCCTAGTACTTGCTACGACCAAATGGCGAAAATATCAACAGATGTTAACATAATATTGGCATGTAAAATGGCACTTATTAACAAATTTGTTATTGAAGCCTAAAAAGTAAATAATCGTCAATCTCTGGACATATTGTCATGATAATCCAAGATTAACATTTACCACCAACTGAAGGTAATTTGATTACTTCAATCTAAAATTTGGACATCGTAAGATTACAAAGCGTATTGGATTCAGAGAATTTCATAAAGGCATGGGAATCCATGATGATTTAGAGATTTTCAGGTTAGAACTTATAAGACATCAAATTAAACCCAAACAAACAAAGACTTGAGTATTTAACGAGAGTTTAATTCCCTAGACCATTGTAAAATTGTGCCATCTTATACTCCTTCAATATTCTTAAAAAAAGATTCTCATTTACTTCAGAAGAGGTTGAGAAATGAAGTTACAGCAACTAAGTGAAACCTTTTTGACCCCTATCCTGTTATGAAGTTAGGATTAAATCATAAGTACCAAGTCTTGTGAAACTATAGTCGCAACTTTAGGCTGTTTTGATAAGGCAATATCATAAGGTCGTGTTCATGGTATGAACTTTCCATTAAAACATAAAATAAACCACATGATACACGATGTATCCAGAGGGTGAGATTTTTTTTCTTAATTATTTTTTTATTTAATGAGAAATATGGTGAGAAGCGCACACAGTCAAAATATCACACCAGACATCACATCGGAATAGTAATTATGCATAAGTTTTCAAGGGGAAAGTTCCAGAAATACGAGAAATTACCTCAATTGTCATAGGTGTGAAGACAAACAGGTTGGCCAAATTAAAAGCAAACGCCGATATCAAAAACCCAAGCTGGTACCTCTCAGAAGTTTCTGCAGACTTCCATGGGTGAAGATAAGCAAAAGCTGCAACGGATGTGGCACAGCAAATCCCAACCATTGAGAAGTAGGCAGGGAACATCTTGCTTTGAAGATTGCCAAATTGGTGCCTCGGCAGATTCCTAAAATTGATATAGGTTTAAAGCAATTACTACCCAAAATGAAATATTCCATACCACTCGAAGATATGTCAGTCAGAACAAAAATAAACATTAAATCATGAACTTTATTTTCATGGAAATTCAATCTCAAGATACCCATTTCAATCACCCTAAATCTCGTCAATCCAATTGAAGTTAAGTTTTCAAAACTGATGTAACTCCAATTAAATAACTCAAAATCATAACAACCATTGAACACTGCCTCTAACAATTATCTAAGACATATATAAAAAAAAAAAAAAAAAAAATCACCACTCAATTGAATTGACGCGCAAACAGTAACCCAATTCACATTTCCTAAAAGTGTAAATTCCTCTTTGCTTGTCATCAGAGCAAAATAATCAATTTTCTTTCTACTGAGAAGTGAAAGAAGGGGGCTTACTTGAACATGATGATGCCGCCGATGAAGGTGACCCATAGAGAGGCGCCCCAAGCGGTGGAGTAGCTGAGAAGATGAGCTAATTTGAGATACATGGAAAGCTTGGGCGCATTGAAGGTTTTGGAGTTGGATCCGAAGGTCTCCGGCGAAAATACTACTCCTATAGCGAGAAAAACCACCGCCGTTAGGAACCGGGTCAACCACGCCATTTCTAGGTCTCTTCAGGCGATTTGTGTACAGAATGAAATTGAAATTGAAGAAGAACTGAGCCGATGGGCGAGAAGAAAAAGAAGAAGAATGTAACGTATATTAGTACTTGGTTGGTAACCCAACGCAAATTTTCTTTTCTTTTCTTTTCATTATTGTTATTTTCCAAAATTTTGACCATATATTAAAGAAAAACTAATAGATAGTCAAAAATATATTATTCAACTAATATTACATTTTCAAATATAGTCCTCGAATAAATTAACCAAAATATTTATCATTCTATTAGTATCCAACATTAATGTATTTTTCAAGAAAGATAATCGATGATTTAGAAAACATATTCTATTTAGTTAGTTTTAAAATTACACAAACCATTACTTCTTTTGTAAATATTTAGTATCGTTCTTATCTTTTGTATGACTAGTCGTCAAAGTAAGAGACTTATGAACATATCACAGTTATCGTGCATTGTTACATAGATTATTGGTCGATTCTATGTAGCACTTGTAAGAAAACATTGCTTAAGTAAATACGTGGTGGTAATATTTTTGTACATAGTGGAATTTTTCTAAATTGTGTTTTATCTTTGATTTTGAGTCTTTTTTACGATAATTATTGCATTGCTATTATTATTGTTTTCTTTTCTTTTCTTAAAAAGTTTTTATGTTTATTTCTACAAAATAAATGGGATATTTTCCTCCAACAAGGTCGTGTGTTTTTGTATGGTTGAGTTATCAAAAGTGTTTTCTCCACACTTTCATTTTTATCGAAAATAATAAAATATATTTAATTTATTAGAGTTTGATGTATTCTAAATACAATATATTTACCAATTTGAAATTGTTATAGTGTAGTTGAACGAATCCAACTTTATGTATCCATTATATATACATTGTTTCCATGCACTATATATCTTATTACATTTAGTTTATTATTAAGCAGAATTTTGATGCAGTCTTGTTTTTTTAACACAAAAAATTGATACAGTTGATTTGAACATTTCAATGCGTCCATATGTAAATTGCAAGAGGCGTTTGACCTCTATATTTTCATGTTTGTTATTAACATTTGAAATGAAAAACTGCAAACTAGATAGTATAACATAACAAAACATAATAAATAATATGTAAATTGCAAGAGTTATTTGATATTGATAGAATTTTATTGGTGTCTATGAACAATGTATATTAAATTTTGTTATATTTAAAAATGACTAAATCTTAAAATTAAAACAAACTCATTAGTATGTTGAATGAATTAAAAGTCAATTATACTTTGATATCTAATTACTTTTAATTAGTCGAGTTAGTTTGAGCCTCTGACGTCATAAAAGGTTAACATGTTTAGTTTTTTCTAAATAAAACGAAATCATATGAAAAGTTTTAATTATATAGTCAGTTTTTTTTAGACTGAAATCATCTAAATGAACAATTTCACATCTAGAATACGAATTATCTATCAAATTATTAATACAAACTATTAAACAATAGGATTTTTGTAAACAATAAAATTTGAAATTTAAATACTACATATAATAATTATAGTGAGAATAATATTAACCAAAATTTAATTCAACTAACAATCCAACGGCTCGGCGCCTAATAATGAATTCGTTTGATTCAACGGTTGAACAGGGGACACGTTTCAAACGCATATATATTAGAAACGTGGCACAATCTCACGGAATCACAAATTTTAACCCTCCCGCCATTGGCACAAAAATCAAAAAGCAAAAAATTTCCCCACTTCCCTCCCTTTTCCACTACACTTTTCTCCCTCCCCTCTATCTTTCTCCATCTCTTTGTCGCCATTATTCAAACTTCCACTGCAAGATTCACTCTCAATCAACAAAACCGCTCACTGATTCTCCTCCATATCCACACTTCCAAAGATCTTCGCCAGATTCTCACTCTCCATCTACCGCCGCCAATTCAAGTTTTGCACACTGATGTTTTCCCCCCTCTCTAGCTTCCTAGGGCATTGTTTCTTCAATCGTATTTGACTTGCCGATGGAAATTGATTATTCTTGCCAACCGTTCTTAGGTGTTCATTTTGTTCTCTTTGGATTCAATAGTGTTGATGAGAAACAGGTATTTCGTTTCTTCGTCTTTTTTCACTCTCTGTTGGTTTATTGTTTTATTAGTTGAAGAATTTGTTTCGAGCTTTATTTTTTTTGTTTTTATCTCCTTTTTAGGTTCGGTCTAAGCTAATTGATGGCGGAGGGGTTGACGTTGGTCAGTATGGCCCGAGTTGCAGTCATGTGATCGTGGACAAGAATAAGATTGTTTATGTAAATCCTACTTAGTTTCCTAGTCAATTTGTCAATTGGTTTTTTAGTTTTCACGGTTTTTATGTAACTAGCTGCGATGATGCACTGCAACGCTGCCTTGTGAATTTAGTTTCACTGTATCTGTATGATTTGTAGGACGATCCGGTTTGTGTTGCTGCTCGAAATGATTGCAAGTTGCTTGTCACGGGGTTATGGGTTGATCATAGATATGATTCTGGGTTGCTTGCTGATGCTACTTCGGTGGGTTTTTAACTCAATTATTTTATTTATTTATTATTTTTTCACATTTTCTGCGTTTAAATTGGAATGATTGTCTCTGTATTTAAGTACTCTGCTTCCATGGTTCTCGAATACGGGTCACATTATTGCATATATGATATAACATAAGCAAATGTTTCATGAATTTCTCATGCCAATGTTGTTGGATTTAAGCTTTTAATATGGAAATACATTTGACTGTGAACTTCTAGAGACACTGTTATTAATTGAGTGCAGTATTATTAAATATCTGGGTTGTTATTTATTTTTCGATTATAGTTCCGCTCAATACAATTACGTCCATGGGGAAATGAGAAGTTTCTTTGGTAAATTGGGATTTTGAGAATTCGCGAGTTTCTTTAATCTCTGTTCTATATCTCGAGTTTCTTTAATCTATATTCTATATCTTTAATCTTTATTATCAGCATATTTACAGGTCTATCTTGTTAGCCTTTTAACAGGTATTGTACAGACCTTTAAGGGAACTGAATGGAATCCCAGGGGCTAAAAGTTTGGTAATGTGCTTGACTGGGTACCAGCGACAGGATAGAGATGATGTTATGGTATCGACTATATCACTGCTCTATTTTCTTTTGCTCGACCAGTTTTTAATTATTGGCTATTTTTGTTAGAATCTTACAATTGTTTTTCATGTACCTCGTAGACAATGGTTGGCTTGATAGGTGCTCAGTTCTCTAAGCCATTGGTGGCAAACAAGGTTACCCACCTCATATGTTACAAATTTGAAGGTACGTCTATCTTGATACCCATCCTTTTTTAGAGTTTATATTTCCCTTAGTTACTTTTCCCTCTTGACTGTCTCGAGTAAAGATTTGATGTTAGTGAAATTTTAATGAACATTTTCAGGATTTTTAGTGTCGTTCCATTCTAGAAGCGACATTCTTGCTTCATTAGCTATTGATTCTTTTGATCCAATCTATTTATATAAGTGGATCTAATATTTCTGGCATCTAAAATACATGGTTAAAAGATTCAATTATTTGATAATTTGGGCAATGTGGGAATGCTGTATTGGGTTTCTTGTCTATCTATGAATTTTATTCCAAGTCAAACATATAAATGTCCTGTCTATACTTGTGATTTGTAGTTTCTTTCGGAATTAGGCATGTTTTATGCATTAAACAAATAGTTTGCTAGATTATCTCGTTAGTTAATGGGCAATTGCTTATATTTGTTTGTTCCAAAATCTTAAGGGATGTGTGGATGAGTTATAAAACTTATGCTAAAAAGATTAGTCTTACGTAATTTATTTAACATGAGTTTATAAACGGGGTGATGTGAAACTTATTATTGTTCATGAGCAAATTTAATATAGCGATTTACACTCAACTTCCCAACTTTAGATTACATAAGTTTAATGGGGTATTTGGTTTGTGTCAAGTTTGAAATGGGGTATTTAATTTGTGAGCAAGATTCCTCTTAAGTTCTTTTGTTTTTATTTTATTTTTATGTTGATTTGTTATTCAATTTATCAAAGAGAGTGAATCATTGTAATTCCATGTACAGGGGACAAATACGAGCTTGCTAAAAGACTGAGGACCATCAAGCTTGTCAATCATCGTTGGCTGGAAGACAGGTGCTTTTTATTTGCGTTCTCATGTCAATTCCTATAATATCAATTCTTTTTATGTGTTCTGTTAAAAAAATGTAGGTTTTTGTTTATTTATTTGACTTGTAACTCATTTCTCCTCAGCTTGAGAGAATGGATGTTACTTCCAGAATGTAATTACAACATGAGGTACGTGGGCGCATTGTCTTGGTCACAACACATAACATTCCTGCATTGACGCGATTATTTGTTTCGTTTGCTTGACCCCTTTAATTTATGGAGTTTTATTACCTCTATTAAAATAACCAAGGATCTGAATTCTGTGATGTCATTTCATACTCTTGTTATGAGGGATATTATTTGGGTTTCAGTAATCTTTAATGAAATTGCCTTCGTATTATAGAGGATACCACCATTTGTTTGCAAATTACAGAATATATGGCTAGCTGTAGCTTATCGGGATGCTAACTGATGTATGCGTCCATTTGTTTATGACATTGCCTTTTTGAATAATCAATACTGGGTGTGTTTCTCCAAATATCTGTACTATTTTCTTCTGCATGGTAGCCTGCTGAGATTAACTTACTGTTTTCTGAATATATCCATTCACGTTCTCAATTCTCTTGCGTTTCTGCACAGTGGATATGACATGGAGATGCTTGAAGCTGAGGCTAAGGATTCTGAAGAGGAATCTAACAGCGGCATCACCAAACATTTTGCAATGAGAAACACCAAGAGTCCTGACAAAATGAAATTTGGTTTACATTCAACCAGTGAAATATCTAATACAGTGCCAGCTTCAAAGACATTGGATGAGCGCACAAGCTTTGCTGATACTAAGAGCATGTTGACAGTTCCTACTACCAACACTGAATTTATTCCTTCTGGAAAGTTTGATAAGCATGATGAGGTCAGAGGACCAATTTGTCAGGAAGTTGATGTTTGTAGTACTCCTTGGGGTTCCGTGCCATTTAACATGCATACGACAACTTCTGAATCTGAGAAGCAGAAGGTGAAAAATGAGGCGGTGACAAGTCCATCAAATGCAGCGAGGTCCCCGCAACTGCGTGCTACCAGTTACTCTAGGAGAACCCCATTGAAGTCGCCACTTCCACTGTTTTCTGGAGAAAGATTGGAAAGAGCTGATGCCTCTTGTAAAATTGCAACAGGTGAAATAAAAGATGCTATTGGTATTGATGTGTCTTTAGAAAAGATGGAGCAAGTAACTTATGCTACTTTCTCTGGCCATGAACAAAATTCTTCGATGGGAAATGATTTATTTGGTACAGGAGATTCAAATGCTAGATTGCCACTGAAAAGAATTTCAGATGTATCTTATGACGTCCCTCGATCTCATTCGATGAGTGAGAACACAAAATCATGCACCTTGAATAACCCCTCCACAGATGAAAAAGTTATAGGATTGGAAATGAGTCGTGTTTCTTTAAACCATGATGATTCTGGTAAGCGTCGTGCTAAGATCTTGCAGCATAGTAGGGCCAGTATTGACACCTCTAGTCCTATTAAGAAACCATTGACATGTGACCTACCTTTCGGCAACAGTGTTCGCTCTCCAACTGAAGATGTTGCTGAAGGCAGCTTGAAGACTCCTCGAACTCCCTTCCAGATATCAGGAAAAGACCTCTCACCTGACAAGCCCAACAAGCTAATTCATGATTGTGGAATTTCTGGAGATTTGGTTGGAAAAACTAAAGAAACAGATAGGCAGCAGAATGGTGTTTTGGCTGCACCTGAAAGTGATAGTGGTACCAAGGTTACGAAAACGAAATCAGCCTCGCCCAGTAGTTTGAATTCTTCTGTTCTTCAAAATAATAACTTGCAATCCAAACCACAAAGAATCAAGATGTTTGCCAAAAAGAGCTTGGGTTCGAGACCAAAGTTGGGCAGTGGCAGTCACAGGGGTTCTATTCTCTCGAATAAAACCACTTCCTTGAACGATTCGGTTTCTTCATCTTGTGGGAATGGTGAAAAACTCTTCAGCTCATCACCTCAGGATGTCAGTATTGGAGTGAAAAAGGTTGTGAAGACAACAGATAAGGGGGACTTTTCTCATAAATATGAAGTCATGGATGAAGATGACAAAACTTTTGATCCAGCAAATAAAGAAGATTTTGAGCATCGAATGATGGATACGGAAAATTTTAAGGAAGTTCCACAAATAAGTGATGATGATAAGGTAGCAAAACAGATTGCATCTGGAGTGAAATGTAACAATAGTGCTAGTGTGCTTGATGATACGATTCCTTCTGGTACGCTAAAAGAAGTGATTGAACGCAAAGCACCCCTTTCCATCGGAAATGTACAGCTGGATGAATTAAGACTAGAAGATGAGAAATCAAAATTGAATGTGGGGGATAGAGGTCCAACAGAGGAAAAAATGTTGATAAATTCTTCTGAAGCGAAATCAAAACAAGGCAAGGTTTGTAAGGCACCTGCCCTTGAGAAAAATGGGAAGACTGGGAAGAAACCTCAGTTGGTTGCTGCAGGGCTTAATACCGAAGTCAATACAATACCCGATTATATTTCAGAGAAGGTAGATGTACCATGCGAAGCCATGAATGAAGATGACAAAACTTTTGATCTAGAAAGTAAAGAAGCAGATTTTGAGCAGCAAATGATGGATACAGAGAATTTTAATGAAGTTCCGCTGATGATTGATGATGATATGCTTGAAAAAGAGATTGCATCTGGAGTGAAATGTAACAATAGCTCTAGTGTGCTTGATGATACGATTCCTTCAGGTACACTGGAAGAAGTGATTGAGCCCAAAGCTCCAGTTTCCATCGGAAATGTACAGCTGGATGAATTAAGTCTAGAAGATGAGCAATCAAAATTGAATGTGAGGGATAGAAGTCCAACGGAGGAAAAAATGTTGAAAAACTCTAAAGAAAAATCTAAACAAGGTAAGGTTTGTAAAGCACCTTCCCGTAAGAAAAATGTGAAGACTGGGAAGAAACCTCAGTTGGTTGCTGCAGGGCTTAATACTGAAGTCCATACAATACCCGATTATAAGTCAGAGAAGGAAAATGTACCATGTGATGTTGGTGACAAAAATAGTCATATTGTCAAGCATTTTGACAAAATTACAATCAAGTCTAATACAAAGCAAAGAAAGGTCACTAAAAAATCTTCTGAGATCAGTGCCAATTCTTCCATGGAAATTGAGGAAGTTTTGAGAAAAGTAAAACCTGAACCTATGTGTTTTATCTTGAGTGGACATCGTCTTGAAAGGAAGGAGTTTCAGAAAGTAATAAAGCATTTGAGAGGAAGGGTTTGCAGAGACTCTCATCAATGGTCATATCAGGCTACACATTTCATAGCCCCCGATCCAGTCCGTAGAACTGAAAAGTTTTTTTCGGCTGCAGCATCTGGAAGGTAACACGTTTCTTCCGTCAATTGTGTTTAAGGTTTTATGAAATTCAAAGATCCAGTAAATAAGTGATGGAGGTATTATTTTTAGTCTTTTCATGTATGAAACTTAGAAGTGAATTGTCGTATGTTACTTCTTAAAAACTTAGTTTACGTAAAAGATCTGAAGTACAGGGTTCTTTGTTGCAGGTGGATTCTCAAATCTGATTATCTAGCAGATAGTAGTCAGGCTGGAAAACTCTTGAATGTGGAGCCTTATGAATGGTACAAAAAAGGCCTCACTGAAGACGGTGCAATCAATTTGGAAGCTCCTAGGAAATGGCGGCTCTTGAGGGAGAAAACAGATCATGGTGCGTTCTATGGAATGCGTATTATAATATACGGGGAATGTATTGCTCCACCTCTGGTACGTTTGCTATCCTATAATACAGCCGCTCAAGTTGTAACTGTAATGCTCCTTTCAATCAATACGATATTTGTTATTTTGACATACACCATCCGCCAACCATGAAACAGGATACTCTCAAGCGTGCTGTGAAGGCTGGAGATGGAACAATACTAGCCACATCTCCACCTTATACTAAATTCCTCAAGTCTGGAGTTGATTTTGCTGTCGTTGGTCCTGGCATGCCACGTGCTGATACATGGGTACAAGAGTTCTTAAACAATGAGATACCCTGTGTAGCGGCTGATTACTTGGTTGAGTATGTGTGCAAACCTGGTTATCCTCTTGATAAACATGTTTTGTACAATACTCATGCATGGGCGGAAAGATCTTTTAGCAACCTTCAGAGTAAAGCAGAAGAAGTTGCTGAAGACGCAAGCTCACAGGATGATTGTTCTGATAATGATATAGCCTGCCAAGAGTGCGGATCCCGCGATAGAGGTGAAGTTATGCTCATTTGCGGTAATGAAGATTGTTCTAGTGGTTGCGGAATTGGCATGCATACAGATTGCTGCAATCCTCCATTACTGGATATTCCAGAGGGTGATTGGTTTTGTTCAGACTGTATTAACAGTAGAAACAGCAATTCTTCGAATAAAAGGAAAAAGGGAGTCTCAGTTAAGAGAAAGTGATATTTGATTTTGCATAATAATTTTAATTATCAGGAAAGTTATTTTTAGTTTAAATCTTGTATATTTTCATCTTGCTTAAACAAATGAAGTTGATTGTATTATTCCAGGTCTTTTAGATGCCTCAGGGAATTTCCTCAATTTATGATCTGCTGGGGTTTGAATCATTTTCTCCACTCATTCAGGTTTGCAAGCACTTTACTTTGCATGCTTGGTGGTAACGGTAATGATTCATCATCCCAGGGTTTTACATAGGTTCAGCTTTGCCATCCTTAAAATCCTCTTGGCTTATGATTTGAGTTAGCCTCTCTCTCTCTCTCTCTCTAATAAGTTTACACGTTTGCTTTAATGTTAGTCCTGCCTTGAGATTTGCATAGATTTATGAACGATTTAAGTTTATGCATCCACGTTCTTTTGTAAAATGTTTGAGTAAAAAACATGTAAGGTTGGAGATTTGAACTTTCTGAGTCATAGGTTGAAGATATATGCTTTAACAAGTAGGAATTATGCACATGTAGGTGAGAATTTGAACCTATTTTAGGGTTTGTAATTTTCTTTTAATTGTAATTATGCTATGCTATGGATTAATAGAATCTTGTGTGATATTTGCATAATTTAGGTCAGAAATCTTGTGCAATGTGTACACATGTCTTACTTTGAAATTGAACGAACATAAGTGACTAAAATCAATTTTGCATATACTAAATGACTTACTAGAAACTTCATGAAGTATTATGAAAGGGTGAGAATTGGAACAAAATATATTGAAGTAAAATACTGAAATAATTTCTGATTTAAGAATTGAAGTTTAGGGATTCAAGAAAGATTTGACTTACATGTGAATTGAAATTATTATTATTTTTAAATGACTTGACGTTTTTTTTTTTTTTTTAAATTGCTTTTGGGTTATTTAAGAATTGAAGTTTGGGGTTCATATGTAAGTAAGAGGTGTTGTGAATAGTGAAATTTCTTTCACTTTTGTAATATATGGTGGCAGTTTCTTTAAATAGGAAAGTATAGAAAGAGTAGGCCTTTTGTTTTCTTGGTTTTGTGGAAACTTCTTGGGTCCCATCAGCCTTTTTATCATAAAACAACTAACTCTTCCTATCATATCTGCAGACTTCCTAAAGATATATTAGGTTCTATGACTTGGATGTACCCAACCTGATTGTATTTATGGGTGACCTCATTTCTATATATATATATATATATATTTCACTCAAATTTGGAAACTTTTGCTATGCAAATATTATTTTAAAATGTAAAGTTGATGTGTTAATAGTGAAGGGTTCAACCTATTTCTAAAGGGGTGAGTAGGGTAGCATGTCTCTACTACTACTCACTTTGAATTTCATTACAACTAGCATCTTTTTTTTTTCTTCTATTAGTTATTGACATGCATTATCATTATTATTTACAATGGTTGTTTTCCTAATTAAAAAATTTGTGGGTGTTAATTCATTTTTTCCCCATGGTTTATCCTGTCATACATGGTGTATGTCAGTCACCATTTGAGGGGAAGTAATGAAAGAATTTCCCTCTAATGAGATCTCTACATGCTTGCTTGCATCAATTTATTCAACTCTTGAATTAACTATGGGTGTGTTTGGATTGGATGGATGAGAATTTGGAATTTGGTTTATGTTTTTTAATTATTGGTGTAGTAGGTTATTCAATTCCGTTTCTGATAATATTTTCTTTGGATCTAGTTATCCAAATATGCAAATTGAATTGTATATTTGAATTTGAATTTTATAATGAAGAAATATATTAAACAAGGATAAAACCGTTTGAGAAGATATTCACCTTTTTAATATCGAAATATGTACTGTGTAAGGTGTTATAAAATATATAATGTTACAGAAGAATAATAATATAATTTTTACTTAAAATTTATTCATAAACAAATTAACAATGCTTTATTGTTAACCAATATTATAGTATCTAACATATTTTACCTTTTGATTCAAAGATATAATAGTATGTTAGTCAGATTAAATAGTAAATTTTATAATGATTAAAAAAAGTTATCTAATTTAACCATTTATTTAAATGTCATTTCAAATAAAATACTAAAATATTGTATTACTATTTCAACATCTCAAAGTAGATTGCATAATCTTTGATTAATTACTATATCAGCTCAAAATATCCGTATGCTTATTCCTCTGACCTTTCCCTTTATCTACTTGCCATCCAAAATCTCAACAAAAGAAGAAAAATAAATTCACCTTTTGAACAAAAAAAGTAAGCAAAGAAATTTACCAATCTTTTCCGTTGTTTAAAGCTGAGAAAAAGGATGGTAAAAAGTAATTATAAAAAACAAGTGTACCAGCAAAGGGAAGGGGAAAAGGAGTCGAAAGTTTTTCACCCACCAAAATTACTCCTTTCTACTATTTACTTTGAGTTCAACTCCAATTCTTACTTGCTGCTCAATCTTTTTTAACAGTCAAAATTACAAATATTCCTAAATTTATTTAATGTACATTCATTACACCTTGTAAATAAAGTGTAATATCAAGCTAAAGTGAACCTTGTTTTACAATAATTCGACATTTCTTCTTACTCTTGGGCCGTTGATTTAAAAATCTCATCTTCATTTGTGGTATATAGAGAAAACATTAGTTATTAGTTACGCAAATCAATGCATATGATAGGCAACTTATTTTGATTTTTGATTTGCGCAATCATTCACATTATCACTCAAATATTGATGTAATATTATATCATACCTAATTAGGGCTAATTTTGTAAATATTAACTCAAGAATTAGGTAAGCAACTGTGAGTAAACAAAATCTAATTTAAACCAAAAAAAAAAAAAAAAAAAAAAGGAATTACCATATGAGATGGGAGGCAATCATTTACCTGAAAAGACCATGTTTATACCATCTCTTCTAAAGAAATAATTTACCTAAATGAAACCACTTTCTTACATTTACAATTATTTCAAAACAAAACTCTTTTCAAGACATGATTTATTTAATTAATTAATATTTAATTATATATATATATATATATATATAAAAAGACCCATTTTCAGATCTAATACAATTCAAACAACCTTAAAAAAATACCCAAAGAAGTGAATTAAAAAGAAATAAAATCCCTTTTGTCACACACACACACACACATTCTATATTAGTTTGAATGAAAGTTATTATTATTATTATTATTATTGTGTATTTGATTTGGAATGATTTGAAATTGTGTAATGTGAAGAGAATTTGTCAGATCTTCCCATTACACCAAAGCAGCTCTGTTTTTGACCAAAACCCATAAACCCCATAATAATATTATTATTAGTTTTGAATAATAATTTTGAGAAGGAAAAGAAAAAGAAAAAGAAAAAGAAAAGAGAGAGAGAGATGCACATGAGATGATAGCATCACATGGTGTAACTGACATCATCATAACTGGCCACGACCTCCATTTTTCATTAACATTCATACATCACGTGTTCCTTTCCCCCTTTCTTTCTAACCCCTCCTCCTTTCCCTTATTTATAAAAACACCCCCTACTCTTTCTCTTATTTCCATTTTCTCAACTCTTGAACTTTTAAGATTAGACTGTAAGTTTTCAAATTTATTTAAATTTAAAAATTCAACCCCAAACTTAGGTAACATTCTATAAACTATATTGGTTGTATAATTTGAGAATTTAATTTTCGTCATTTAGTGAATTCGATTTTTAGGAATATTGTAAGCTTGAGTATTCAATTTTAATACTTTTAGAAGTTTAGAAGATCAATTGTTACTATTGAAGGTTTAAAAGTATAATTACAATTATCGTCATATACTTTAGAGATGATTTTTACAAATTGTCCTTTTAATTTTTATAAGTAAAAAAAAAAAAAAAGATATATATATATATATTTGTTGTTTCCCATATTCTTACTCTTATTTCCCTTTTGTAGAATACATTATCATTAAACAACTAAAAGATTACGTTTTTAGTCCATAAAATTTGAATAATATACCCGTTTGGTTCTTAAAATGTATTTTTTTAGTAAAAATTGATGATTGAAAAATTTAAATTCGAAATCTTTTGTTCTCGATACATACATGTGGTAGTTGAGCTAATCTTTCGTTAGTTATTAAAATGTATTTTTAAGTCTTGAATTTTTAGGAGTAAATGAAATGTAAACTTTTAGTTATTAAGTTTTTAATAATAGGTTTAAATGATAAAAATTAATTTTTAGATAAAATATTTTAAATAATTTTGTGAGATTTCAAAATAATTTTTTAAACAATTAATAAAAGAAAAGTTAGTTCATCAATCTTTGATACCTATTTTAATAGATTTAAGAACTAAAGAAAAAGAAAAAGAACAAAGTAAAATCAGAAACTTTAAACATCAAAGCACATATATATTCTTGAAAAGTCCTAAACTAAAAAAAAGTTACAATATCTTTTAAATCAAGAAACCATACATCCATCTATTTGAAGACCTTAGAACTATACCTTTTTATCCTAAACATACATATGAACTTCCATTTCATATATATTAAAAAAAAAAGATTAATTATTTCATCTTTTCAACATAGATCTAAACAACAATATATATATATATATATACACATATATAATCTTCTTTTTTAAACCCATTTTATCTCTTCTTTTAAAGTAGTGCCCTCTCGTGAGAAACAATGCAAAAACTCAAACCCTTTCTTTTCTTTCACCACAAGAAAAATACAATTTGCTTTAGAAATTATAAGACAATGTGTTTTTCCATTTCGTTTATTTTTTATAAAACTTTGCTTAGTCGATTTATTTCTTTAAATAACATTTTATATGAATTTAATTAGATATTATGATTCATTGTGAATGTGATAGAAATGAAAAAAAAAAAAAACAACCTTCAAAATTTAAAATTTGACTACTAATTAAAATATTTATAGAAAAGAACTCTATCCACTAACTAAACATACCTCTCAAAGAGTTGTAAGAAATAAACAAATTAATGCATAAAACATAAAAAATGGATTAAAAATTTAGAGTGGGGATTTTAAAAAGAGAACAAATGAAAGAAAAAAAATGTCAGAGAAGTGGATTGATAATTACAAAAAAATAGTACAAGTGTCTTTTTTATTAGATGAGTTCAAAAAACTTTGAAGTGTGTGATTGAAATGTTCAACCCCATGGATTATTTATTTATTTATTTATATTTACATTCTCTCTCTCCCTCTCTCTTTCTATAACACAAAGTTTGACATTTTATGACAAACATTTTGGCAGCATTTATCAGATTAGCTGTGCCCAATAATCCTTTGAACCATTTCCATACAAAAATGGATTAAATTGAAGAAAAGAAAAAAAGAACTTATATTTTCAATTTCAATCCAAACAGATCCCATAATTTAATGTTTTATTTTTTTGGGAAGAAGAAAATTTAATGGAAGTGGTAATTGGCAGAAGAAACAGTCCAATAATGAGGCAGCAATGCAATAATAATAAGCACATCTACATATGAAAAAGAAAAAAATACATAAAAGTTGGGTTTTGATAAATAATAATAATAAGAACAACAACGTTATATATTTGTGTGTATTGAAATAGTTTATTTCAAGAATAAAGATAGAAGAAAAAAGAAGAAAAAGAAAAAGAAAAAGAAAAAGAAAAAGAAAAATCCCTTCCCCATTTGCTATTCTCTCAAGTTATTCTAAAGGGGAATTTGGTTGTGAAAAACTTTGCTTAAAGTGAAGAGAGATGGATAAGGAGACATGTGCATTTGGAGTCAATTTAAAGGTTTATTAAATCAAATTCATAACCCAATCTTAATACCTCTTTACATCTCTTCCAAGCAAAGATATACAACTTCACTTACATACATCAAAACATGCTATATATATATACATATATATCATGTTATAGGTAACACCTAAAAGATGTTTATTAGTTTGTCTAATTTTATCATATCTATAAATATTTTCAACCATTTTGTCTTTTCTTTCAAATTTAAAGATTTATTATAAATGGAAAAGGAAGAACATCAACAATTAAAACGTCTTGACTCTTTTGTTCTCGATCTATTTTAGCCGTTGAAAATTAAAACACACATTCGAATCGTTTGCCATATATATTTTCTTTCTATTGATATTAATGGTTCATTGGTTTGATTTCGTGAATCAAATTAATATTTCAAACCCTACACCAAGGGTGGTTGTTTTACATTATGGAAAAAGTGCCAAAGCTCATTATATCAATTGGGGTTTTTTTTCTTTCAAGTGGAAGAGCATTGGCAATAAATGTTGCATTTAAAAGAACTTGTGTAGGTTTTCATAAAGAATCTCAAGAGAGAATTCACACACATTTAAAAATGAAAAAAATAAAATAAAATAAATGACAATAATAACAACAAAAAAGGTAAAGAAAAAGAAAAAAAAGATGTCCTTGGGGTGAAGGCAATCAATTGATCCAATGCTTGTGTTAAAGGTGACTAAACCTTAGAATCAATTCCATATAATGATGCTCTACCTTTTCTTTCATACATGGGTTAAATATAGTAAAATTATTACCACACCCACTACTTAAAATCATTGAAATTTACTGAGCATTTTGAGGTTAAAAAGGTGAAAAAGTAATTGATTGCCCAACAACCATCTTTAATTGTGTATTTGGATGATTCTTCTATTCCAAAAATGCAAAACCACTTTATTTATTTAACCTTCTCTCTCTGTTTTAGGTTATAAAAAGGATTACAATAATATATGTATAGTAATTTTAATGTAATTTTTGTAGTGGAATATAAGAAATTTCAAAACTATATAATTAGTATAATTAAGTGGTCAAACATTAGTGCTTTCTCATGTGAGTTATACCTTTAAATCACTCTTCTTTACCTTCCTAATCTACCATTTTTGTACCAAAAATATAAATTTTCAAATAAGACAATTACGTTTCGTTTTATAACTATTTTGTTCTCAACTTCGATTTCCTTTTTCTTTTCATATTATTAGATATCACATAATGCAAATTTTTTTTTTATAAAATAACAATTTTTAGTTTCAACTCTCTAAGACTATCAGTTGTATAAATTATATCGCTTATACAAGTCTCCATCACTGATAAGGATCTATCAGTGATATACTATATATTGTTTATAAGAGTCCATAATTGATAAAGAATATCATTTTATCACTACTAGAATTTACTGTATTTACAGTTTTTAAAACAATTGTCGCTATACACTTAATTATTATCCTTATAAATACTCATCGTCGTAATTATATTTATTTTAAAAGCAACTTTTTTAGAGTTTATAATAAGAAATAAGAGAATTTTTAATAGAGGCTTTTTGATCGTTAACACATTATATATTAGTTGATATAGGTTGAGTGAGTGTGGTTAACACATTATATAGTAGTTGATGTAGGGTTGAGTGAGTGTGTGAGTTTTGAAAGTAGAATCTAAGAAGTAAGATTGTTAAGAAAGAAAGAATGTGTATGAAAAAAGAACGAGAGAAAGGAATCAAATTCCCATGTTAAAAAGTGAAGGTTAGTTGCAATAATTTTAGATGTAAAAGAAGTAGAAGATGAAAAATTGACATAACATAACAAAAGCAAACAACAGTAAATGAATGGATTATAAAGAAAGATACAAACAAACTCCCAAAAGAAAAGAAAAAAGCTGAATGAAATGACAATTCCTTTTTACAAAAACAAAACAAAAAGTAATTTTTTTTAAAAATCCCTCATTGGGTTTTCTCGTATTGAGTGTTTGGATTAGACCCTACCAAACTCTTAAACTCACCAGCTTTCTTCTGCCACATCCCACCCTTTTACTCCAAGGCTGACTCTACTAAAAAAAAAAATTGCAGTTTTCATTTTTCACCCACACCACCCATGACCCATTTGGGTGAATTTCTCAAATATATGAAATTTAAAGGACCTATCTGAGTTGTCATGTTGATAAAAGGCAACCCCAAGAAGAAAAATCAGACAAATGAAACAGTCCAAACATGGGCTCTGCTGTCATTATGCCAGATTTTGTTGAAGATTTACCATTGTGTTCATTGCCAACAATTTAATGCCATCAAACTCTTTTTTACAATTTACAATATTGAAAGAGACTTCAGTGACAAGTTTCAATTCCAAATATTTAGATAATGGAGAAGCTGAGCTGATGATCATAATGGAATTCTGTACATGAACGATAAAGAAAAAAAACAGTAGTAATGAAAGAACAAAATGAACAACAGTGACCAAAATTTTTTCCGGCAGTAATTTTCGAAGTTGTTTTTTTTTTTTCTATTTTTGCAGGCATTCTTTTGTTTTTGTACAAGAATATGAGAGAAGTTGAACTTGAGATTTCCCTGCCGTATCAACAAAAAACCTCATGATTTTCAAATCCCATGTTTTACAAGTAATTTCAGCAGCTCAATGCTTCGTACTTAACAGGTAGGGGTCGGTTTAATCCGACTTGCGATAATAAATTACCAACTGCGGCAAGATCACGGCAGAATACTCCTTGGTATGTTGATTTGTCGTTTGAGGATTTGGCGTCTGATGCGGTGATTTGTTCGGTTTTCAATGGTTTGGATTGTGTTTTTGTGGCTGCTTTGATGAGTTCCATTTCTAACAGGCATTCTTGAGCTGCTTGTTGTTGCTGTTGCTGCTGCTGTACTTGAATTGCAGCAGCTTGTGCTGCTTGTAATGCGGCTGCAGCTTTCTTCCTTTGTTTCTCTGCGGCTTCTTCGTCCGCGATTGTCGCCATTATGCTCGAATAGCCCTTCTGTAGCATTCTATACAGTAACAATGCTGACATTTTTGCCTTGTCTCGAACTGAATCGAGATCTCGGTCATCTGCAAGCTCACACCGCTCGATAAAGTTTGTAGCTTTATCGGGTTTGTGTCGTAAACATAGTAGCAGATGAGCTCTCTCCAATTCGGACCTCGAACAACCACGTCGCAGCCCAATCAATGAATAGTAATCAACATTCCCAGTTTCTCCTGAAGCAACCCTTTGTTTTAGTTCTTGAATTTTCACTGTTAATGCACATAGCTTCCCAGGAATCTCTCTATATCTCATGTTTTGTCTCTTCCAAGCTGGACCAGGAAGCTTTCGGTCCCTCAATATGGTATTATACAGAAGCTTTAAATGCTCTAGATCGTGCAAACAATCCGGTAAGCATCGTATCGACTCGAACAGTAATGCTCGGGTTTCTAACGCTTGAATACAGCTTGGATTAAGCGCTAATGTCCGATTGCAATCAGCAATCGACTCGGCAATTCTTCCAGCCGATCGATAAGCTGAGGCTCGGTACATATAACATTCAGCAAGGAAGCCTTGAGGTGCTCCTCGGCGACCATCAACGATCTTGCTGAAATGACGAATAGCCTCAGCATAGAGGCCGGCATCAAGGGCAGCAAGAGCAGCCGTCCTGCGGCGAATCAGAAGCTTAATGTGGCTAAGGAGATTGGTGATTGTTTCGGAATCGGACAAGGCTCGAGGTGGTGTATTCGGAGGATATGTCGTTGAAATCTCACTGGAGAAAGGGAAATCAGACAGCGAGAAGCTATCTTCAGACCGGCATATACTCTCACGACGAAAGGCCGCCGTTGCGAGGCGTTTTCCGGTCTGAAGAAGAACCATGGCATCTTCCATCAACCCCAAATGACAACAAGCTTGACCCAAGATCAAATATCTACAGCAGAGAAAAACAGAGTGTTCATAAAAAAGATCAGAAAAGATTTATCATATTCATTGAGAAACTGTAAAAAACACAAACACAAAAGTGAAAAAGAAATACAAAATCAACAATGCTTTTTCAATACAACACCAAAAAATGAGAATCAAAATTAATCAAACTGAGAAAGTTACCACAAGTGAAAAAAATTCAAAGAAAAACAGAGGAGCCTTGCACAGAAAGAAAATCAAATAGAAACTCGAAATACAGAAAGGTTAAAAGGAGAAAAAAAGATATTGAATAATGAGGTTTAAAATTTGCTGAGCATTTACTCAAAAACCAACAGAAACCATGTCGACTGAATCATAACAATAAATAACAATAATAACATCACATAAAAAGTCGAACCCATGAAACATTTAATACACCCAACTCAAAAACAAACCATTACCCAAAAAACAAAACTAAAGAAAAAGAAAAAGAAAAAGAAAAGAAAAGAAAAGAAAATCAATGAAACAGAGCATTTTCCATTTTCTTTCTTTTTACCTCCATTGCCCTTCTTTGTTGCAGTTTTTACAAAGTCCAGCCATAACCTTCTTCTTCAAATCAGAAACAGAGAAACATTTAAACGTCGAGTCACAACCCGGCGATTCAGACGAACCAAGAAGCTTAACTCTATCTTTAGAGAGTTGCTGCGAGGACCCATCGGAGCCAGTGGAATCCTCACCAGCGATCTTAAAACTAGGAATATAATCCTGAAGCATATCAGCAACATCTTTAAATCGACGAAGACAAAGAAGAGCCCGAGCTTTAAGCTCAAGGGCTTGTTCAAGACGAGGAGAAAGAGCTAAAGCTGCATCAATAAGATTAAGAGCAGCTGAAACTTCTCTGTGCTCTTGCGTAGCAATGAGGGTTCTTGCATCTTTAACGTATTTGTCAACAATCTGAAACGAAATGAGGAGGATTGAAGATGAGAAAAACCCCATTTGAGCACAAAAAAAAAAAAAAAAAAAAAAAAAGGGGGGGGGAGGGGTGGGGTTAAAGAAAATAGAATTTACCTTACGGTTGGTAAGCCACCAGTTTTTCTTGTCAATAGAAGATTGGGAAGAAACAGCCATTGAAGGAATCAGTGAGCGAAGCCAACATAAAGAGAAAGCCTTTGGGGGGGCTCTATTTTTCCCTCTCTCTCTCTCAGAAAATGTGGCCTGTTTATAAATGGAGGAAGAAAGAAAGAAAGAAATGGTGAGAGAGAGAGAGAGAGAGAGAGAGAGAGAGAGAGATTTGAAATGTGAAGAAGAAATGGGGGAGAGAGAGAGAGTAAATAAGGGGAAGAAGAAGGAGAAGGAGAAGTAGAGGAGGAGGAGCGAGAGAGAGAGAGAAAGAAAAGAAAGAAAAAAATGCCAGCTTTGACCTGAAGGGGAAGGGGAGGGAAAGAGAAAGGATCACATGAGCTGGCAACACACAATAGATTCTCTCTTTCTCTCTAATGGCAGAGGAAAGGGGTATAGGTGTCCTATGACTCTATACCCCACCTTCACTGCCCTCCACATCCCCCACACCTTCCATGTCACATTTTATAATGCTTTTCATTTTTCATTTTTCATTTCCATTCAATTTGCTTTGACATTATTAATTCTTTTCTTCTTTTTACAATATATTTTCTATTTCTTCTTGGTTATTACTTTCAAATTATATTTTTTTTTTATTTTTCAAAACAATTATTTAATTGTTGATTCATTAATTTAAAAATACATTTATTAGAAACCCATGAATGAAAGTTGTATTTTTAGATTTTGTTTTTAAAACAACAAAATAAAAATATAAATAGTTGCCAAACTTAGCTTCCTTTACTAAATAGGTAATTTTAAAAGCTTAGAAGCGAAGTAAACACAAAATTCGAAGCTCTTGGATTAAATTGTATTTTAACCTTTTTTCCTTAAAAAGGTTAGGTTCTTTCAGCAAGTTAATTAATAATTTACTATTTTGAAAGTCGATTATCTAACTTCTACTTCTACAATTTCTTAAAACTTTGTAATAAAGTATCTCAACTTCATTCGATCGAAGTCTCCTTTAAATATCACAATTTTCATATTTGTTTATATTGTGAATACGAAGTCTTTTTCAAACAAATCTAAACAAGTTTATATAATATGAAGTACAAATATTACTTCCATTTATTATAAGTCACGTTAGTATTATTTAGAATTGATGTGAGGTATAGTTTAACAACATTGTCACATTAGTTAATGAAGAAAAATTAATAACGTGAACGAGAATTTTTCATAAAGCCTCTTTAATCCAGTTTGGTATGTAATCTAAACGAGATATTTTGAAAAATTTTCAAATTGGTTCAATGAATATTTAGTTGACATAATTGCTTTTGGATTTTATGATTTTCAAAATAGGAGAACTTCCAAAACCAACGTTTATATATATATATATATATATATATATCTTCTTCGTAATCTAATTTCAAATTTGAAATGATAAAACGGACCGTTAATAAAAACTTTGACAAAATAAATACATACAAAATTATTTTATCTTTTTATAAGTTAAAAATATAATATTCATACAAAATTAGAACATTTTCAAATTTGATGTGTTGTAGTTATTTATTGATTAAAATGAATATATGAAAAAGAGAATAATCTTTGTGGGAAGGAAGGAAAGATTAATCCGAAAAAAACGAGAAGGTTTGATAAGTGACCGGGTATAGGGAGTGAAGGGGATGGAGGTGACCGGATACTGGAGGTAATTGCCTAATCACGGGTTCTTTGGATTCAACTACCGGTTTGAAAAAAGATATAAAAACCCCATCAAATTGCCTTAAAAGTAAGCAAGGACATGTGCCAAATATCTCTCCTTATTACCCTCTTCATTTACCATTTTAATCATCACATTAATATTTAATCATAATTAAGTTAACATAATAATCATTCTTATAACTTAGTTATTCAGATTTTAATGTTAATTAATTAAACATGTTTTAACCTAATTACGGTTGCATTTTGGTTTATTTTCATCTTTTAATTTCCATTTCCATACGTTTCAAAACTACAATGATTAAAAGTTAAGAAATATAATATTCAAAATGAAGTGAAATTGGGCGTAATAACATATTTTTTAAATGATATGAAAAAAAAAAGAATAACGTAATAATTATTAAATTAATCATTTTAGTATTTTTTCTTTATTAAAAAGAAAATACTAAAATAAAAGAACTCTCAATGATTTTGCTTTCTTTAACCAATAATCTTTCCCTACATCATTAATCTGAACAACTCTTTTATTGCAATAGGGACTATGTTGCCAAAAGGGTTGATGCCCATGTTACAATTATTACAAATTGGATTATTATTCACAAATGAATCGAACTTTGTTGATTAATTTTTTTGTTAAAAAATCAATAAGAGCCTTTTACTCTCTAAAGTCAAATTTACCTTTAAAACTAAGTTAAGTCAAATCAAATTTTATGCTTTAAATAAGTTGATATCTTGTTTCTTTAAGGAGATTTGTAAAATTGACTCTCTTTTTTTTGGGGTACAACAACACTATCAAGGGAAGTAGTAGCTTTGTACCTCTCTTGGATTAATTATGTTTGTTTTTGATTGATTTTTCAGTACATTTTATATTGGATTAGACATTTTTTTGGACTATTTAATCATGTACTTAGGATTAAATGTTAATTATGAGTTAGGATATGGATATATTATATATTTTGTTAGATTATTGGTATTTTTTTGTTAGATTAGATGACAAGTTTACTGCTTAATTTTCTTTTGATAACCAACTACCCTCTTTTTCTTTTTTCTTTATTTTTGAATATTATATTACAAATGATAAGATAAGAGAGAGTTCAACTCACAATCCATCAAAAGGATGCACTAAATATACCAAACCTGTTTTGTGTAGCTTGATACAAACATTTTTTTGATTGATGTTTGACACATTTACCACTTAAATTTTACTTGTGATGTTGTTATTGTATCATTGTATAGACTTAGGGTTTGAATTAGCACTTAGACCTAATTAATGACCTCAAAATTTATGAGACCTAGTTACATTTTTTTTTTTACTTTTGAGTTATTTTCAATAGTGAAGACTATCCACACACAGACCAACTTGAGTTATTTTAACATGTTTTATCTTCATTCATAGAATTTTTTTAGGTTATCTAAGACAAAATTGCTCTAAACTAAGGAGTCACCAAAAAGGAAGATTCACCTTCTACTTGGTAGTAAACTTACAATTCTTTTAACCATATGTACTTTAATATCCTCATGATACTCTCATTCATATGGTTTCAGTTTATTAATTAATAAACTTCTCCGAAATTCAGAGAGTAAATACATATTATTCATTTGTATATCTTTTGTTGTTAAAAGTTAGATTTAACCGTCTAACTATATTTTCTCTCTTTAAAAAAAATGAGGATAATGAATTCAAATTTCCAACCTACAAAAGGAAGTAGTGATATACCTAGGCACTAAAAAAGGTTATGTTTTAGAGCAAGTTTAATTAAGAAGATATTAACTTTACCAAATAAATTAGTACTGAAACAAAACAAATAAGATTAGATAATATGTGTTGAGAAAAGATATATAATTGAGGTATATAAAATGAATTAGGAACCCATATGATGAGAAGAAGAAGAAGAAGAAGAAGAGAGTAGAGTTAAATAATATAAAATGAGAAGGAAGAGAAATAGCATATGGAAAAAGGAAGAGCACAAGAATCATGGCTTTTCCTTTTGGGAGTTTGCTTTTGATATCATTTTCATGCTCTTCTCTCTTTCATTTTAATGAATGCACATGTATTTAGATAGCCATATCTACCTATCCCATATGGCCTTTGTCTTCTAAACACAATAATAATAATAATAATAATAATACTTCAAAATTCCCATTTTGTCCTCGTTCCCCCCAAACCCTGCATTCTCCATTATTCCCATTTCTTCTCATTTTTTCATTTTTGCCTTTCCTTTCTGTTTTCTGTTATATATGCCATCCCATCCCACCCCATCTCCCTCTCTTTCTTCTTCTTCTTCTCTGCCATCTCATCTATCTATCTATATATAATTGTCTATCTACTTCGGTTTATATATTATTTTTGTATGAGAAATTATTTATTTCTTTTTTTGTTCTTTTTTAGCCTTTTATTTTGTACTTCTATAGTAAAGATCAATACAGTGGATTATGAATTTCTAGTAAAAAATAATAATAATAAAAAAAGATGGATGAAGATTCTTCTTCTTCTTCTTTCTAAAACTTTAAGTTTAGTACTCAGACTTTTTAATTTGCTCAATTCACCTAATACATTTCTTTCAAATTCTTTTATTTGATCATTGCTTTTACGATCCAATGAAACCATAATATTACCATGTCTCTCATGTGAACACACCAGTGCTTCCGTATCAATTTTTCTTTAACTTTGATTTTGCGTTTTTTTTTTTTATTGAATTTCAAGTGATTCATTTGTTTGGCTTTTACGTAATCTACAAATTTACTTTACTTTAATATCAACAATCAAACTTAAATAATCTACCAATGTCCCAACATTAGTAATCTAAACAATTAAAAAAAATGGCCTCTTTTGATTTTGTCATAGGTGTCGTAAATATTTTGATGTTATATTATATTTATGAAAATTAACCAAAAAATTATCGTCACTAAAAAAAATTGTTTTTTTTTTTAAAATATATATATATCAACAAACTGCAACTTAAAAAAAATAATTAACAATAATGTTGAGTTTTTTTTTGTATTTTTTGATTAGAATGATTTTGATACATATAATTGATATAAATAATAGTAAATAATAATTCATAATATTTTATAGATATACATATAAAACAAATTATATTCATATTGGTTAGTTTTTTTTTCTTTTTAATTTGTTGGGAAAATAAAAAAAAAAATAGCGCGGCAATACCTAAAATCAGTTCCAACAATAACTTCAATATAATGCCTCCACGTGTCGAATCATGATTTGGAATCATTAAAATGATGACTGTGTTCATGCCAGCTCAGCATCCTTTTTTATTTTACTTATATATTTAGTTTTTGTCTTGGTTTTCATTATTGCATTGTTGGCTAGTATAGGAACAATGATTTGAAATACACAACTATGGAAATAAAACGACAACGTTTTGGCTTATAGAGTTATATCTATATCTATATATATATAGCTTGTTTTATATATTCTACCAATTCATTCTTTGTGATGGAAGTTAGGGAAAGTATTAGTAGGAGGGGAAAAGAAAAACTAATCAATTTTCTTTTATAATTAATTAATAGCTGTGTTTTCAAATTTAAATTAATGCAATTAATTCAAAGCTTAAGCACTTCCAATCAATGATCTTAAATGATCAAATTAATGGAGGTTAGTCAACTTAATAATGACGTATTATTTTCCTTCTACACAAATCATGAATATTAAGAACAATAATAATACAATTAACAACAATATTATGACCTAAACTTTTGAGGAAACCATATTTAGTTTATAGATATTTAAATTTATAACAATTTATTCTCTGTATTTTATGATAATTTATTTTTTATAGTAAAAATATTGTCATGATTTAATGGAATTTCTTACTTATGTATTTTGATAAAGAAAAAATCATGAATATGTAGATACTAAATCGTTACAAATTATAAAGAGCATGGATTAAATTGTTGCTTATCAGTGATTATTACGAACTAAATTTTGAAATTCGTAAATATAAGGATTAGATGGTTACTAGCTAAAGTTCGAAGACTAAATTATTATTTAGTTAAAATAATACTTATGTATATACACGTTTAATTTTAGCCCCTAAATCTTTAATTTTCCAATTTTAGCTAATAAATCTTAGATTTAGTCCCTCACAATTAATTTATACTAAAATTGGTTAAATACTTGCTATAATTTTCATACCAGAATATGTTTTCAAATTATGAAGTAAAAATGCTATTAATTAAATAACAAAAGTATATTAAAAAATCAACAACATAAAACTAACATTGAGAATTACATTTAAGATGGATTAAAAGTAGAGTTAAGACTAAACAAATTTCAAAATTTACAGACAAATTTTTTTATGTATAAATTCAATGACCAAAAATATACTTTTAACTTTAGAAACAATGAACATAACAATTAACATAAAAGATATCAATTGAGTCATTTTATATTTTCTTGACATCTCGACAACTTATTAAGATTTTGTATATTTTTTTCCTCAAAAGGGTAATTATTTTCCCATAATGATAAAAAATATACTTTTCTCTGGATAAATACATAACTCATACACATATAACACAATACAAATCATTTTACAATAATCAAATATATGGAAAAAGAATATATACATACAGATACTATTATATTAAATAATACAACAATGAAGTGGGAAGTAATTATCCAAACTTATATATAAAATGAAATGATTGGTGTGTGTGTTTGTGTATATGAGTAGAGAGAAATGGTATGGGAATGATGATGATGATAGAAGACAGAAGACCCTACAAAAGGGGATTCCATTGGGGTTATGTCCTTGAAAAGAGGGGTAAGGCATTTAGGGACCAGTGGGGCTTAACATTAAGGACCAAAACTCCACATATTGGGTCAAGGAAATTGGCTAAGGTCACTAACCTTCCAATAAAAACTCCCTTTCACAGACATGGCTTCTCTGTCACAGCTCATCTCATCCTTGCTGTCATCCACGTACACATCGCACTCTCTTATTATTTTTTTTCCCCCAATCCACATATACACATCATTGCTTATTATTGTTATTCATTTATTTATTATACCCATCAAATTATTTTATGGTTTTATCTCCCTTCTAGGTCAATTCTTATGTTCAAACTCGCAACTTTTGAGTTATTACTTTCTTGTTCATAATCACGATTTGTTTAGATCTATACGTGTTAGGAATATGTACCCAACAATAAAAAATCATGCAGATAGTTCATTGTTTTGTTACTGACTTTAGGTATAATGAAAAAATTAAAATATATTTCGAATCTTTTACAATTATCTAAATTAAAACTATAAATTCTCGAAACAAAAAAGAATGGGTTTCATGGTAACCCTAAATGAGAAGGGGTAGAGGCAGTAGTGATAGAGTTGGGACCAAAGTGTAAGAAGATTGGATGAGAGGGAAAACGGAAAAACCAACAATTATGGAATGAGTATACACGCGCGACATGCGGCATCTAATTACAACATGAGGCTTGTTGGTTATTGCCTCAAATAATTTCTTATGTTGCCTTTTAGGGGCCACTCATTTTGGCTCAATTTCAAACTCATACCCTCCTCCATTTTTCCCTTTCCTATCTCCTCTATCTTTATTCAACATCTCAATCAATCTTCTCCTTCAATCTATACATACCCCAAACACAATACATAAATAAATAAATCCCATTTCATAAATTATATGTGAAGACTTTTCCACCCCCCTCATTGTATATGTATACACATTTTTGTACTATATAGAAGAAATTGTCCTTCCTAGAAAGTAAGTCTTTGTTTTTCATTTGAAATTGGCCCTATGGGTGTCTTAGACTTTAAGACAAGAACCCTTATTTTAATGAAAAGAAGTAGGATAAAAAGGAAAAAAAACCCTACCCTAACTTTGTATTTTGTCGAAAAGAAATTAATGAATAAAAGATAAATTTGATAGCTCGATAATCACTTTAGCTTTAAACTCCGAGGATTGAGTATTATGGAGGAAATTCTTATTCTCTTTTTTTAGTTGAATATTCTAAGACTTTCTTTCGGTAAAGTTAAATTTTTTTGTTTTCTTTTTTTCCTATTTAGTTATTTTCTAGCTTAATTTATTAACCTATGTGATCACATTTTTTTCATTATTGGTGTGTGTGTATATAAACCTTATCAAATTATAAACCTTCTTTAATACATATATTTATAAACACACATGGTGTTGTCTCAATGAGGAGAAAAATAAACATATGAGTATATTTTCATAAATGGGGACATTGGCATTTGCTTTTCAATTGAATTGTTTTCAAAACTCTTTTTTTCTTTCTCTCTTGTCATTTCCATTTTTTTTTGTTTGTGATGTGAGTTTCTTCATCCTTCTCTCTCTCTCTTCTCTATCTTTTTACTCCATATTCATGCATTAGAGTAGATGGTATAATTATGAAGGGAAGCCATTTGAGACAACTATTTTTGCTTGAAATTATTGGTGGCCAAAACATGTGTCATGTTGAATTGATATATGTTTTTTTTTTCTTTTCAAGATTTAATATTTTAAAATTTATTTATATTTATGGTTTGACTTTGAAGTGGAACTTCAAAATTTGTAGTGCAAAAAAACCCCACATGAGTCAAGCTTATGTTAGAAGATTGTAGGGAAATTCTACTTGGGATATTGAGGACTTGAGAGCTTATAGACAAATTATTGCCTCAATGATTTGAACTAAAAATAATTAAATTGTTTTAAAACACATAATTGAAAAAAGAAAAATGATAAAGAGTTTATGAAATGCATGTTTGCATTTTTACAATTAATTTTTTTATGTTTATATTTTAGATTTTTTTTTAACACAAAATTTAGTTTAGTTAATTATATCTTTTGTTTCTGTCTTTTATGTATAAGTTCATTTTGTTACTTTATCTCAACTTATCAAGTTTTTTGCTATTATAATTTGATTTATTCTGCTTATTATTCTGACAAAGAATATGTTATTTAAAAAAACAGCATCAAACAAATGATAGCTTAAAATTCAAAATTTTGTTCATATATATAATTGCGTGAGTTTAGCAAAGTGCTTTATTTAAGTTCAACATCTACTATAAGTTTAAAGGACAGTACTGCTTTATCTAAAAGCATTATAAATTTCAATTTTTAATTTGTACTTAGAAGATTTTAAAAACTACTTTTAACAAGTTTTAAAAAAGCATTTTTAATTGGTTGTAAGCACTAAATAGGTCCAAAATTCCCTAAACGGACGAGTTTCGAATATTTATTACTATTATTATTTTTCGAAGATACAGAAGAATTTATATGCTACAAGAAAAAAAAAAATTTCAACACACAATTAAATGATCGTTAGAAGAGACATGGTTGAGAGAAAAGAGTATCTCTCGATACCAGTTGTTCCATAGAACATACTCCTAATTATTACAATTATTGTAAAAATTTCTTGTTACATGTCAAATTTAAATGAAATTAATATTAAGTATTACATAACCACACTATTAGTATAATACACAAAAAAAAATTGATAAATTGATAGTATTTTTATAAATAATCTGAAAGTTTTCTATAAAACTTTAAACAAAAGTTTGCGCATAAACCCTCATGCTTCTACTGTTGATTATTTCATCCTAGTATGTCTCATGCTCTAGTAAAGATAGGTGCTTCGGTTATATTGTCTTTATCAAAAGCTATACACTCATGTGAAGTAAGAATAATTAGCCACGGAAAAAAAGAAAATTTGATAAGTTGAATGGAAGATTCCACGCAAATACATCAATCAAGAGTATATTAGTTTAACAAGGATATAGTAGTGTCAATACTCACATCATAGATATAAAATAAGTTATTACTATTACTGTTGAAGATGTAACGAAAGTTTATATAAACAAACAGAAATATTTTTCATGCGATTGTGAAGATATATTTACAGTACTCTATAACTCTCTCTCTCTCAAAACTTGAAAACTAGACATGTTTGTAAGGAAGGGGGCAATAAGAAAGGCATATCAACAAGTCCTAAAGATTCCCCTTATTTTGGATAAGGTGTTTTGGCCTTACCAATTCCACATTTATAATATAAATAACCCTCTCTCTATCCCTTCACTCTGCACGATGCCCTAAATTATACCCTAAAACCCCAGAACTCCTCTCTCTCTCTCTCTCTCCCCCCCTCTCTTTTCATCCTAATTTCATTTCTACGTCACTAATAATCCAAATTATATAATGATGAAGGCTCTCATAATTAAAAACTCTCATTGGCCTCCAATGGCTGTTCTTCCTTTTTCATTGTGGATTATTCAAACTCTGATCTGTGAGGATTTTCTGCTCCTTTCCCACGTGCTCTCCGATGCCCCCTTCTCGTGCCCCTATGCCATTTTTTTCTTTTCCATTTCCCATGTGCGTATTGCTTTCCCTCTTCCCTCTTTTCCCCCCTCCTTTGCTTTTCCTTCCACCCTTTCTCCTAACTTTAGTATAATTATATCCCTAACTTTAGTATAATTATATCTTTTTCAGAACGTAATCCATTTATTTAGAAACTAGATAGATGTTAAAATGCATGAACATCGTAGTCAAAACAAAAATGTGATCGTAGAGTATGATGACGGATTTGCATTTTATAGGTCTCTAATTTGTTCAACTTACATTTCACTTTTCCTATATTAAAATACTGATTATATTCATTAAATTGGTGCAATTGGAGTTAGAAATGAAGGTCTTTTTCCATCTACCCATATAATTGTGTAATTAATGCAAATATGTTACTTAGTTATTTGAGGAAATTTAGAGCGGGAAAACAGAGATTGATGTAAAAGTGACCTAAGAATGAGAGAGAGAGAGAAGATATATAAAAATGCACCCCAACTAATTGAGGTTAATTTTTTTTCTTTTTAAAAGTATATTGTAAATAATGAGCCATTTATTCACCCAAAAAAGAAAAAGAAAAGAAACTAGCCATTCATTTAGAGGAAGGTGCCAAATTTAATTGTCACCTCGAAAGATATGAAAATAGCACTCCACCAAAATGAATGGTGTGGTTCTTGCCAATTATATTAAACAATAAAAATAAATAAATAAAACATTAAGATACCTATTGTTATGACCATATAGTATACAAATATAATATACATTGAAAAGATCGAAATGGACATTAGAAAAATAAAAGAGAAATAAATAAATAAGTTGAAATTGTTGAATTGCATTCCCTTGTTTTCATATTATATTTTCATGGCTATATTGATACTTTTATTTAAAATTTTCATACTTTGAAAATTAAATGTCACTTTCATAAATCATTTTTTTTCTTTCTAAACTACGTTAGAATGTTAGATTTAAAATAAATATAGTGGATCAATATATGTATTAAAAAATTGACCGTAACGATGATTTGATGTATTACACACGTTAACAAATTAATACCGTTAGTTCATAATCAAGATAGATAGATAGATTATTAATTTACAATAAAAATAAAATTTAAAAAAATGGGTGTGATTCATGAATCATATAGTTAAAATGTCCAATTTGTGTATTAAAAATATAATATAAGAGAGATAAAATATTAAATCTCTGTCTCTTTGCCAAAACATGGTTGATGAGAGAGAAATCACACACCTTAATGTAGTAGCTTAATCCAATGACTTAATTAACTTAATTAATGAATGATTAATTATATAAAGTTATAAACTTATCTTGTGTATTTATTGATGGGGAAAAGATAGCAACTTCTTGAAACCTAATCTCCTTCAAGATTTTACTTTTTTCTTTAAAAAAAATAATTTAGTAACCTGTAATCCTCTTGAAAATGCTGCTTCATCAGTAAGAAGTTATAAGATTAATTAAGATTTAAGCATTTGAATGGAGAGAAAAAAGAGAGTAGTAATAATAATTTAAACTAAGAAAATTGGGAAGAATTCATGTACTATTACTACCTGTCTCTCATGTCTGCCCACAATGGAATCATTAGTATTAATTAATATTTTGAAAAAATAAACTTACAGATATATTTTTTATTTGGTGGGTTTTATTTTTCTTTTTCTTACGTGGACTCCACGTGTCAGTCCAGATGGCATCCACCCTTTCTAATGAGGTCTAATATTTGATGATGGATTTCGTACACCACATTGTTATTATTTATTCACCACGGTATAAATTTTATTGGTTAATTTTTGTAAATATAAAAAATATTTATGTTAAGTGTAATAAAATAAAAACTTCATAAAGTTGATATTTTTTTTGAAAATATTTCAGGTTTATCATTTTTTTTTATAGTTTTTTTTTTTTCATTTCTCTTCTGCGATATTTTTCTCTCTGTTGTCTTTCTTCCCTTCTTATGTCATTTTTCATTTATATATATTTTTAAAATTGTAGTATAGAGTGTAAATATTTTCTTATATTTTTCTAGAAAATGATATTAAATTTATACCGTGAACAGTTTAATTTATAAATAGTCCGGCAAAGAAAGAACTCAATCTTTGACCACATCCAATCATTATTCAAAAGTCAAAACTCGAAATTTAAGATCTAAAAAAGTTAAAAGCATTATTATGACCACCGCTCTTTTGGACCTTCCGATCTGATTTCAGACTGTTGGTACAATAAACTCGAGTGTAGAGAATTCCACCCCAGAACCCGGGGATAGAAACGTAATTAGGAAAAAAGTTAAGGGGGAGGGAAAAGAGAATAAAAAAACGTGTGATTATATATGGCTTTGGCTGCTCTGATGGGATCATATTTATTATTTTTTGTTTATTTCTTTCCTTAATTATATTTAATTTTGAATTTTGTTGAGAATTTTTTTCGAGCCCACCCCTCCCTCTAAGTCAGCCTTAATGCCAAAGAAAGGCATGCAATTTCTTAATTTAAAATAATAAATTATTGTTATTTTATGAGAATTAAATGTAATTTGATTAATTAATTAAATTGTTTATGATATTTTTAAGCCCCGAAAGGTATGGGTAACTGTTAATTGCTTTTTCGTCAACTCCTTTGCTTCCAAGCAAAGTTTTGTGCACCAATAGGGGGATGCAACGTGGCGTTTTATGACATTAAAGAAAAAAAAGAATATATTTTTTTTGGTTGTTTTACAACTCTTTTCATTGTGGGGGCAAAGTTTAATTAAAACGTAAAATATGTATTTAGATTATTGTTGTTTTCAATTTAATCATCAATGTGATTAAGTGATCAAAGGAAGAGAGAAATTTGTTTTCTGTCATACACTCTTTGTTTGATCTATAAATTGGGTGAGGTGAATTAATTTTCTTGATTAAGAAAAGAGTTAGGATGTTAAAAGAGACGATTTGTATATATATTCATGTGGTGTTTGTCGTATTGTTTCCGATGATTGAATCATAAATTATAGTCAAAAGTGTAGAGAGGTTTAGGGTTTTTGATAATGCATGGTTGGAATAATGCCTTAAATTCTTGAATTTAATACTTCGAAGGACCAAACATGAGTTTTGTGTTCAAATTTATGTTATTTACGATTTTGACTCTTAAAGGTTCATATGGTTCTCTGTTATGACTTTTCTAACTTTTTAATCACGTTTGAATCTATTCTTCTTTGTAATAGTAAATTTACTCGTGTATAGAGATCTAATACATCGTTAGTTAATCCCATGAATCTTTGGATCGAATACACTTTTTGTTTATTTTTTTATAGTTGATTTCTTAACATAGATGAAGTGACATTCAATCAATATGTCAAAATAACATATTTATTCTAAACCCTATGATTTTTTCTCTTTTTGTATAAGGGTTCGAAGAGATTGAATTATGCTAACCAAGAGTTTTTTGAGTTAGAGACATAATGAGATTACACGAGACACACCTCTTTAGATGAAAGTCACACCTCAACCTCAACTACCCTAGCACTACCTCTAGTTGATGGGCTTTTAAGCCTTTGCACACTTTCCTTCATCCTCAATCTAGGAGATCACTATAGATTTTATATTTCACATGAGAATTGTTTTTAGGTCTCTGGTTGGTATTACTAGGCCTTTTTTTGCCTCCATTTTTCCATATTTTTCGTTTTGATCCCACACAAACACAAAAAGTATAACAAGTATCTAAAATATCGAACTGATAAAAGAATTAGAGCCACACCCACATTGATCACATCCATAGAAAGAACAAAAATGGTAAAGAGAAAAACATACATACACAAACAAAGAGTTGATAATAAATATGATGTTTGTTTTTGAAATATAAGTAATGGGATGCACATGGAAGCTCTTCCAAAGACGATGATGATGAGTGAAGGGCACATGGGAAAAAAAAAGAAAAGAAAGATAAAGGGTCTGTTGATGAGTTGGGCAGAGGCACCAATGGGATTTGCCAATTATTGAATAGTCCTTCCTATTTTTGGATAACACTTTCTCCTTTAGGCAAACTGTTTTTCTTATCATTGATAATTGTACTTTTGGATTGGCATCCATTCCCATTCCCATTCCCATTCTCACTTCCCTTTTCCTCCTCTTCATCAAGAAACTCCATTTTTTCCCTCTCTCAGTTCCCTAATCTTTAGGGTTTTTTTTTTTATGTGTTTATGTAATCTAAAGTTTCTTTGTGTTTATGTTTTTCTGTTACAACAGTTCTTTTCTCTTTTCCATTGTTCATAACTACTGTTTGTGGATCATAACTCTATTCTTCAACAATTGCTTTTCATCCTCATATCACATGTGGACATTGTTTGAAGAAAAAGAAAATTATGAATTATGAATAGAACATCAATTACCATCTCAAAAGTCAACGATTCAATTCTCTCATCAAATCATTGTTGGCTAGACAAAAGAAAATCGAGTTAAATCTAGTAGGCTTAGGCCCAAAATTGGTAATGATACATTTCAACTAGTAATAAGGATAATTATAATTGACAACAATTTTATGAATAATAATTAAGTATATAGTAACATTTTAAAAAAGTTACAAATATAGTATGATATACCAATATTTGCAACATGGTCTATCAGTAATAAAATTTAATAAATTTTGTTATATTTACAATTTTTTTTAAAATATTGGTATATACTTAATTATTTTAAATTTAATTACTATATTTGCAACTATTTCTTATTATGATGGGTTGAAGACAACAGTTTTGATGTATATTACTATTTTTTATAATTGTTTTTGTATATTTTGTTAATAAACTCCAAAGTTGTTTTCAATTTAATAACTATTCAGAAATTGATTTTTCTTTTTTGAAAATTTCACTATGTGAACTGTTTTCCTTTTAAATACAAAGTATTAATTATTATTGAGTTTTTGGATGGAGTCTAGAAGCAATTTTGTTTGAGGTTATTAAACTTGGAAGTTAGAACAGACAATGTTATCAATAATGTAGAAATAATGAATAAAAGAAGTTTGTTATTCAAGTGATGTCAAACTTTGTCATTAATTCTCCTCTTTAGATATTTTATTTGAATAATTCCAAGCCATACAAAAATCATTCAACATCACTATTTTTCTTTATTAATTATGATGCAAATTTTTTATCAGGTATATAACAACATTTTAAAAATTTACAAATATAATAAAGTCTATAGGTGATAGATCAATATTTGCAACATAGTCTATGAGTGATAGACTTTTACTGGATAGAATTCGATAGATTTTGGTTATATACTTAGCTTACTTTGGAGAGATACAAGTGAATGGGCTTCTTAATGGGTCTTGTATTATATGGCTTGCCCTTGTGGACCAACTGTGATAAGATATGGGCTTCTATGGAATTTGCTTGGGCTGATTTTCTAAAATCACTTTAGAGAAGATTCATGGAGTTTTTGGTAAATTGCAAACTCAAATTATTGCTCTTTTGTCCTAATTATAGTATTGTTTAGAAAAATGAGATGGATAAGCATTGTGTCCAAATGCATTAAGAGCATTGGAATCACAAGAAATCTTTGTTCTTTTGAGTATTGATATCAACAAATGGTAGTAATATGATACTCTTTTCTATAAACTATGGATAATGTAATATAATTTTATAGATATTTGAATCCATGGATTGGATTACACCTTTTGATGAAGAAAGGACAAGAAAAAAGTTTATTTCAACTTCTCCCACCCAAAATGCCCTTTGGCATTGGTAAAAGTAAAGTAATCTTTACTTTAGTCCTAAATTTAGACCTCTCTCAAACCCCATTATCAATTTATTACCATCATCTTTTTCTAATATTCATAACAATACACCCTCCCTATGTACTCTATTTGAGAAAAAAAAATTACTCACCAAATTCTTTTTTGGTATAGAATCATTGACCACTTTGTTTTACTCTCTCGATATGATTTCTCATTCTCTACGTCTTGATTTTCCCAATGTCGCAGCTTGAAGCGATACTGTATGCTTGACATCGCCAATATGAATATAGTGATCTCCTAGTGGAATTCTCCTCACCCCTAACTTATCCACAACGCTCAAATACTTACAAACATGAACGTGAACTTGCAAGCGTCGTTTTTCCCCGGAAGCAAGATGCAACTTCTCAAATGCCACTAATTGCTTGCGGGGTACCCACGTAGCGCCATTAGCAGGTGGGGTGGAAAACACGAGCATGGTGTGGAGGCCGCCTCTGTCTCCTTTGTTCTCCACGTCAACGTGTATAACGAGAGAGAGCTTTTGACATTTAACATGAGTGACTCGAATGGCCTTGCTAGTCAAGGTAGAAGCAGAATGAGTCTGACGATGGCCAGAAAGTGAAATGGAGACAATGGTAGGAGCTTTGGCAATTGTGTGGATGAAGTTAGTGTAACTCAAACCATGACCAAATTCATATACCACCGGACCAGCATAGAAACGATAGGTTCGTCCGGGGTATGATGAAGTTGATCTCATTGCCATGTTTGTCATTGGTAAGTTCGAGAGGTAAGATTGCGGGTACCATGTCATTGGCAACTTTCCACCTGTAAAATAACAGATCATGAAAATTGCCTAAAACTTTCAAAATAACGTAATACTAATTCTCAAAAACAACATATTCAAGAATAGAATGAATAGAAAGTAATTTGATTTTCTTCATAATCGAATGAAGTTAAATTTAATCAATATACTTTAGCATATAATGCGTTCATCTTATATCATACCTGGGTTGGTTGTTCCAAACAGAACATCAGCAATGGCGGCTCCACCGGCTTGGCCAGGGTACCCAACCCACAAAATGGCAGAAATTCGAGGATCATTATCAGCAAAAGACACATCAATGGGTCCACCGGACATTAAAATCACCACCGTTGGCCCTCGAGAAGCGGCAGCAACTTTTGAAACAAGTTCTTGTTGCCGTCCCGGTAGTAAAAGTCCGTCTCTGTCTTTCGTCTCTGCCTCTACCGACTGGTCTAGCCCCATCACCAGAACCGTCGCATCCGCGGTGCTGGCGGCGGCCACGGCGTCGGTAAAGGAATAGTCTGTTGCACATGCCACGTTATCGCAGCCTTTCCGGTGTACCACCGTCGTGTACCTCTTGATTCCTTCCAGTGGTGTTACATAACCACAGGCTACACCTAAATGTCCAAAGTTTGAACAATGTGTTTAGTCTAGTTTTGACTATAGGGGTATTTTTGGAATAAAAAGATAAACCCTCTGTTTTGCTTTTGAGTTTAATTTCTATTTGATGAGAACTTTAGAGTTTGATTTCTATCCAAAAATGTTATAATTTTAGATTTCATATTTGACTATTATTTTATTTTAAAACTAAATTTGAAGATTTTGGAACTAATGTCTTTTATTAATCAATGTAAAAGAATTATAATTAATTAAGTGTCATTATCTTATCATTATTCTTAAAATTAATTTTAAATTTCCCTTCACAATTCTTTAAAATTATTAATTGACCAAACACCAAAATTAAAAATGACTATTAGTAAAAAGTAAAGGTTCAAAGTATAAATCTCGAAAAGTTAGAGATTATATTGAAATAAATTTAAAATTTAAAAACTAAAATAGTACCATTTTGAAATTTAGAAATTACTCTAAAATCAAACTAAAACATTTGACATTTTGAAATCTATAGACTACAAAATTAAGAATTATAATTAATTAAGTGTCATTATCTTTTCATTTTACTTAATCATAAATCTTAATTGGATGAACTAACACAATTTAATTCCCTACATAGAAATGGTTTGGTAAAAGAAAAATGACAATGTAATAATAGGATATGTTTGATTAAATTAGATAAGATGAGTATAACTCAATTGGTGTAAATGCTTACATTATTAATTTCGAAGTTAGATGTATAGTTATCCTTAATTAAATCGTATTTCAAAATTTAAAACTAAAATGAAACTATAAGAAATAAAATTGAAGCCAAGCTAAAATGATAAAATATCCAATTAAAAATTTTAAAACTTTTACCAACCAAATTGAATGTTTAAAAAACATAGAGATAAAATTGAAATTATTTTCCAAAATAAAAGTCATATTTTCAATTTACAAAAAGATAAGTTTATGTAAAAAAAAAATGATAATGACAAAGTTAAAAGTTTAGGTGGACTTAAACGAATAATATTAGAATTGAAAAAAAAAATAGACAGGTTATAAAATATTAGAAACATATAATTTAATCCATCAAAATAAAATAAGATCCAATGGTTTACATCCACTCGTAACTTACCAGCATAGTTGCCAATCATGGTGACATTGACATCGGAGTTTGGCCCAATAACAGCAACAGTACGATGGTGATGGGCGGATAGCGGCAGACCGGGGAGGCGATTCTTTAGCAAAACAATGCCTTGACGGGCAGCATCAAGGGCGAGCTGTTGATGGGACGGAGAACAAACGTTTTTAGGGCCCAATTTACCGTACGCATGAGACGACGGCTCTCCGTCGAACATCCCGAGTCTCATTTGAACGGTGATTGTGTTGGCAAGAGCATTGTTGATGTGAGTTTGAGTTAATAATCCTTTTTTCACAGCGTCTTCTGTGTGGACTGCTAGAAATGGTCCACAATCTAAGTCTAGGCCAGCTTTAATGGCGTCAGCCGCCGCCTCCTCCGCCGTGGATGTGTAGTGTTGGTTGTCATAGAATACTCCAACAGAGTCGCAGTCCGACACAATGTAGCTGCAAAATTCCTAAATTTAGTCAAGAATTCATATGTTTCAATTTGATTTCCTTATTTTTTAAAAGAAAAAGTTTGTATGACAAACCTCATAGTTTGATAGATATTTTGAACATCCATCTCTTAATTTGTATGATAATATGAATGAGCAACAATAGAAAGTGAAACTCACCCATTGAGTCCCCATTGGTTGCGTACAGTTCCCTTAAGCAAATTAGGGTCAGCGCAAGTGGGAACACCATTAACTTGATTATAAGAGCACATCACACTTGCCACTTTTCCTTCTTTCACACATTTCCTAAAAGGCACTTCAAATGTGTCCGCCATATCTTGTCTTGTCACCTATACCAATACATTCAAATTATACTACTTTCAATTTGATCATTCTTTTTTAGACTTACATATACAATTACACACTTTACCTTGGCGTTGAAATGAAAGCGGTCCGTACCATTCCAGTTGTCAAGATCGTACGCTGTAAAGTGTTTGCAGCAAGCGGCGACTTTGAGGCGGTCACCATCGTTGCCTTGGAGGCCTTTGATATACCTAGCAGCATACTCACCGACGACCCCTGGATCTTCCCCGGGTGTTTCTTGACCTCGACCCCATCGTGGATCTCGAAATATGTTTACGTTTGGACTCCAGTATGTCAATCCAGCTGCACCACCGTTATACATCGCCCTTGCTTCATCTGACACAACCTATGCAATGACCATAATCTCAGTATTAAAAAACTTATTAACATTTTGTTTTTAAAAAACTATGAATTATAATCGGGTAAAATATGTGTTGATCTCATGAGGTTTAGTTTTTATTTTGATGCATCTTAAAAACATGAAAGTAGTAGAACCATAAATTAATAAATACACTCACTAAAATGATATCAAATTTCAAAGAAAATTAGAAAATAATTAATAGGATGCATTGGCTTTGAAGGAAGGTATAAAGTTGGAAATACAAATACAGTATGGCATTTAATTTGTATTACAAAAGCAGCTTTTAAAGTGTTAATTAACTAAGGGGAAAAGTCTATTTTTATTCTAAAACAATATTAACACGACAAGATAAATAAAAGAAACCCATTCACTAACTTCTAATTAAAAAAAAAACAAAATTTGAATTCTATATTTCTCCTTTTTCTCTCAAATTATAAATTTTTTTAACATATTATTTTAATATTCAAGAAAATATTTTATCCATTTAACTCCACTTTAAAAATCTTTTAAGGTTAAATAATTTATTTGGCTATATAATTCACTTTCTCTCCCTCTGTCATATGTTTTCAATAACTATGGATCACTTTATTTTACTCTTAACACATATGTAACAAGATTATGCATCTGACTCGTAAGATAAGATTTAAAGTATATGCATTAGGTACATTTGAAAACTAAATATATATCATTTTTAACCATATAGTAAAATATAAAAGCTGAATCATCCACGTAGATCCAACTATATTATAAATTTGAAATCAATTTTTTATTGTTTATTAAAAAAAAAATGAAAATCGTAGAGATAGAGAAAGAAAGGAATTACCCGTCCAATAGCTTCCCAAAGGGACACATTGAAAGAAGCAACGGTGGTAATGACCTGAGGGAAACTGGTGGCGCCGGGAAAATCACCGCCGAACTTAGTACCAGGGCCGACATTTGAGACGCCGTGAAGGGCCTCCGACCACCACTCGTACCCTTTAATCCCAAGCCGAGGCACCACCGCCGCATTGTTCACCAGAAGCCGTACCTTCTCTTGCAATGTCAGCCGTCCTACCAAATCCTTTACCCTCTCCGGAATCGGTACCGTCACCCTGCAGAAGGGATACCTACTCGCCGCCGCGTCTTTTGGGTCGCAAGCAAATGGCTCCCGAGCCCCACCGCCGTGCCAGAATATTGCTGAGAGAATGATGAGTATTGGAATGATCCGGTGGGCGGCAGAAGCCATGTTTGGATTAGAGAATTGGTTGTGAAAAAGTGGGTTTAATGGCCAAACCATATATATAACAATATATGTTAGACAAATTAGAAGAAATTTGAAAAGAGGGATATTTTCTTTTTATAATAAAGGATAAAAAAGTAAAGAGCAAAGGCTTTTTTTTAAGGGCGAGACTGTTTTTCTCAACCAATTGAAAGTTGGTGGTGTGATTTTTTTATTCTTATTCTTTTTAGTATAGGAAAGTGAAAACACACACCAAACTCATAAAAGTTTGAAAAAGAGAATTTATCTTATAATTATTAGTAGATTATTAGTTTACTTCTTATTATTTTATTTATTTTAATTAATTTCATCTACGGTAAAAAAGTTTGTGTGGTTTGAAAGCTAAAATCTAAAAACTAGAGTCTTTAACATTTTTATATATATCTTTGAGTTAAGAAAAAAAAACATACAAACAAGAGATGATGATGTGAGGAGCAAAAACACATATACAAACATTAGAAGTTTTAAGTGATGAAATTGGAGATTTGTTTATTAGATGATTGTGATATGATAATGAAATGAGAGTTAGCTAAGAATGATGTGATGTGATATTGGACTTTTGTGTGGTAAGGGAATGGTAAAGACGCATTCCACTTCTTTTTCCTACACAATAATAATACACATCACCCTAACCGCTTCTAACTCTTCTTCCTCAAGCTTAATATTATTCTTCATTAAACTCATTTTCCTTTCACTAATTTTCAAAAGTTTCTTTAAGAAAAGAAAAAAATCCTTTTTCCGCAGCTTTTCAAATTTTTAAAAATATATATTCTTATATTCTTTTTCGTTATTTTCCTTTTTATATTAGAAAACAAATTCTAATATAATTCACTTCCAAAAATTTAAACTTTCTTTTTTCTTTTTTCCTAATTTGTTGGGTCATGCACAACAATATGCATAAGTTATTGAATGTGGTTGGGTGGGTCATAATGTGTGAGTGTTAATTAAACAATATAAGATGTAATTAGAATAATTACAAATATAGTAGTCAAATCTAAAATATAATTAGTGTATGAAAAATCACTTATAAAGTGTTATCCATAGTTGATAGATTATATCACATGTTTAGTTTTTTAAAAAAGAATCACACCTTTATTTATTTTTATATAAAGTATGTTTTATTTATATTAAGTTATTAGTCTTAAAAGTACTTACCATATGAATTACACTCTATATTATAATTAATAGGAGTTAAGTAGCTTATTAAATTAACAAAGTTGAGTATATCTTACTCAAAAGCTCGTAAGAGAATAACTTTTTCACTCAAACATAATTATGAGATCGTTAATTTTTATTAAGTTGTTTGGTATTGTTTGTTGGAATATTTAAAATTTCAACCATATACTACAATTATTATATTCCTCAAGCTAATAAAAATTTAATTTAATTTGATAAATTTTTAAACTAGAAGTTAGATTCTAGATCAAACTTGTGAATTTTCCTTTGAAAGAGATAATAAGAAAATGTAATATATAATGGATTAACTTGACTTGTAATGCAAGAGAAGACAATGGAAGCCCATGCTGCAAAGCTGTTGAAAAGAAATAAATAATAATGCAAAACATTACAACTAATATTTTCACATGCAATAATGGGACATTTCCTTCTTCTTTTTCCCATCAAATCACACCCAAATAAATTAATAAAATTACATAACCATTTTATCTTTTAAATGCTTGACAAAAATCAGTAGCTTCCTTCCCTTAAAATCACATAACAATTAATATTTCTTTTTTTGGTAAAACCATAGATCTCTTAATCAGTAATCTATGTTAAGTTGAGCTATGTTGGATTAGATTCAAATATTTTGCTCTAGAAAAAGATTAAACTATATTGTATAATAATGGAAGTGAAGAATATTCTTGTTAGAAAGTGTACATATTAATAAAGGGTGCCCATAAGCAATTGCATAAGGGCATATGATATGATTTTGTCTCCTTCCATTTTTTCATTAGCTTCTTGAGGTGTGTGCTTGCTGCTTTCTTCTCATTGGCCTTTTTCAGATCAAACTTACCTCTGTGCTATTTTTATTTTATTTTTTTAAGATTACTTTCCAAATAAAGTGATTTTTATTTTAACCTACTACCATTAAAACCTATTTTATTGAGAAAATATTCTCACAATTTTAAATTTTAGATTAAATAACTTAAAATACAACAATAAATATTGCACATCAATTTAATTCTATAGCAGAAACTTGGATGAATAAATCTCTCTATAAATGACTCTTCTATTATATTATATGTTTTGGCAACGTTCGTTTCTGCTCTATAGAGAAATGTGAACATTGTTTTACTTTAGAAAAATCACATATTAGTGTATCATAAGTGAGTTTATGAATTAATAAGATAAAAAGAAATAGTTAAGTTGAAATAAGATTTAGAAGTTACTTTTTGCATATCCTTTTTAGGCAAATATGTTTATCAATCACATCAATCACTTCATAGTTAGGGAGGAAAAAGTAATCTTAGATATTAAATGAATAATAAACAATGTGAAGTGAGAATGAAGATGTCATTAATAATATGGTCTGTGAATTTTCTTGTTAATATGTCATCTTTGAGTGTGCAAATATATAGTTGTTGGTTAATTATCTAGTAAAATTCAAATTACAACTCACATCATGTGTAGCAATGTGTAATAAAACAACTTTTGTTAGATATATTGATACAAAAATAAATGACATCAAGAAGAAACAAAAAAAGAAAATTCTTTTTTTTGGAACTAAATAAGTAGTTAAGAAAAGCCTTTCTCATCTTTATATATATTGAATATCTAGAAAATATTTTGTGTAAAAAGTCTTTTGGTAAAGTGTTACTAAAATTTTAGGTCATAAATTTGGAGAAAGATTTGAAGCCATCATTTTTCTCCCAGCAGCCTCATGATTTCATTAGTTGGTGATTAGTTCTTTGTAGTGGAGAACTAAACCTTCAATTTAAAATAATGAGAAGAAGAAGAAAACCAGCCATGCTCCTATTTAGTAAGTTTTAATTATTAGTGTTATTATTATAATTAACAAATTTATTGTGAATGAATTAACTAATTTGAATTGCTTACTTAAGTATTAGGGGAATTTTAAAAATAGTAGATTTTACAAAATATTTACAACCTATAGTAAATTCTATCACTATAGTCATTGATATGTTATAGTGATAAAAGACTATCAGTAATAGAATTTAAAATTTTGCTATAGCTTATAAATATTTGTCAATAGGTCGAGTAATTGTGTGAAAATATTTACTTTTTACTAACTAACCTATAATAAAAAGGTTACTGTTAAACGTTGGAATTAATTCCAAATCTAAAAATGTTTCTTCTCTACCTGACCTCCTCCTTTAAAAGGTATATGCACCTCTACTTAAAACACAGAAAGAAAAAGAATGATTTTCCTCCATCTGTTTCCTTTGATCGCACCTACTGTTTTTTAGCTTAGTTTTTCGAACGATTTTGATCCATTCTCCGACTAGGTGCACGATGGTAACATCAATATCGTGTCGTTCTTGCTTTCAAGACAATGACTTTGTCCACCACATAAACAATCTTCATCTAGAATAACGAGTTATATTCATGTTTGTTTTTGGTCGCAGGAGCTTTAGATAGCTAGACACTCGACTCGACTCTAAAGTTAAACTTTCATAAATGAATGTATTTAGACTTTCTCACTTAGGATTTTTAAAAAAATCATCAATATTAATATTGTACATCAACTCTAACTGTTTATCTTGTAAAACTGATATTTTGAAAATGTTTAAATAATTTTTAAAAACAATCGTAATGAAGAATAAAATTAAATAGAATTTGAACTGATACAATTAGTATCACATGATGTTTATCAATTAAACTTTGAAAGAACAGTATAATTTGATATACTTTAAAACAAATTTGAAGTTTAAATTGATATAATAAGTTTGCTAGAATATGAATTGATATTTTCCCTCAAATTAAATTCTACTACTTAATAAACCTATAATTTTACACCAAACACTTCCAACATACTATGTCATACTTCACACATTATATATCGTTTTGCTCAAGTTTAATCTATTTTATATCGATCAATATATCTCTCTAACAAACAAATATAAACATGTCAAGTGAGTAACACTCAATTGATATAACCTTTGTACTATCAAATTTCAAAAGTCAAAGGTTCGTTTCTCTAACGTCATACACACTATCAACAATAAAAAAAAAACAGAAACAACATGTGTAACAATAATATCAACCCTATATCTCTTTTCAAATATATTCATTATATAGAAACCACCTTAATACTAATAATAATGCACAATATTTGACATAATGCCTTCCCAAAAGCCTTCGTCAAAATTTGAACAACCAATGAGAAAGTTTCTTCTCAAATTTCTTCTCCTTAATTGTATCCAAACTTGGCTTCCAACCTCTGCCCGATAACTGTCTGCTCAAATAATCTGGCCTCCCCTCCACCGTTTCCCATTCAACTTCCTCTCCTTCCATCTTCACAACATCTAATTCCTTTTTAATATCTGCTCGGTACTCTCTCGTTGTTGTCGACAACGTTGTCGTCGTTGCCGTGCATGCCCTCGCAAACCAAGGGATAACTTTAGAAGATGAAAGGAGGAGAGAGCGCGACCGTAAAGCTGAGTTCGCACATAGAAGAACACGACGGATATCTTCCGATGACAATGATGCTGGCTTGCCTCCTCTTATGGGTAGCATCATATAAACCTTGCATGTTGATGATATGATGAATTACCCATTTTAATTAATATAATAATTCTAATTCTTAATTAAGAAGCAATTGTTATATGCCAATTTAATATTAAGCACATTGTTTTGACTAACTAATTTACAATAAACATTAAATACAAAGCTAATCATCTAAAATCTCTATTGAAAAACTAATTGACTAATAAATAAATTAGTTAAAAGAAAGTAATGATTTAATTAACAGACCTTGTTCGAGTTGAGTTTTTCATCGGCTGGCAACGGAGTGGGTCGTTTTCCTACGACGGTACTCTTGGAAATCTCGACGACAACTTGACGTGGATGTTCAAGCATCAACTCAGCCACTGTGAACGGCTCATTGAATTCTTGAATGGAACCATTAGAGAGAACAACTTTCCCGACACCGGAGACGACGGAGGTGACGTTTCCCATCGTAAGGAAGCTTAAGGCGAAGTGAGAATTAAGGAGAGGAAGGAGTTATAAGAAGAGAGGTAGGGAATGTTAGAGTTTGTTGAACAGCTCCATTAATGGGGAGTTTAGGGGCTTATTTTGTGTAATGGTATACGGTGGTGAAAAATTAGATGATTGTTGAGTGGTTGAGGTTTGAGTTTAAAGCAAGTTTGTTTTGTTGAAGAGAAAAAAGGGAACGAAGGAATGATGATGATGAATGATCATTGTTGGGTTTCTTGAGATCTGGTCAACAACAAAGGGATTTGGTGGAAATTTTAACTAAAAAGTCAAGAAAATGGTTCAACTATTTCAATAACTCTATTAACTAAATCATTTTCTTTTCTTTTCTTTTTTAACTTTAACCAATCAATTCATTAAATCATCACCCTTTTTATAATTGAGGGATTGAAATTTCTTTTTTTAAATTAATTGTAAGAGTTAGGTTACCTAGTTGGTTTTTAGTATCGACTTTAGTAATATAAAAATATGGATTGTCTACAGAAGAATGACTATTAAACTCTAGTGATCAAAGATTGTCAACGTAAACATAGTTATAAACCGTTTATATATATATGATAAAAAAAAAAATCGAAGACTTGTATCTCTCAGCCCATGCATACTCATAAGTCAACAAGTTTCTACTTTAAGCAAGTAAGGTTGGGTAGGGTGGGACAAGAAGATATCTCTCGGAGTAAATTATTCTTTACAGTATACAACATTTTTATATTAAATCATGTTTATTAATAAAATACAAATATTTGAACATTATTATTTAAACGGTAAGTGATACAAATAATAATTTCATCACAAATGTATAAATAGTTTAAATATGCTTACTTATATTAACAAAATCTTTAAAAAATAATATTAAAGTATGAGATTTCTTTGTAGGTTACTATATACCTAAATAAAAATTTAATTCAAAATAAGCATTGTTGAAGTATCATAAAGTTATACTTTGAACCTAAAGTTTGTTGTTCGATTCACCTTCCATTACTGTCGTTGGCAATAAATAAATAAATAAATGAAATATCAATCTCAATCCCTTAAAATAGGACTACATCAATTAGAAGAATGATAGTCTTGAACCAACCTTACATTTGTTAGGGTTCGTTAAGCAACCCATGCTTTTTATTGGGCTTCAGCCCATACATTCATTCTTGTAGTCATTGACCCAATCAATCTTAAATAATTAATTAACATAATTATGATAGACTTCAATCCTATCATTGATAGATTTGGACAAATTTTTCTATATTTACATTATTTTAAAAAGGTTGTTATATACTACTTGAATATTTTAAATATAATTGTTATATTTACAACTATTCCAATTAATTTAATCCAAAGTTTTTTACTAATCTTTCTTTAGTATGTAGCCGCTCAAATTTCAAAGTCTTGAATTAAAAAAAATGTATTCGTATTTTGATGGTTGAACTATGTTACAACTGACTTCAAATATAACATTTATAAATGCTATTACTCAATTATTCACGATTACAAATTGATTAGTTTATCATTTGACTTAACCATTGTATTCTTAATTCTATAATGAATATCACATCAATGATCCATTTATGAAAGCATTTCCTTTCAAGTCAATTAAAAATTACAACGACAAAATATATATATATTAATCGACAATTCAACACCAAAAAAAATAACTCATTTTCTTTTCAAAAAAAGGAATTTACGTAGTTGTAAAGTAGTATTCTTCTAACTTTAATTAGTTTATACTAAACCTATATGAATAGACCCTTGTTACTTCCCTCAATTAGAGACTACATCTAAAAGACATATGTACTTTTTCTTATCAAAATGCTTCAAAGAAATAACAAATATATCATATTTCCATTGTCTATACACACAAACACTCTAAATAGTTAGATATCAATAATGTGATTTACATAAGACAACCAATCCTCTTAGTCATCATATACTATACCATACGTCTTTGTATTTTATTTTCTAACAAACTTGGCTTCTATCATGTTTATTATTTTAATGGAAAATGAATGCTGAAGCTATATTCTTTATCATTCACTAATAAAAATGAAAAGAAAACATAGTAAGTTGCAAATTTTAGTACACAATAATCTCTATCATTCTTCTCCAACCTCACCCACCATCGTTCTCCACTCACTATTTTCAAATAATAATAATAATAATAGTCTCCACCTCACTACTTCATTATTGTTATTATCAAGTCTTTTTTTATGTGTTGTCATAACTTTATTTTAGTGCTATGACAATGAGATTAAATCTTTTATGTGTATAATTCATGTTGGACTAAGATCATTTAATTTTAATAAGTAACTACCCTAACTCCATTTTATTTCTTCTAAATGATTTATTAGTTCCTTTTCTCTTATCTAACCCTTAAAATCTTCCTTTTCTCTCTTATCAACCAACAAAATCTTCTTCAAATTAGAAGGAACAAATAATATAATCAACCAAACAATTTCTTGTATATTTGAACGGTGACAATTATTGTAACAAGTTTGTGGTACTAATTATAAACTCTACGGAGGACTAATTTTAACATTATACTATATCTTTTTTTAAAAAAAATTTGAGTGTCGCATACTTATATATATCTCAAAGCACTAAGCTACTTGAATTGACTTATGAGATTGAGAATATTTGATTTAGTGACTTATTTTTGCATACTAAGAATTCATTGATGTTACAACACTGGACTCCAAACATCTTCGGAATAGTATAATATTGTCTACTTTGGTGATATCTCATAAGTTCATAAGTCCACTTTTAATATTATTACAAAAGACTTCGTACCAATATAAATAATTGTTTTCGGTTATATACTCGATCGTATTCATCATCTCGTCTAACCAATGTAAAACTTTGATTGTATTTTCACAGGTGATATAATTAGAAGTCAGTTTGAGTCTTTAATTTGTTCAAAGCTTCAAAAGATATAATGGATAGGAGTTTGAGAATGAGAAGTATAATTTATCATAAATTTTATGATACAAATTAGTTTAAACTCTGTGTTCTATATATAATCAATCAAACCCCTAAATCCTTTCTAATGTTTCTCTCTAAAAGATAATGAAAAATCCTCATAAATGGATTCCAAATTAGGATTCCACCGTTTATAATTTCCACGAACACAATTCAACTGATCAGAACCACAAACTCCACGTCCAATCTCCTCCTCCTCCGCCACCATCGCCGCCGTTGCCACCGCCGGCTGCACCTTCGAACCGTTCTTCTTCACTCTGTTTTTGCAAGTCAAATCAAAATTCTCCAATTCCGCCATTGAAACCTTGGACCCAATTCTTCCCACAGCCACCACCACATATATCTTCCCACCCACAAGCTCATCGTCGGCTTTCAAGGCCGAAATCCGACGAGTTCGCCGGAGCACATCCACAGGAGAGATGACATGGCCAGGGCTCTCCAGCATGAGCTCCGCTGCTTTCACCGGAAGCTTGAATTTTCCGATGAGAACTCCATCAATGTCTAGAAGCTTTGCTGTGTTTGTTGATTTGGAGGAGAAACAAGCAGAAAAACACCCCATTTGAATGGTTTTTTTTATAAAAGAAACAGAGAAATTTTAGGATTTGGGTTGTTGAGTAAAGAGAGAGATGAGAGAGATTTAAGAGAGAATTAATTGGTTTTTTTTGGATCAATTGATGAAAGAATGAAGTTGTGATATCTGAATATATAGTTTTAAAGGGAAAGAGAGAGAGAGAGAGATTAAGTGTAAGAAACGCGGCGGAGTACTGTAAAATGAGTGTAAAGAAGAGGTCTTTAAAAGGGTTGAGAATGGAAAGGGAAGGATTTTACTTTTGCTTTTTGTAAAAAAAAAAAACTTGGATCCTACAAATTAAAATTTAGTTTCAATTTCTAAATAGAACTTAGTAGATGTGTTTGACTCACGTACCTCGAATCATAAAAACTAAATTTTAATTTAAGCGTTTCATCCAATGAATTCATAAGTTTTAAATAAAACTTTATCAATTTTAATAGTATTTATTACTTAAATTTACACATTTATCGAGAAATCATATCTTCTTCTCTTTCTTTCTTTTGCACGTTTATTAAAAAACTCTACTTTCACAGCTCACTCAATAAACTAAAATGTAATCACGATTATTAAGAATCTAAATGATATTGAAATGAATGAAAATCGAGGACGGAACGAAAATAGGATACTGAAGAGTGAAAATGGTGGAAATAAGAGTTTTAACTCAAACAGAAACTTCGAATTAAATTATATTACAATTCAATCTTGTTATCCATCCCAAAACAATCAAACTAACAACATATTAACTTCAAACTTTAGAAATTGGTTAACAGCCCCAAAACACTTCGTTCAAATCATAGGGATTAAAGTTGTGGTGTATGTAAAGGCGTCATCTTTGTTGGATCCTTGTGGCCACAGAAACAGAAAGTGGAGCTGACCCAAACCTTTTTCATCTTTTGTTTTTGGAACAGAAACTTGAAAATGAGTTGGCCCATTTGATGATGATGATATGATGTTGACTTCCATTTCCAAAACTTCACCAATTATAATATATATATTTGACCTTTCAATCAACACGTTTGATGTTCTGAGAATTGGCATTTGATTTTATTATTATTATTATTACAATATATTATTATGGTGTCTGTCACTACTCCTTGTTTGTTGTCTTCTTGGTTCTCATTGAGAAGAAAACGTTTTTGGTGTTGAATGTGTTTAGAAATTTCATAGTTTTATTTGACCAAACGGGTTCAAAACTTGTGCACTTTGGTGTAGGTTGGAGGAAGTTTTTACACTTATCAACTTCTAAACCTACCTTTGACTCCATAATAACATGGGAAATCTTCTCATAATTTTGTTGATAACTAAATGTTTCTTTCTCAAAATTGAAATTGAGCCTGTAAATAACTTTATTTTCTAAAAGTACATTTCTATATTTTTCTGTTTTAAAAACTCAGCCGAATTTTGATAAGTATATAACGATTTATGGAAAAATTAATAAATAATGAGGTTGAATGATGAGTATTCCATAGTAGTAATGAAACTACTACTCATCCTTCACATGAAAATAGTGGACAGTTTCTGGTAAGCTTGGAGAGAGTTCCATAGTTTTATTTTACTAACATAAGGTATCACAAAGGCAAGGTGAGACGAGGAAGAGAGAGAAGGATTATAGACATTTGACTTTAATATAAGGTATCTTCACAACACTAATCAATTACAAAGAAACCAGGATAGGATGGGACGAAGGAGAAACGGTACGATGATAAACAGAACGATTGTGAGTGAACGTCCTCCTGGCTTCACATCTAAAACCAAACATTTTATACTCAAAACAAACCACATAGGCTGCATTGCTTTCAAGTCTTACAATTTCTAGAAAAAGGAAAATCCTGTAGGCTGAATCGAGAAAAGAAATGCATACATATACCAATCTGGATGGAATGGCCAATAAACAAACTATTAATACACAAATTTTACAGACCAGTGATAGAGGGTATCAACCTCAATCCCACATGGAACCCAACAGTACATGTGCACCTAATGCAAACTTTTGGCTAGTATGGAGTGTGCCATGGCAATCATGACCTGTGACTATCCCCGCCTACTTAATGTATTGAGAAAGCCACTTGAAGCCATCACCATACCCCATTTTGCGGACGATGCTGCACATGAACACCTCCAACGGACGGACGTTTGTGTCTGCTAGGTTTACCTTCCCCTTCCCAGTGGTGAAGTTGGTTAGGCCGAGGTGGTATCGTAATTCATCCTCTGAAGCAGCATAGGGTATGTCGATCTTGTTCCCCAACACGAGAAATGGAACATTTGCAAGTGATTCATCCGAAAGGAGGGCATCAAGTTCTTTTTTGGATTCAGCAAATCTCTCCTTATCATAGGCATCTACCAGGTATACCACGGCATCAACCTGTAAAGTCCGAAATTAAATCATATGGTATGGTAACGGAAAGGCTATAAAGAAATGTTTTGAGGTTGAAGGTCCCACATAAAATGTCACCTAATACATCTCAAGTGAAGAAAAAAGCAATCCAGCCTTTATAATAAACTCCAAATGCGTAGTGGCGAACTTTTTATTATTCTTAATTTCTTTTTTTCCTTTTGTTTGTGATGTGTGATGGTATGCCGAAAGCAACTTACAGTCGGCCGACAAAGAAAAAGAAGCAGCTCCTATTCTATTTCTAGTTCTAAAGAATTAGTGGATTAGAAAAAAATATATATGATTCCTTCAAAAAAAAGAGTAAAACTCTTAAAATTTGAGTTTAAACTTCTGTTCGGAGTATACACTAAAACAAAATTAGGGAATAAGAACATTAAAGTTCGAAAATTAATCCTCTCAAGTCTCATCCTCCCAGAGTCCCAAAGAGGGGTTTTCACTGCCTAACCTTGTTGTCGAGAACATCTTGAGGATCAGTTTAGTTAAGTAATGTTCCACCAAGGACTATGGCTTCAATTTTATAAATCCACACACAAGTGCTTCACTTCTTTTCCTAATATTTCCCACATACAGTCCTCCCATTTCTACAGGTAATGATTTCATTACCCACTTTCCCAAATTGGCAATTGTAGCTCATCATCCATTTCTCAAACTTCAGAGCTAGACTCCTTAGCATGTTTGGGGCAAGGACTATCTAAAGACTGTAATAACCACCTTCTTGCGATAGTAAATACTATTTTGTATTCCCCAATTAATTGTCGTCAACACTACTTCAAGAGCCCCATTTGCTACCGTATTTTTACTATTTGCTATGTTTTTACTATTTAACATTCATCATTTTTTTATCTTTTGCTACAGTGTTTACTATTTTCTCCTCAAACTAAAATAGTTTACACCTCAAGTACATACTATTATAATCGAAACTGAAATAATCTACACCCAAAAACAAACTATAATAACCCAACTATAATAAACAATTCCTTACCCCAAACGCCCCTTTAGAAATATAAAACCGACATATAAAGTAGAGAGTGAACAAGTTGGTTTTGATAACCAACACTAAGGAGATTCCGTAATAGAAAGGTGTTGTCTGGTCCCCATTTTAGATTTCCTGGTTTCAGCAAAATGGGTGCACAACCACATGTTACTCCACGTCCTTTTATCACTTTTAGTTCCCTGGTCTTCTCCATCCAAACTAGAAAGCTTGTTTGAAATGACTTTTTAAATGATTAAAAACCATTATTTTACACTTGAAAAAATATTCCAAACAGACTCTAATACTTATAAAGCAGTGGCAATTATATTGGCCTGTGTAAAAATTTCTATGGTTAAGAGGAATATTCAATCAATCTAGATTATCAATAGTTTGAAATGGATGACGATGGCACACAATAATATCACCAAAAATTTTCCACACATGTTTTCCTTCCGTTTGATTTTTCATGTGACCAAAGTACTGAATTAAACATTAAATTGTCCCAGGCCTCGACCACCAGAAAACTTGGTAGTGGTACCCACTCATTTCCTATTCCCTCTCGAGCTCCTTTCGACAACTATTATTTGAATGGACCATAAATTTTCAAGATCCAAGCAACTTACCATCCCCTCACATTTTAATTTTATCTGTAAAGGAAGAAAGCCATTTTATGAAACCACCAGGCAACTTTCTGTTTTACTCCACAAGGTTAAGATCCCTTCCAATCAGCCACATGCCTCTATCTTTGACCCGCTAACATTTGATGAACTTCAAAGTAATTTCATAACCCTTCAGTCAATTTTCACGCGTATTTTTCCTACCGTATATGCTCTGATTGAATCTTTTTACCTTCACCCCCCCCCCCCCCAAAAAAAAAAAACTCCATAAAGATACAACCACCACCCTTTCCTTTAGTCTGAAGTCTCTTCTTTCTCCTATTTGACCACAGAAGTTGAAGGTGTGACTATTTTCTAACAATATAATGTGAATATAACTAGCAATAAACCAAATCAACTGAAATTACACTAAGTTGTTGAGTGTTTTCTTCAATTTTGAAGTCAGCAGCTTGTACCCAGCTTTGCTCCTCCTTGGTATTATCAGTTTTTTTCATAATTTCCAATCATCTGTCGGCCAAGGGAACTCATTGGGATCATACAACTTCCTTTGAAAAACATTTTGAACTTCCCGGAATCACCTTATCAGAAGTGGACTAGAGGAAAGGGACACCACTGTGGAACATGAAGAACACAACCACTAGCATAAACTCCCTTAATTTCTGCAAGAATGAATCCAAATAGTTTGGTTGCCTCACTGAAAGCCTCTCAAATATTCAACCTACACATTTATTTCCACCCTCATTCCAGGAGGACAATGGGTAGCTACCAGGTTTAATCCGCCAGCAAGAATAGAACAACTTCAGCTCTACTATGTTTTTACTTATCCTGGCACTTGCAATGACATAAAAACATGCCCCATCCTTCAGACAAGCCTCCACTGCTACACAGAGTTCTCACATTATTTACGCTAGCACACAAAAGCAAGGTCTCGCTTGCTGGAATAGTTTACAGTTTGGCAAACAATCTTCATTAGTAATTTTCTACTTCACATCACAAATGTCATACCAAATACCAATTATCATGGAAACGTACACTGGTAGGAATAATTTCTCTCTCCTAAGTCACCATATCAAACCTCTTACTACAGAAAATATCTTCACTCTTCCCTTTACAACCACATCAACATACGAAGAAATACCTTCATTTACAATCTCATCCTTTCATTTACCTTTAGCAATAGAGAGGAAGTTGTCCAATAAATTAAAAAAAAAAGAACTTTTACCTTTCATTTTCCTCACTGGAAAACCAAGCTTTCATAGAGAAGCATGAAAGAATATATAAGGACGTAGCCAAACAAGAAGAGCTCGATCAAAGAAAGGAACTCCAAGTTCCAATCCATTCTCTCACATTAATTTGACAAAAGTGAAAATTTTATGAGCTCCACCCTCACAGAAAGTTTCTGAAATCATATTGATCACCCTTGCCATTTTGTCTTCTTGAAACATTGTTATTCCAAGGGTTGCAATCATATCTCCAGTATCCTAACTCCTAAGCCATTTCAGCTGGCAAATATTCCCAAACTATACAAGATTGGTTTCCCTATCTCATCTCTATTCTAACCTATCGTCCACCCCTCAAGCTATATCACATTAAAAGAAATTATTTCTGTTCAATCCTACTGGATGGGTTAGTCATTCTTAGTTTTGCTATTACTATTTGCCATCCTTATTGTTGTGATCAGATTTTTCTGGACTAGACTAGATTGTGTTCAACATTTTTTTATTTTTTAGATAAGAAACAAGTTCAATGATAGTATGAATTTATTGATGGGGTAAACCCCATGTGGTGGATTAACAAAGACCTCTCCACTTACCGAGGAGGGAGTAATAGCTAAAATAGTGGAAAAGAGGAGAATGAAATAAAACGGTGATAGGGAAGATTCTCATTCATCCTATTTATCTCTAGCTAAATGGTCTGGCAAGATTCTCTAATAAAGCTCTTCCAGAGTGCTTATTCATTTCTGTTGTCTTCAACCTAAAAATTAATCGCTTCATAAAAGGAAAATATATTGGACAACAAATAGAAGGAAGATCGACAGATACAAAAAGCAATAGAGGCGTCTTAGTACAAAAGTACAAAACAATAGGAACGGACTGGAATTGGTATGCCTAGGTGAATAGGTTCCAGTCAAAAACCTCAAGTTTAAATCTTGGACATAAAAGAATATGCTTCCATCATCCATCTTTCCCATTACAAGGTTAATACAAAACCTAAAACTTAAGAATTAAAAGGAAGTACTAAATATATCTTATCAAAAAGAATATCAATTAAACATGTGCTTTTCTTGATATTCAAAATTTTCTTGAAATAATAAATGAGAAAAAAAAATTATCCAACATTTTTTCTCAAACAATGTTTTTATTTCATCTTCAAACTTAACGAGGAAACAAGTTATCATATACGTTTTTACCTTGCTTGATAAACACAGAAGAATTCTCAAATTGTGCCCTAAAATGCAAAAAACATAACTAAACGTTGAAATTCCTTCCAAATATCCCATAATGAATCAAACTACAAAAACCGAAGGACCCATGGCCCATACCAGCTTAATCAGTAATATGTTCATGTAATTTTGCATCTAATTCATGTCAATAATCATCAGTAAATGTTCCTTTACAACATACACCCCATTGACATAGAAAAAGATAAGAGTAGCAGACTTAACATACCTTAGCATAGTAGTCCTTCCAAACTCTACGAGCAATCTGGTGGCCTCCTAAATCAAACGCCTTAAACTTAATTTTCCCGATGCTCAACTCCTCTGAAGTAGGATACTGTGTTGGTTGATGTTGTACTAACCTCTGAAGCATATAAGAAACGACTTCATCACAGCAGACCAATTCAGGGTGGGAAAAAAAAAAAAGAGAAAAAAAAATCGCAAATAATAAATAAGATTTGTGCGTCTAAACCGAGCACCAGAAGAAAGCCATGAACAATTTTCACCTCGTGTAATCGAATAGTTATACCACATCAACTAAGAGATTCAAACTATAGTATTCTCTCCAGACTTACCAACAATCAACCATAACTCTTCAATCTCTGTCCTTATCTCACCGATCAATCAACAATTTTCAGATTAAAACATAAGAATTTTCCAGTAAATGAAGCTAAGTCGCAAAAAATAACAATTCACAGAAAGAATGATGAGAGAGAGAGAGAAGAGAGACCTCATCTTTCAACATGTGGAGCAAGGTGGTCTTTCCGGCATTATCGAGGCCAAGAAACAGGATTTTGGCCTCCTTCTGCCAGAGACCAAGGGAGGCCAAGACGCCATAGAACCAGTCGACAAGAAACATAATTGAGGATAGGGGTGAAAGGAAGGAGATGGGAGAATCGATCGGAGTCAGCACCAGTAACAAGAAAGAGGTCGGCGATTGATTGGGTTGAGTCACTCCGATAGAGAATGCTCAGCAGAAGGGGAGGTTGGAAGAGAGAGAAGAAGACGCAATAAGGAAAGTTCTAAAACCTGGTAGGAAATTGGAATTGGGAAATGAAAATACAATGGAATTTTTTCCATTATTATTATTCTTTTTTTAATGTATATTATGAGGAATTTGAATTGTATGTCTTATTTATTCTTTTGTTCCATTTTACCATTTATCATATACTATACAAATTATATTGTCTTTGACCAAAAATACTACGTAGGGTTGTTAAAAGTGAGCTTTAATTTGAAGATATAGTTATCTATTTCAGAAGTGAAAGGTTAGATTCTTCTATGAAATTGTTGTTGTACAAAAAAAATAATAATGTTAAAATTGTCGAAATGGCATTGGTATGACACTCTAAAAGTTGCAAATTCGATCTCTCACTTGTTTGTTGTGCCATCAAAATAATATATAGTTAGCCCTCTTGAAGGCTTATGCTATTTTGGAGATCTAGAATTTCAAATTTTATCTACTTCATAATTGGTTGTGCAAATGTTGAATGATTGGTTGAAAGTGAACTCGATTGTTTGATATATTATTTCTAATTTTGATGATATGTTGGATTGCTATACCTCTAATATATTCATGATGTTTTAGCTACTAGAGGTAGATGTGTAATGAAGCTTTGTGGACTTCTCCCTTTCTACTTAATGGTTAGTGAAAGTCTTGAGATTCAACGAATGAGTTTCTCAAAGGTGAAAGTTTTCAGCATATCTCAATAGCTAGAAATTCACTCTATATTATTATATTAAGATAATGATAAAAAAAAAAAAAAAAGTACACCAAATATTTAAAAAGAGCTAAAAAAAAGTGCTTAATTAGTTAAATTTTAAGCAATTTTTACTAATATTCACCCATAACGTTTCAATACTTTTCAGTTTCAGTTTGGTCTCTGTTGAATCAAAACCGTGTAGAAGGCTTATAGTGTCAATTGCCAAACAATTTCCAGCTTTTGATTTTATGGCACACTTCACCTAATACATTTAAACAGCACTCCTCACGAAGAGTAAGAAGACTCGAGTAACCAAAAATTAATCCTCTGCATAAAATAACTTAATTCGACTCTCCGAACTACCAACCCAAGCATAGCTCACATGCTACAGGTATACGCTAGACCAAGAAGTAGTGAACTCAGAAAGATTTAATAACAACGAGAAACTAGAATGCTTTGCCAACTTGGATATGGCGACCAAACCCTCAGGTTTAGTTCAACAATAACTCACAAGCCCTTATAATGACTGTCAATTATTAACAATTTACACAAAAGATCAAAAGCAATTTTTTCTTCCATTGAAGAATCAAGATAAGCGCAACCAATCCCCCAAAATTGCTTCTCAAAAAATGTTGGTCGCCGTCTAGAGTTCATTCTATAAGCAAATCTGAGGTCAGAAGCTGGATCTTATACATTGAAGTTTCTGTTCTGATGGAGATTTGCTCCCAGTCCCAGTTCAAGATGCTTCTGATGAAAGCAACGGCCAAAATGGGATGAACTGCACCACCCCGAGGTATACTGCAAAATGTTGCTCACCGATGAATGTTTCAGAGCATCGAGTCAACCTTGCTGCACAAGTATTCTTGCTAGTCGTTGAAGCTGTTTCAAGGAACCGATACCATTCTTCTCAGTTTCATCATTGCATCTCACGGTTGATTCCAGGCTTATCAACTTTTGAATCAAAGTTATTGTATCATCTACCCAAGTTTGATTGCACAAGTTATCTTCAGATTCTTCTCCAGCCATGCCATATGTAACCTCAAATTCCATTGACTTAGCCGCAGCCTCGGTCAAGACACAATTTGGGAGTCCTAAAAAATCACAAATAATTTATATTCTTGAACATTTACCAGTTAGAAGACAACGAAAATCCATAGTGGAAAGGCCAACCATGTAAAATACAAAGATGCTTGATAGAATGATGCCTTAAGAGTTTTTCCTGTGCTACGGTTTTCATCTACCTTGAGTCTTCATTTACTGTTTCTGGTTAACACTAGATTGCATTTTTTTATGAGCCAGTGGCCAGGCTAGAACTGAATAGCTTCAGTATTTACATAACTCTAAAATTATGTTTAGCTGATCTATAACTTGAAAATAAGAGATAGAACCAATATTTCGTAGGTGGGTTTGCAAATTCCAAGCTACAGATCAGCTAAACTTAAGTTACATAAACCTAGACTTAAATCTACTAACTATGTAGACCCAGATTTTAAATCAATGAAAAACAACAGCCAAATATAGGTTAGATAAATTTAAATTTCTTGAACTCGTTCTGTGTACCATACTCTGGTAATTTAACACTATCTACCTATCACAAATTTAACAAACTTGGTCTTAACCGGCGAATCAAACATCTCATATAATAACTTGAAATCAAATTCAAGGCATTCTATTAAAAAAAAAAAAGAGGTGCACCGTACAAATTTTGGAAACAAACAAAAGATAATAATAATAAAATTAAAATAAACGAGCCTTACCAGCTAACCGTGCAACATTCACGCCATAACTTTTAGGGCATGTGCCAGGAGTTAGACGATAGAGAAATGTAACTTCTTCTAAACCGTTGTTTCCCTCTCCAACTCGACATGCCATATGGTGTAATGAAACCTGTAGAAGAGCTTATATTTAACAAACAGAACCAATATAATCTCAAGAAAATTGTTGAGATGTCTTTCCATAGTGAAAAACTCTATACTTATGGTGGTACTACTAACTTAAGCTTAATGAAGTTCACCCCTATGATGGAATGGCATTAACCACACAACAATTTCATTGCACGAAACAGTGAAAGAATCCCGAATGATTTGAAGAGGAACAATACCCTAGGATCTTTATGATAAGCCAACGCCAATCGGTGATAATGAGTTGAGAATACTCCCCTGCACTGCACCTTGCTAACAAAATGTTCAAGAACTGATTCCCTGTTGATGGCAGAAGAAGAGATGAATATTAAGTAAAGATAACAATCAAGTATAAATAAACGAGAAAATAAACACTAGAATGAATCTGAAAAAGTTAACACTTACGCAATTGCCTGTCCATCTGAAGTTGCTGTACCACGTCCAAGTTCATCCAAGATCACCAATGAATTACGGGTGGCTGATGACTGTATCAAGCAATTTTAGTCAGATAATAAGATAGCAGAAATACCTCATCACAAAAAGGTCCAGCAGTTTTGGTGACATGAGGTAAAAGACCTTTAAAAAGATAACTGTAAGAAAACTAACAATTAAGCGAAGGATAAAACTTATATGCAGATTTTTAGGAGATCTAATAACTAGGCATCAAGTCGTAAGGGGAAAAAATCACAAAAATCCTAGGCAGTTCAAAAGGCCCTCTCATCCTGGGTTCTCTCTCAGATATTTAAAAACTTCGGCCAGCTTAGGTCCCTGAGGGGAACACAGCTTAAATTGAAGCTGCAAAGTAACTGAATTGATCTGTAATGCAACAATGTTCTACCAGCATCAGTGCAGTTTCTGATAGTTCTGTCAAAAATGTACTTTGGCCAGACATAATCTGATCCTTAGCACCCATCCGGACAAAAATTCGATCAACAGGAGCTAACTCAAAACTTTCTGCAGGAACATCTGCACCTATCTGCAGAACCATTGTTTTAGAAAAAAATTGAAGAAAACAAGACTTTCGAGATTAAAACTTAAAAATAAGGAAATAAATTACCTGCGCCAGAATAACAGACAAGCAAACTTGCCGAAGAAGAGTAGACTTTCCACCCATGTTAGGGCCAGTCAGAAGAATGAAGTTGGCTCCTGAGCCACCAATAGTAATGTCATTGGGGACAAATGTACCCTCACCCAGTGAATCACTTCTAAGAATGGGATGTCCTAAGTTTTTAGCAGTAAAATGTGGCACTTCATTCTGACACTGTGACTTTGAGAAAAGTGGTTGGCATGTGTAACCCTCATAATAATCACTTGCAATTGCTAAGCTAATCAAAACATCAAGTTCTGCAAGAAGTTTCCCCAACATCAGCCACGAAACATTGTGGAATTGATATGATAAAGAAATATACGTCACTCCAGATGAGCATTACAGAATATAATAGTTCAACCTTGAAACATAGCAGTGTATTTTATAGGGTAAAGCAAAAATGCCCACACACAAATCCAGGATATAAAGACATAAAGGAGAGAGTAAATTGAGGCCTATATTAATTAATAAACTTAATCACCACTGTATGATAGATAAGGATAATATTTTACATGTGAGGTCATCATAATTATTATAGTTCTCTTAGATATATAATGCTAGAAAAAACAATATTTTCAATCCAATAATAAGAGTATTAACTACCTACCAGCAATTGCAGAGACTAATTGTCTCCATTGAAGATGATGTTCACAGAATTTTCCGATTAACCTTTGCAAAATGCTTTTCAGTGAGGACTCCTTCTCAGATTCAGCTAGAGAAAGCTCCGCTAACAACTTCTTAATATTAGGAGTCCAGTACCGAAAGAAGCCCTGGGTGCATCAGTGAAAAATGTGAAAATGCATTAAATTTACCGAAGTTATTTCACGATAATAAAGGTCAAGTTAGTTTTGGGTTGTTATCTATTACTAGAAATAAGTCATCTTTTTTTAAGAGATAAATGATGAGCTTTTGATTAAGAAGAACGAATTTATCTGGCAGTTGGCATATGAATATAATCTGATAACTAAATAATAATAATAAACTAAAATAAAGGAAAGATAGAGCTTTCAGTTTAAACTAGAAACAGTGCAAATCCAACTACAAAGTGAAAGTGGTTGCCTTTGTGATTCTTCTTGCTCACCAACTAAAGAATAAATAAGTGACATGTGGCTGTTGTAATGACACTGACACTCAGGTTAAACAACCAAATCCAATTGTTTATAAATTTGTGTTGCAGAAAGAAGAATAACGTATAATTTACATGTAAGAGCATATTTACTTTAGGAAAGATACGTTTTTCATCAAAAGAATATGCACAATCACAACATGGTCCCGACGAGATACATTACTCTCCCAACTAGAATTCTAAAATATTACTAATAAACTATTGGAGAACTACTAGTGCATCAGTTCTCACGGTATTTGACTCAAGTAAGTCCACGAACAAAACTTAAAAAAGTTTCACCTACCTTTTTAGATGATCGCAACTCATAAGTCTGAGGAATGTTACCCTGCAAACTTTCAGGCACTTCCAACAAATGTGTCTCTTTTCCAACTGTCACATAAGTGATCTACAAAAAAACAGAATTTAGAAGTTTGAGCAAACATGAAACTTTCGAGTATTATGTATGTACCACATGGATAAAAATGATTCAAGAAAGTTACTCACAGATGTGTCCCCAAGTAATTTCCGCTGTTCCTTTAGATGCTTTGTCAAGCTAGATTGTATCTCCTTAATTTTTTCACAGGCAGAGTCATACTCCACGTCTACACCTTCGCGAGGTATTACACGTCCTGAACTATTGGCTTCAACCCAATCAAAAGCATCCTTGAAATGACTTAGAACTGAATGAAGATCTGGAAGACCTTCACCTGAATTAAATAAAACATCATATTCCAATAAGTCTGTTGAAGTAACCCTTAAGTACACAATAGATCACAAATCATAATACCTGGCGTTAATAGGCAATCAAGTCTTCTTGATTCAACATTTGGCAAAATGACACGGAGCGATGAACAAGCTTGGAGCATGAGCTCACAACCCCGCAAAGCAGATATGAACTCTTGTAGTTGTTTTTTGGCTGCATCCTCATATAGAACCACATTTTTTGCATTCCTCCCATTTGCCTCACTATTAAAAAGACAATCATTGAATAAAAGTTATTCTAACAATCATTGCATCTCAAAACTATTATTACTAACAGTTCTTTGACCTCACCTATTAGAAAAAATGCGAGCAAGTAGACGCTCCATATCTGGAAGTTTGGATAATGCTTTTCGAAACTCAAGAGAAAAAGATAAGTTATCTCCCTATAAAGAAAATAGAGAAAATTAGAGAAGGAAACCTCCTAAGAGTCAAACATAAGAACAGATACGCTTTTACACTTCCGAAAAATAAAAGTGAAACATATCTACAAGAAATGCTACATTGTAATTATTAAACCTACCCGTAGGCTCGCCACAGCACCTTGCCTAGCTTCAATTGATTCAACGTGATATAAAGGCCTTGCAAGCCATGTCTTAAGTAATCTTTTCCCAAATGCAGTTACACAGTGGTTCAACTGTGAATAGAGCGTCCTAAAACAAGATTGAAATTTGAGAAGAATTCTCAAAATAAGCAAACAGCAATAATAGAGAATACTCAAAAATGTGGTCAAAGAAGGCTACCCAGAAGAGTCCCCGTTTCTGCTGTTCTCAAAGATCTCTAGATTTTCCAAGGCAGCTGCATCAAGAACCATATAGGGTTTTGAAATAACATCACTGAAGCCAGAACAAGGAAGTAATTCAAACTTTGCAAATCTAAGCAATGTCTCATCCAGAAAAGCTTGCTTCAGATAGAATAGAATTCCTCCAAGAGCCGAAAGTGCCCAAGACCCATTTTCGTCTGCAGTAACCAGTTTGGATAAAACATCTGGCAAGTAGCTCAACCCATTGTTTTCTCCAGGAGCTTCGTTATTGAGTATACTTGCTTCACTTGAAGATCCAGAGACCGATCTATTAGCAATGCCCTTAAACAACCTCTTAACTTCTTGAACAGTTTTCTCAGCATCCCAGAATTCCAATAATGGAACTAACTCATTCACTAAAGGATTTCTCGTATGAGTGAGCAGCACCCTCTCAGTTTCAGGACTTAGCAGTTTAGCTGGTTTAATAATTTCAACTGGTCTAAGCTCGGACAAAAGACAGCATAAGGCACTGCACTCCGAGTCATCTCCAAACTATTGAAAAGCAGAAAATTAGTAAAAATATAATTCGATAGTTGTATTGTAGCACATTGCTTATCATATATCATCACTTGATTAAAATGCTAGTCATACCATGGACACTTAAGCATGAAACATTTAATAAAATAGTATAAACCCATATTATGCACATTCAATCACCGAAACAAAATTGGCAACTCATTCAATTAATCAAGTCCCACAATGATCTCAGAAGTCAAGACATGGCTCTGTGAGAAGCAAGGAATATAATGGAAATATTATTTGGATATTATAAAGGGTATAGTGGTAATTAGTTAGGAAGGACTTGGTTATAAATACGGGGGAGTTGAGGATCTTAGAGGGGGTGATTATATTGGTGGGGATAGTCGATTGAAGAACTTTAAGAGAGAGATAGCACTCTCAAAAAGAAAAGCTTTTTTTATTCTGTAATTCATCCTTGACATTGCAATCCAGGTTCGGTAGTTTTCTAATAGGTTCCATTCTATTCATTAAGAAAAAATGCCTAAATATATTTTGGCTAAGTAGGCAGATAAATCTTATCTTCCATAGCATGAACTCAAACAAGGGTGATTCAACATTTTACCTGCCCAAGGATAACCCTACTGGTAGCCACATCAACCACACAAACCCCTAAAATCCGTTCTGCTTGTTGATTTTCCAACCCATGAAAATTTTCGGTTACTGCCATCAGATATGAAGCATTAGGATTCAAAGATAGCATCTCACCCTCAGTTAGCGTTCCTTTTGTGACTACAGCACATATTTCGCGTTTCACTACCTGCAGACAAAAAAACAAATAGTATTATTACAGCCTTATGATCTCACCTCAAGAAGTTCATCAAACTTCAAAGGGGTGGGAGAGAGCATGATTTATAATCTTTGTGAATAGAAAATAATTACTCAAATTGCATAGATGTGGCAACTTATGATATGTATACATGCCTTGTCCTTAGAACCTTTCTCCTTACGCCGTCTCTCTAATTGTTCAGGAGTTTCTGTCTGCTCTATGACAAGAACTCGATAACCCTGCTCTGCCAAGACAGGCTAAGTTAAATGTCACCTTGAGAACTTGAAACTTATAAAAGATTTATCAACCCAATAAGCTGGAAAAATGGATCCGAAATAAAAGGAAAAAGGATGAAAGCTAACCTTCCTTGCCAACTTCTCCACATTGAGTGAAAAGTTTCTCTCAGGGAAGCCGCAATGAGGTTGATCTCCCTTTTTCAAAAAAAAATAAAGAAAAAAAAGTTAATCAATAACTAGAGAATCAATAGCAAACAGCTTATCATGCAGCACATAAGATGGCAAGAAAATTGGCTACTTTGTGCAAGAAATGCCTCAACAAAATACAACCTATGCATTAAGCATGTACACTGATACATTCAGTAAATATCTAGTGTCTTACCTTCATATATTGCAAATCAAGTTCTTTAGCTCCTACGTGTGCATCCATTTCAAAAAGTTCATAAAATTTACCCATCTGCTTGAGAAAAAAAAATGAGAAGAGCATTACTAAGCCAACAGTAACCATGAACCACTAGTTAACCAGGGAAGCAGAGAGGCAAACCTTGAAAAACAGAACTTTATCCATGTGTTTTGACTTAAATTCCCACCATTGTCTCTGTACACAGAATATCAATAAGGAAAGTAACTCACAGAACTTCATTCCTACCAAGAAAATCAAGAAACTTCAAGAAAAAAAAGTTCAACACTAAAGACCTGGCCATCTGATAAATTCTTCACAAAATATGGAGGCAAATGCAAAGTTTTTGGATCATAATCAGGATCTCCTGGACATCTTTTGTTTGCATCCTTCCTATCTCTGCTTAAAGACCCAGGTATTTCGTGAAATAGTGAGTGTCATAGACCAAAATGGTAAGTAGATGTGATATGTAACTAAAAGCTGTCTTATGATTAGCGAGAATCAATATTACCTTTCTCTTAATTCTTGATACCATATAAGATATGCATAATGGGGAAAATGATGCGGAAGTAAGAAACAAAAACATATAGACAGCTTACTCTTTCAGAAACCTGAACTTTTCAGCTTCTCGTGAGTTGAACCTTTCTAAGGCATCACTTGCAATTTCATTTATTCCCTTTAATACACTTGCACCTAGGAAAAGGAGAGGGAGGAAAAGGTCTACGTTAAGCAAAAAAGTAGAATACTTTAACTAACTACATAACAAAACACAAGGAAGATGGATAGTTTCAAGTTTCAATATTCATAAGAAAGTCATAGTTTAAGAAGGTTCATAATTTCAACAGACTAAAACAGGCTACTGCACAAATCCAAATTCTCTTTTCGATTACTTCAGTCTGACAGTAAGAGCAATAGCAATAATATATTTGAATTAACAGCTACCAAATGAAACTCAATTCAGGAAATAAACTGAGAAACTTATCTAATGGTTCAAAGGACTTCTTAAGAATTGTAGACAGCATTGTATATTGCAACGATGAGAAATGACTTAAAACACTTTATGTTCATCACTCACTCTCTGATTTAATCTTAGTCTCCATTGAAGAAAGTTGTAGACAGCATTGTATATTGCAACGATGAGAAATGACTTAAAACATTTTATGTTCATCACTCACTCTCTGATTTAATCTTAGTCTCCATTGAAGAAAGTTGTAACCCTCCAGAAGTCACACTTCCCCCGCTACTTTTGATCTTCTTTGGAGCAGCTTCAACTTTCTTTCCACTGCTCATCTTACGCTTTTTAGACTCCACCTGCCCACCCTGCTTCCTTCTTGACTTTCCCACTACATCCTCCTCGCTCCCATCTTCATCTTCATCTTCCTCCACCAGATCCACGTCCTCCTCCTCACTCACCTCGTTCTCCACATTCTTCCCCCAATCTTCATCTCTAGAGTCATCGCTGCCATCCCCATCACTTAAATCATTTAAATCATCCATATCTTCCACCACTGCAGCACTCACCGGCGATGAAGAACCCCGTCGCAATCGCTTAAACTTCTTCGCGCTTTCCTCAACCCACTCAATCTTTTCATTCCCCAACACCAACATCTCCTCCTCGGCATCGTCATACTGCACCAAATGCTTTCCAGCCTTCTCATCAAACATTTTCACACGACCCTCGTACCAGGTCTTATCCAACGGCCAATAAACCTTTATCTTCTTCCCAATAACCCCATCGCCGTGCGATTTCTCCTCCGCATCAGGCAAAGAAGAAGGACCGGGAGAAGAAGAAGAAAAAGGTAGAGCACCGCCGCCGATAACCAACAGGGGTTTCTTGCGCTTGGACTGTACTGACGGAGGAGAATTAATGTTAGGGCTAGGGCTTGGAGTCGGGGAGGAAATGGAATGAGTTCTAGCAGCGGAGTTATCTCGGGTGGGTTTTTTGGTAAAGAATGAAGTGATTTGACGTTGTTGGTTAACTAATGGCGATCGGCCATTGCTGGATCGACGAGATGATGACATTTTGTTCTTCGAATAATCTGGTGGCGACGAAGAGTGGAAGAGTGGAAGAGTGGAAGAGAATGGAGTGATTTTGGGATTTAGAGTGAGAAATGGAGTGGCGGGAAAATGGCTGAGAAACGACTACGGCGGTGCTATTTGGCGGGAACTCTCGGAAGCCGATAATGCCGGTACGGACTACGGAGGTTCCCTTAAATAACGTTCGATTATAATATAATCAAAATATATAGGTTCAAATGTTATTGTGTTACCTAAACTTTGTATTTTATTTCTTCTTTTTCAATCATTATTATGTTTTTATTGATCCACGTACAAGTTTTCAGTACCTCGAGTTTGGGATTTTTTGTATTCATTGATTTGCTTTTTTTCTCTTTCTTCCAATTATTTCTTCTTTTTTGGGATAATCCAATGTGGGAATAGTAGAAAACAAAACATGTAATGTGTCATTTATATCTTTCCTTTTTTTTTTTTTTTTTTTTTTTACCCAAGGTCGTTCTTCTGGGTTTGCTTTAAAATTACAATTTAAAAAAGAAAATTGACGGTGGAGAGTTAAGGAGAGGATGTGAGAGATTTAAGTGTTGAAGAAAAAAAAAATCTAAATTTTTTATTTAGGTTATTTGATTAAAGTGTGTTAATTATAATTTTGTGCTCCATGGAGGATTTATATAATAAATTAGTAAGATTTATTAGTTATTTATCAACTAAATTAATATAATGAATGCATAGCTTAATCATCCAAACAGAAGTCACACCTTCATTACGTTTAAAAGTTAACGGAATTCTAATAACAATAACCAAAGTAGGTTGTTTTCAAAAGTTCAAGAATCAAAGACAGATTTTTTTTTAAGTTTAAGAAAAAAATTAGAATAAGATGCAAAATTTAAAGACAAAATGAGAATTTTAACCAAATATATATAAAGGGGGGAATATCTAGTACTATGATAGTACATACTACCCCATTGGTGATTTGTCATGTCATTAAATGATTTATTAATTTATTAAATATGTATTGTGGAAGCTCCCCTCAATTATGAATAATGCAACCAACAACGATTGAAAGTAGTATAAAAATTTTAATGTTACCGAAGTGCTACAAATTTTCTCTGTAAAAGGTCTAAGTAGAGTTTGGACGTTAAACTCAAAAATATTTATCATCTCAATTTAAATCCGCACGGTCTAAGTTGAGTTATAGACTCATTTAGGTTAGGTTTAGTTCAAACAAATAAAAAAATTTATGAATTGTGTTGGTTTATGGATTTACTTAAAATAATCCAAACAAATCTAAAACTTACTATTAACATATTATGTATATATATTCATGACAATTAGCAAGGCATAAGAGAACATCATGTTAAATAAATGGTAAGACCCACATAAAAAACTAGAATACAATTCTACAAATCCACGGCTACAAGTATAGATACAACACAAAACCCTGGATGACTTTTGTGCGTTTTACTCTATATTCCAACTGATTGTGGGTCTCAAAACCCCATATCCTAACACAATTTAAACTACCTCTCATTCAATAACTCAAGAATTCAAATAACACATCAAGCATCTATAAACCGAATGTCGAAGGTGTGTGGATGTATTTGCCACACATTCAATGCTGCATACTCCTCCAAACATTCTTTTAGCTGAGCTTCGCTGTATCCCTGAGGGGAAAAAAACAAACAAAAATGCATTTCATTTCAATACGTAGGATCCATGCAGTTTTGAGCAAATATAGGATTTGAGCCAACTTAGCATGACTTTGTTGTGAACCATAGTTGTTCCTAACTAATTTTGTAACAACCGATCTTAGACCAGAGAAAACACTCTTCGTACTGTATCCCTAGAGCATACACTATCGTCTATTGAAAGTCTTAAAAATTCTACTTTTGAGTCCAGTATAGTATATCCATGACTTTAAAAAAGATAAAAAGTTTAGAGGTTATATTTGTTATTGCAAAAGTTGGACTAAATAGAGAAACCTCAGAGTACAAAAACTAAATTATTTATTTAACCTACTTTAAATGATTTGCAAGGGAGAAAAAGAAAGGCCTTTGAACTTTCAGAGCTGTCTCCTATACAGGGAAGAAAAGAACTAGTGAAACCTTTATCAAGTATTTATAGAAACCTTCTTGATTTTTCTTTTCTTTTCTTTTCTTTTCTATAGAAGCAACAATGAGAAAAAAAAAAAAAAAAAAATACAACAGTTTAGATGTGGCTACTCTTATCTGTTCAGCCTATGAAGTGCATCTAACTGGGTCGACAAAATTCTAGGATTGCTACGTGTAAACAACTACAATGATAAGAATTACAACTGACCTTCCTAGAAATCCAGTTAAGGGCATGTGCATAGCTCACGTCCATTTTATTGGTTCTGGCAGCTTCATCACGCAAGATTGAATAAATATCTGAGATGGCATCAAGACCAGATTTTTGACGGTCGTCTGAATATAGAGAAAATTTTGACATTTGCATTAACCTTAGGGCCTCATCAACATCACTCTGAGCCACAGTCTCAGAGAATCTAAGTCTCGCTAGAGCCTGTTTAGGATGAGTTCAAATAAAAGTTTCATGAGTTCACCAATAATAAATACATCTATGAGTACCTACGTGGTCAGCACTTTTAAAGCTACCAATCCAACCAAGCAGAAAACAATGGTTCATCTTGGCCAAAATCTTACATAATTGAAATACAAAACATGCGGGGAACAACATCTTATCCTCTGCTTGATATTTCAGTCTATGGGGAACAAAATAACGTATGGAAGAGTACATAGGGCATTCATATGAATTAATTGAAGAAATGACTTACAGCTGATATCCGAAGAATGCTTAGTAAAGTTCTCACTGTGGTGTACGAATGAGGAGTTTTAGATTTAGCTTCTTCCTGCCGAATGCTGGAATAGGCACTGGCAATGTACTCCTCCAGATCCTTGGGAACGTAAGGAGACAATCTTCTTGCCGCTGAAATATAAGCTCTGACCCAGCACCAAAACAACAAAGTGCAGATTTAAAAGTCAGAATTGAAGGTATTGAGATCTCGACACTTGCTTTTAATACACACGTTTACTATAATCTGAGACTTAATAATTGAAAAAGGTAAATGCAATCAACAACTCTCTTCGAAAGATCTCTTTTAATGGTGGAAATTTGGATGATAAAGCACTGGCAGTCTAATAAACAGAAATTCTGAAGAAATTCTTAAAATGAAAGTGTATAGCTTACTGATTGATTTAACGGAAATGGAAAAGAAAGCAAAACAGGAAACATTGATACTTATATTTTAATATAGTTTCAAGCATATTATAAGAGCACGTACGAGGATTCAGAATGTTTATTTTGTAATAAACTAAAGACCCTCACTTCAATCTGAAATCACAAAACTTCCTATTGTTTTTTCATTCAAACGGAAACTACAAAACTTCATATTGTATTGTCTAAAAAGAAAGCAACGGTAAAATTTACCGAAGAACAGATGATTCAAGTGGGGTGAAGCCAAGAGCAGGTGATTCTCTAGTCTGATGGACATAGACAACATGTCTAGCCATTTCAAGATCGTTATCCATATCAGCTCGATCTAGGATCAACCAAAGAAGATCAAATCTCGATAATAGAGCTGGAGGAAGGTTGATGTTTTCGGCTGGAGTTCTACGTAGGTCATATCTTCCCCTAAGATATACACAGAAGCATACTTAGAAATCTCATAGAACTCGGAGAAGTTTCTTAAAGTTTAGACATCAAAACCCAGGAGAACGAGAAAATCAGAAAGTGGTCTAAAAAGATAAAGAGGTAAGTACCATGCTGGATTGGCCGCAGCAAGGACAGCAGTCCTGGCATTTAGAGACGTGGTGATTCCAGCCTTGGCAATGCTCACAGTTTGTTGCTCCATGACTTCATGAATTGCTGTACGATCAGACTCTTCCATCTTGTCAAATTCATCAATTGCACATATTCCCATGTCAGCTAACACCTGAAGTAAAATGTCAATTTCACACTCAGTGGAACTTCGATAAATCACAAGCTAAGCTATGATGATACATTGAAAAGGAAAAAAACAAATTCTATATTGAGACATAAAGTATGTGCCTAACCAATGCTCCTCCTTCAAGGACCATCTCATTTGTGACAGGATCCTTCTGAACGGCAGCAGTTAAACCAACACCACTGCTCCCTTTGCCAGTTGTGTAGACTCCCCTGGGAGCAACATTGATGATGTGTTTAAGAAGTTGACTCTTTGCAACTCCAGGATCACCCATCAAACATATATGCAAGTCTCCTCTAATCTGCAATGACCAATTAGTTTGGAATTGCAATTTTTAATTCCATCAGTGAAGAGTTGATGAAAACTATCCTAAACTTACAGAATGCAGCCGTTAAGGAAAAAATGAGAGAAAAAGGACGGTTTCATGTAAATTAGTAGAGAACTAGTATACTGCAGCATCAGAAATTAAAGGGAAAAACATTGTATGCATTAGACAAACTCAGACTGATTTTATGTTCTTACCTTCATCCCATCTTTCAACTTCCTATGAGGAGCGCCAACTAGAAGCAGCAGTAAAGCTTTTTTAATATCTTCATGGCCAAAAATTTCAGGTGCCAGTGAACGTGCCAGTTTGTTGTAAATATCACCATCCTCAGCCAAACGTGCAATTAGTTCCTCCTCATCTCCCCTAAGTTCATATCTGCAGTACAAAACAGCTGAATAAATAAGTTCTACCATCGACATATAAAACACAAGATCACTTAAAAGAGAATACTCATAAAGAAAAAAAGCTGCGAATAGAGTGGCCAAAATGTTGCAAAAATTAGATTGCAGATGAAATTCATTTCAGTAGAAGACAGTGGTTAAAAAATGTCATACTCCTCGTATTTTTTCTTGAAATGGGTGATAGACATGGCCTCTAAGAATGTATCAGCAACCAACCCAGCACGCATTGCCCTGAACCCCGTATATGGAATAGGAAGAAAAATCCCTGACAGTTCAACAACATCACCTGGAGCTACCTGATAACACCCAAACAAGACGTGTGAACAAACTATTATCATATAACCAATACTCGTAGAGAAAAAGGATTGCCTCTGCACAAGTTAATGAGTAGGTGTCAAATTAAAACTTTATATTTGGTTGACAAGAAACAGAAATTAAAACCCTACAAAAAAAAAACCTGAATGCAAACTCAGAAGATGTATTTGAGTTCCAAACATTTTCTCTACATTTATATTGTCCTGATGGACAAAACCAGCAAGTGTTTCAAGGTCACAAGCATTACCTTCCAGCTAGATATAGATCAACCAGCCACACTAAACAGAAATCTTAGTCACCCTCAGAACTACCAAGTGAGAATTCACTAGAAGAAAACGAACCTTCCTTGTTAGTTCACCCCTGAGATGAACAGTCATTGTCCGAGGAATATGACCTTTTGGAACATGCTCAGCTAACTCTTGCAGTTTGGCCTGCAAACCAAATGCAACGGCATGCATTAGGACCAATATCAATCAAACTACGAAAGAGAAAAGGAAATATTTTTCTAGCAAAGCCTTTGAAGAAGTAATTGAAAAACCTCCTGAAACTTCAGAAATTTGGATGCTCTAAGTTGAAGAATTAAGTTGCCTTTCGTTTGGTTTGTTCTACAACGCTGAGATGGGCACTCAAATAGAGGCATGAAGACTCGAGCTGTTACCTCCTGTGAAGCAGAAAAGTGACTATATGAGTAAAAAAAGCAAGAGTGTAGAAATGAAATGACCAATAGGGAAAAAAAGAGGTTAACATTGGGACTGAGAGAAGAGCCGCACAATTTTGAAGTTCAATAACATAAGTGATATAAATGCACGTTCTAAAACTATAATTCATCATTGGGAAAAGATTCATTTCATCAAAAAAAATTCTTGTTGAAAAGAAATGGCAAACATCAACTTCTTTACAATTTAGATGACCTGGTATATCTCGAAACCACAGTCTTCGCATGTATAAACTGCCACCTGCATCAATGGTTTAACATCCGAACAGCGTGTCACAATACCAGATATCCTCACAAGTTGACCAATATATGACGCTTTGACCTCTCTTATGGTAAATGGACGACCCTTTGAAGATGCTCTAATGTAAACTTCACTGAAAGAAAATGAGCAGGCATAAGGAAATTTGGACAATGGCAGAATCCTTTTCAAGCATAAAGCAAACTGTGGGCAATTCAGTACAAAAGAGAAGCTTGGATGAAAACCCAAGATTAAACAACAGCATTATTACAAATATCAATTTATCAGCTGAGGAATTTATACTGTAAATCCAAATAGATACACTGAATGACATGCACCGCCACATACTTCTGTTAGGATTAATGTTAACTAAAGTCTTATTTATTCATTAAGATTTTTGCAATTCAGGACATAAGTCGTGTAAGCTAAACAAGTAGCAGCAACAACTGGGAGCAGTCTTGAGACAAACGAAACATCACCCACAGAGTAATCCTAAATCCAGAACCAACTAAACAGGTTCTCAATTAACTTCCTATATAAGATGATCGAAAACACAGTACAATCGATAAAGAAAACACACAATCCATAGAGACAAAAGTAAAAGCCGGTGTGTATTAAACTAAAAAGTGACCGGTCATGTTGAAATGATTTTCTGTATACTCTCTACTGCGAAGGAAGAGGAGACAATGAACTCACAAGTAACGTTTAATTTCTGGAGGCATTCTTTGGCGTGGGTCAGGGTTATCAACCGTATCTGGTCCATCATCAGACCTTTGTGTCATTAATATGTCATGATCATCATCAATAAATGCCTCTGTTGGCTCAGGCATGAGCTCGTCAATAGCATCAGCAAAAATCCCAATATAACGCCGGGTGTTTTCTGTAATACGTCTGAGAAAATCCTCATCCAAGTCCTTATACTGAAATCCGTATGCACAGCTGTGTTACTCGACTAAACAAAGAGACAAAATCGAGAAAAAATCAAGAGTAAGAAAACCGTACATTAAAGACATCCTCTAGATCAATTTGAACTGCACGAACTCTGCGATTTGCAACCTCTTGCTAAAAAAAAAAAAACAAAACAAAACAAATCCAATTAAATAAAAACCTAGGTAAAACATCGTAATGGCAATATTTAGGGTTTTCAGACTAAATCACCAAGCAAATTCCCAATTACAGTAGATAGAGAAACACAAATGAGAATGTGGAAGTATTACCAGAATGTTTAAGTACTTCGCTTCACCATTTGCATCGGCAAAGTTGGCTAGGAACTCCTTTGCGAGCACTGAAAAAAGAATTATAGGTAGTATTGAAATACAACTTTGAGGGCAAAAATAAAAGATGATGAAACCATGGATATTGCTTACCCCTTTCGGCGCTGAAGTCCAGAGGCCCGGAATCTTTCATGGCTGACATTTCGAAGAAGAAGACGGAGAGAAGGAGAGGCAGAGAGAGGGAAATGGAGATTCTAAGGATGCGAACGAGAGCTAAGGATTTGGCGGCAAAAGATAAAGGGATGTTGTTTTGGCGGGAAAATGAAGAGCTTGTAAAAGTAATTAAATAAATGCTTTAATTACAATAATAGCGGAAACAACAAAAATGTGGCTGCTGGGATTCGAGCCCAGGTCTCCACGGCCACAACGTGGAATTCTTACCACTAAACTACAGCCACTTAATTGTTGATTAAGCTTCACTTTATAAATATTTTGTATTTAACTCTTCAAAATTAGAAAATGAGAATTGATTAACCTCTAGGATAAAGTTGAGTATTGAATCTCTAATCTCTACGGAGATAAACGTCGCATCAATCTCATTTTGCCAAGCTCACTTTAGATTAGACTTCATTCAAAGACGCACTTAATAGTCATTTTAGACTTTGATCGACAACTATGCTTAATTGTGGGTATATCTAGTTTAGGTTAAAGTACTATTCTTGTTTTTTTTTTCCTCTAATTTTATACCATCTACTTTTGATGTGTCTAAGGGTGTGTTTGATTTAGTTTTTTTAATGTTTTGATTATGAAAATGAGTTTTTTTTTCTTTTTTTTTTTCAACTAAGTGTTTAGCAACCACTTAAAATGGTTTTTTTAAACACTTCTAAAATTTGTTTTAAATTGCTTTTGTCGAAACATCTTAAATAAAAACAAATATTCTTAAAAAATATTTTTCCTCTAATCAATTGACATGGAAGAACTGTGTAATGATAATTTTATAGTACACTATATAATATGAATTAGAAATTTACTTTATCGAACTTAATTTTTAATCATTTATTGAAAAACAATTAGAGTGGTTTTTTAAAACACCAGGATCCATAATATATTTTCAAATTTTATGGTAAAAAATGCGAAAGATACCCAATTTTAAAATTAAAAACAATAGTTGTCAAAGTGAACTTCAATAGCTACAATGTAAATGTCTTTGTATTCTACCTGAGGCTTCAAACTAACAAAAATTAGTTTTAAAAAAACATTGAAACAAAAAAGATTAAATGATATTTGAAAGTGCATAAACTAAAATAGAATTTTCCTGCAATCTTCTCATTCTTCCCCAATTCATATCTACACTCCAATTTCGGAAAATTCATCCGTTTATCAAAATGGATCCAAGTTCTTCTCAAATTTTCATGGTGTTTACTCTACCTTACACGCCAAATTCATCTTCTCCACTCGATCTCTGCTTTGTTGCCGTATTGGCACACCAATCATCGTCATATTCAAGCCTAACTCCTCAATTAAAATACCGACCCAAACAGATAACCCACGACTCATTTGGAAATTACCTCTTTCCTGGGGCAGATCAACACATCAGGCTCGCGAAATAGGATGATCGACGACTTGAAGAAGAAGATGAAGAGGATGCAATCGAATCGAGAATCTGCTCGGCGATCGCGAATGAGAAAGCAGAAGCGATTTAAAGATTTAACAAGGGAAGTGATAGAATTACAGATTGTGAACAGTCGGATTGTAGAAAGCGTCAATGGCAGGGAGGAAGCGATGGTTCAAATTGAATCGAAGAATAATTTTTTGAGAGTCGAAGCAATAGAAATGACGTGCCGGCTCAGGGCCTTGGATTTGATGCTTCGAATCCAAGACGATGCAAACGTTGTTGCTGTTGATGTTGGTGATCCTTTGTTGGAACCTTGGCAACTCAACCAACAAACGCAGCCACCGCCGCCGCTGATGGCGGCGGATTACGATATGTTTTTGGTTTCATGCAGTTTTCTTATGTAGAATCTTCCAAAAGCCCAAAACTACAATAGAGTTGTGAATTATGATACAATAATAGTTTTTTTTTTTTTTATGTGTATATATAAAATATAATAGGTTGGAAGAATTCAAAGATTCAACTGCACAAGTTGAGGTGTAGAATTGAAGTATCAATTATTGTTGTGAGTTTAACTTAGAGATAATTGGTAAAATTTAATTAGTGTGGTGGAAAGGTGAAAGGTTCGATTTTATTTTCGATACTTGATGTACTCGAACAAAAATGAGAAATTTAAATCATTAGGTTTGAATTGAGGGTGTAAATGGGTTGGGTCAAAATGTAATATGAACCCAACCCGACTAGAAAAAAAATCAATCCAATCCAATTCAAAATAAAATAACTAATCCAATCGAACTCTTACAATTTGGATTGAAATAGTTTAATTGTTCAGGTTGTCGAGTTATTTGAACAATCTTTAGTTTGAATTTGATTGTAGATTAAGCTTTCAAATGATGAAGTTGTTTCTTATGTTAGCTTTTAAATTACAAAATTGTTTCTAAGAAATTTCTAAACTTATTCTATATCTATAACAATTATATTTATAGTACTTTAAGATCTATAACAATTGAACTTGTAGTATTCAAAATTAGTTATCAAATTTTATTACAGTTTGGGTTAGTTAAATAATGAAAGACAGAGACTTATCTAAATTGTTCGTACTAATTTTAAAGATTATATCATAGAATAGTACATAGCATTGATTGTTTTTCAATGGTGGAAAATCAATAATTGTTGTTTGAGAATATAGTATATATATTGTCAACTTGAGCAATATTTAAATTGGCATCGATACTAACTTTTTATAAATCTAAACTAGACGATTAGATGTTACTTCCATAAAAGTTTAAAATCACAAGTGTTTATATTTTTAACTTAATATTCATCTTCATCTTGCTGCATTCTTAAATGGAAAAAAAACGAGATGTAATAGATGATCATCATGTGAGCTGTAATGCTATTATAGAATGTGTATCTTTATTATGATACTTGCATAGTTTTGATTTGAGACAGTGCATATAAAACGACTCAGGTTGATCATTAATTACAAAGAACCTTGGGACTTACAAGTAGATTAGTGCTAAAAGCACTAAAATAAATCTCTAACATTAGGGTATAGAGCCAAACAATTCATCAACTAACAACCAATTTTCTTTCAAATTTGGTAAATGTAAATTCAAATTCATGGTTTTAACTTTAACAAATATATCTAATCTTAATAATGCTATTACCTCTTAACAATAGATTCAAGTTTTAAGAAGAAATATTTTTAAATATAATAAAATAAACCAAGACATTTACAAATATAGAAAAATATTTCTAATAGATATTGAACCATACTGTAATCTATCTCTTTTAAGTCATAAATATTTACAAATGATTTATTTAAAATTTATTTGAACTTTTTTAAGTTTAAGAAGAAAAAAATCAAAAATGAAAATGATTGGAAACTAAAATATTTTCTAGTCATTTTTATTTCACATAAAAACACACCCAACCTTCCTAACTTGAAAGGAAAAACAAACGCACCCAAATAACCTTTTCTACCTTAGCAAAAGGAAATAAGCCCCAAAAAAGAGAAAGAAAAGTTGCAAATAGATCAAAATAAAAAGAAATTACTCAGTCTTCATACGTGCGACACTCCTCCGTCTCGGGATTATCCTTACAAAAATCCTCAAGCGGGTCCGAATGGTTGAGCCGGTCACGTGCGTGGCTGGCGGCGGCGCTAAGCTCCTCCACCTCATCCCACGCCGCCGCACACTCCCCGCTCGCCGGATCTTCCGAGCACGTCACCTCTGCGTTCTTTATGCTCTCCACCACCTTCTCCGATATCCGGTCTGGTGCGGCTGCCACCGTTCCAACTGCGCTCATCCGACCGGATGTCCACCGCTTCCATGGGTAGCTGAGCCGTGAGGATCGGAGGACCGGCAATTCGATTTTCGGCGAGTCAGTCACTGCTTTCGAGGCCGCCATGGAAGAACCGGCGATCGCTGCCATTTTCTTTTCTTTATTTTTGTTTCTTGATCGGAGAATGGAGCGGTGGATTGGACAATATATCAGATTTAAGTGAGATTTTTCTTCTTCTTCTTCTTCGGTATATAATTGAATTCGCCATGCGCTTTGGAGCACAGATTTCTTATCCGAGGATGGCCACTGAGACATGCCCACGTGGTGGGTATTTTGTCGTATTACTTGGTTTTCTTTTTTACGTAATTAGTATATTATTAAAGGAAAAAATAAATTTGTTCTCTAAAATTCAATTGAAATAACCATTTGGTTTGAATTAACTTACAATATCTTTTTTAAGAAAATTATTTTCATTTAAACACTTTTAATAATTGTGGTTTAAGAAAAATCATTTTTATATGTAACACAATGGGAGTTTGTTGAGGGCATTTTGGTAGTTTTAAATTTTATACAAATTAGGGATATACTAAACTATAAACACTTAAAAAAACAACAACTTCTTACTTGGACTATTGATCCTAAACCAACTTATTAACTTTATTTTCGAAAAATTAAGCCAAATGTACTAATATATGATCATTTAGGTTTAAGTGTAAAAAATTAATCAAAAATAGATATCAAGTAAATAATCACCTCTTACTACAATACTATTTAAAAGTCTCCAATTAGATATAACAAACAATATTTCAAAACTCTCAATTTACTATAGTATTTACCATTTGTTATAGTTTTTACTATTTAACACTTTTAATTTTTTTATTATTTGTTACAACACAATCCAAACATATATTATTTAACTTAAACTAAAATAATTACATTCTAAACACAAACTATTATAAGTTAAGATTATAATAACTCAACCATTGTACTATGAAGAAACTTTATTTATTCGATAAAAGTTACTTTATTAAAAATATTTTATAATTCTTAAAATATGTATATATGAAAAAGGTTATGCCATTAATTTAAAGGGGCAAATGAGTCATTTTACCGAAATTGTCGCGGCCCCTGGCCCATTGTTATTAAATACAAATATATTCTTTTGGTGTTCGTTGTTACTTTATATGAATTTTTATTTATTTATCTTGTTTTTCCCTCTTTTTCTGCTTGTTCTCTTTGCTAGGGTTGAAAATAGTAATAATTTACTATAATTCCCATTTAATATGCAAGTTTAGACTCCTTTTTAATTAAAAATATATACTTTGGTGACCAAACTTTTTACATATATGGTTTTTAGGAAATCAACCTTTTAAGATTAATTATTTTAATATTAATATGTTGACGTGTATATTAAAATTTTACCGGTTGGTTGAAGTATTGTGAAAACTAATATTTAATGAAAATTGTAACAATAACTAGAATAATCATTTGTAAAGAACAATAGTTGGAAATTATTATTTTTGATACGTGGATATGTCGACTTGAATGTAACTCAAAATTCATCGAACACGTGCTTTTCATCTTGAGATATGATGTTCAATCTCCCTACTCGCTTTTCATCTTAAGGTATGATGTTCAATCTCCTTCCTTCACATACTTGTTAAAAAATACAAAAGGAGTATTATTAATATATAAATTTATATATTTATTATAAACAATAAGTTGTTTTTTACAAATATTTTCATGAGCAGATCTTCCGTTTAGATTTTAAGTTTAGTCCTTTAAACTTTAAAGTTAGTGTTATCGTGAGTTTATAAACACAAGAAAATTATAAATATAATAAGATATGAAAAAAATTTAAGATTGTTTCAAAAGAGCAAACTAAGTTGAAAAAAATTTGAAGTAGTTGTGTTTGTTAACTCATTCAAATCTGTATCTTGTAAGTATAGATATGATATTTTGTTTAAACTCCAAATTTTGTTTGATGTAAATATAGGCACGATGTTGTTTAAAGTTAATATAGATAGTAGACATTAACGCACGCCAATTTTTCAATAAATAAAATCTTCAAACCACGACAAGAGTACATGTAAAGTGTCATTTAGGTGTGCTTATTTTGACCTTAACGTTTTTGGTTATAAACTTTTGGTTATTGTCTTTAATATGTATTTTTAGGTAAACAAATTTAATCGCGTGGACATACTAACACCCAAAGTCGGAATTTTCTAAAACTTTTAGAAGTATAATTTGTAATACGTGAAACTCTTTGAAAGTTAGATAAAACTTTTAATATCCAATACCATATAAAGCTTAGTTTGTGTATCTCCAAGTAATTTATGTCATATCCGTTGTTTTGAGAAATATTAAAATATGTAGTTATATTGTTATTTTTTAAACTACTTCAAACATCAATAAAAGTGTGCACGAGCACGACAAAATAGAACAAATTATACATATAACCCAAAACTGAAGGCCAAATGAAATATAATATCAATTTTGAAAACACTGTCTTTTAGCCTTGTGCTCATCTCATCTCCCGATGAATTTACTAAAACACAAATGAATAATGCTTGAATTTCCTTCACTCTACCTCATCTTTGTGTTTGTCTTTGGCTTTCCTCCTGAATTTGTCATTATCTCTGTTGACACGTTCATTTCCTAAAGGTTTATTATTCGACTTTTTTATTGCCACAAGATATGTATGCACGAAGCTAGAGAAATTGAAGCATTACGCTTTCTCAACAGTCGCTTGGTAAGTTGAAACTCGCTCCCTAATTCTCGATGCTCTCTCCTTATTCGATTTACAGGAACAAGTAACTAACGAAGATAGAGGGAAGAATAGAGAGATAAGAAAACATTAATAAAAGTGAAAAAAACTTGATACGAGCGAAAACTTTGTTTGCTTGCATTTTTTTCCCAATAATTTCAACGACTTATGTGGATTACGAGTACACTCCTTAACTTTTAACATTTTAAAGTGAGTCAATTATAATTTACATTTGCAATCTATTTAGATTAAATGACTAAATTATCGTGATAGAAAACTATCATTATAAAATCCAAAATTTTAGTGTAAATATTTTAATTTATTTTGCCATTTTTAAAAATGTCCATTTACATTTTATAGTATTTAATTATATAATATAAAAATTAATATTCGAATATATATACGAAAAGAAAATTTCGATATTCTATTGGGGGGTTTGTATAGGATATGGTCGATAGTAGCGGCAGTGGTTTTGAACAATCCAACTGCTTTATTCTTCTCACCGTCGATGAAGATGACGATGGTAGTTCGCATTCACCAACTCTCTCGCCCTTTCTCTCTCCTCCCTCTTTCTCTCTCCTCCACCTCCCTCTCCTCCATTTCCCATTCCCATTCCCATTCCCTCAGTCTCAGAACCCGCCGCAGATTCCACTCTCCACCACTCTCAACTTCCTCCTTCATGGCCTCATCCAGGTTCCGTAACCTTGTTCATCTCAACGCGATCGTTTCCGAAGACGGCGGTTCCGGTGCCGGAGGCGGAGGCGGAGGCTCCAATGGCTCTGTTTCGTCCTCTTCAGCTGTAGCTTCTACTGTAGACGATGGTACTGGAAAAGGAGTTTCGTAATTTGATTTAATTTATTTTACTTGTTCTCTTGTGCTGTTTCCTTCCGATTGTTTATTTAAAATAAGTGGTTTGGAGATGTTTAGTTGAACTGGTCAGAATTAATTGGTGGCAGTGATTTTATTATTATAAGATTATGGACTTCAGCAAATCATACTGGATTATATTGTTCTTATATGATTGTGATTAAGACTTTCGTCTTGCGCAAAGAAATTTACTCTTTCTCCGTTCATTTATATCTTTGTGTATATGTTTGTATGTATGCATGTGTTTTTCTACTACGTGCTATTTGAGAAGTGCTTAATGGAAATTCAGTATGTTCCTACGAGTGATTTTTGAGCTATGTAACCAAGTTTGTTCGTGGCCTTTTTCATCGTGAAATCAAATAATTTCACAACATTGTTCGAACTGTTATTTGATGCTTGCAATGGTGTTTCTGACTCGTGATGCTTCTAATCAGAGGATTCAGTTCTGGGAGTTGGGTATCGGCTTCCTCCAGCTGAAATCAGGGATATTGTTGATGCTCCACCGCTTCCCATACTGTCATTCTCGCCATACAGGGATAAGATATTGTTCCTCAAGCGGAGGTCATTGCCTCCACTAGCTGAACTTGCGAAACCAGAAGAAAAGCTGGCTGGTATTCGTATTGATGGACAGTGCAATTGTAGAAGTCGAATTTCGTTTTACACTGGGATAGGGATTCATCAATTGATGCCTGATGATTCCCCAGGTCCAGAGAAGGAGGTACGTGACTTACCGAATGGTGCTAAGATCAATTTTGTTACCTGGTCACCTGATGGGCGTCATTTAGCTTTCACTGTTCGAGTTGATGAGGATGATGGCAGTAGCAGTAAGCTTCGAGTTTGGGTTGCTGATGTGGAAACTGGGAATGCTAGACCTTTGTTTCAGAATACAGACATCTATGTGAATGCGGTTTTTGATAATTTTGTTTGGGTAAACGACTCTACTTTATTAGTTTGCATCATTCCCTTCTCTCGTGGAGATCCACCAAAAAAACCTTTGGTTCCTCCTGGTCCAAAAGTGCAATCGAATGAGCAGAAGAACATTATCCAAGCTAGAACCTATCAGGATTTGCTGAAGGACGAATATGATAAGGATTTGTTCGATTACTACGCCACTTCCCAGCTTGTTTTGGGTTCACTGGAGGATGGAACAGTTAAGGAATTTGGCACAAGCCCACCAGCTGTATATACGTCGCTGGACCCTTCCCCCGATCACAAATATATTTTGATCAGTACCATTCACCGGCCGTATTCTTTTATTGTTCCATGTGGAAGATTTCCTAACAGGGTAGCTGTGTGGACAACTGATGGCAAATTTGTCAGGGATCTTTGTGATTTGCCTCTTGCTGAGGATATCCCTATTGCATTCAACAGTGTAAGAAAGGGGAAGCGTTCCATCAATTGGAGAGCAGATAAGCCATCGACACTCTACTGGTGAGCATTTGAGTTTCTAATATTATTTTTACTGCTCTTTCCTTTTTGTATCTTTATTGACATTTTTTTTCTTTTTTTAATTATATTTAAATTTATTTGTCATGTGCACCATCTATGAAGATAGTTAGTTCACGTTTACTAGTTACTGTTATCATTTGCATTTGTTTTAATGTGCTGATTTAAATTCATTTGGTTGTTCGTTTGTTTTTGTTTTTTTAGGGTGGAAACTCAAGATGGTGGAGATGCCAGAGTTGAGGTTTCTCCTCGTGACATTGTTTATACAGAATCTGCTGAACCACTGGAAAGCGAACAGCCAGAGATACTGCATAAACTTGATCTTCGTTATGGGTACTTTTTCTTCCTCTGCTCTTTATCCTGGTCATAATTTTAGATAGTCACAAAGTTGAAAACATCTTTTACTGCGACGTTGTTCAAATTTGACAGAACTTTATTTTTATTCATATCTTTCTCATGTATTCAGTTAAACACGTTCCCTGGGAATACAGTACCCTGGAGATCTTGATCTCTGCAAAAACTGATAGTATGTGTTCACAATTGAAACTGGTCCACCTTTGGGAATTAAAATCGTACATGGTCTCACCTACGCTTTCTTGTATTAATTCTCTTATCATATAGGTTTGATAAAGACTAAAACATATCTTCCCAATCTATGCTTCAAGTATTCCTATATCTTTTTGTACCATAACTACCAGTTTTCTTTTACAGATCTAAATCAAATGGCCAACCTCAAAACTTTGTTTTAATATGTTTATCATGTTTATTGCTGCAGAGGAATATCTTGGTGTGATGACTCACTGGCTCTTGTTTACGAATCTTGGTACAAAACGCGTAAAATACGAACGTGGGTAATCTCTCCTGGTTCTAAAGAGGACAATGCTCGCCTTTTATTTGATAGGTCATCAGAAGATGTGTATTCAGACCCTGGGTCACCAATGGTGCGGAGGACTCCTTTTGGGACTTACGTAATTGCAAAGTTAAAGAAGGAAAATTATGATGGCACATATGTTCTACTCAATGGTAGAGGTGCTACTCCGGAAGGGAACATCCCTTTTATTGATTTATTTGACATGTAAGTATTTAATTTAATCATATCTTGTTTGGTCACACTTGTTAGTGCTATTAACGGAACACCGGTTCTGAAAATTTTCTTTCAGAAACACAGGCAGCAAAGAAAGAATATGGAAGAGCGACAGAGAAACTTATTATGAGAGTGTTGTAGCTTTAATGTCTGATCAGAAAGAAGGAGATTTAAATATTAATGAGCTGAAATTTCTGACTTCCAAAGAATCCAAAACTGAAAATACTCAGTACTATATTCTGAGGTGGCCTGGTAAGACAGCAAGTCAAATTACAAAATTCCCTCATCCATATCCACAGCTGGCATCACTGCAGAAAGAGATGATTAGATACGAGAGAAAAGATGGAGTTCAACTAACAGCCACACTATATCTCCCACCAAACTACGATCCAGCAAAAGATGGCCCTCTTCCCTGCTTGATCTGGTCTTACCCTGGAGAATTCAAAAGCAAAGATGCAGCTGGACAAGTTCGTGGTTCCCCCAATGAGTTTGCTGGTATAGGTCCAACATCTGCTCTTCTTTGGTTGGCTCGGAGGTAGAAGTGCTGCTTCAAGATTATAGCCTTTAAATTATTTTTGGATCATAGTTATTTATTTATTTATTTTTATGAATGGATTATATTTTATTTTGTACTGAACATAGTTCTTCAAGTCTTTCAGGTTTGCCATTTTGGCTGGACCAACAATACCTATCATCGGTGAAGGTAACGAGGAGGCAAATGATAGGTAACTGGTTGCCTATTTACTGCAAAATCGGTTCCTTTTCCCCTTTCAATCCTCATTGGGTAGTTTGTTCCTGAAAGCCTCATTGTCTTTGTCTATATTTTTTTCGACATTGATGCAAAAACTAAAAGCTTTTACCTGCATCTGGGAAACATGCTGCAATGAGTAATTCTTGGATGTTTGGATGTGTACAGTGCTTACTACTTAGGTACATTAAAGCTGTCTCTAACGATAGTAAGGGTTAAACTAGAGATAGGTTTTACGTAGCTAAGAAATATCCTGTAAGCAAAAATTAGTTTATCGACCTCCTGTTTTAGAAAGTGGGTTTAGTATATGTTCAGATCATTGCCTACAAACTACTTCACTGTTGTAGAACTGTCTAAGTTTCTTTGTATATCCTAAAAAATTTAAAATTGGTTGTACATACATGCTTCATCTGACTGTCTAAAAATGAACTAGCCGAAAGAAAAAAAAGTGTCCCGCAATGAAAGTAGTTACATGCAGTTATTGCAATGTTTGAGAATTGAGATACGAAAAGATTGATAATATCATTCTCAAGATCTGAGGACCCGAGGTCCTAGAATAATGGAACTTCTTCTAGCACTATTTAGTCTTTACTACCAATACCATCCACCCTCCCACACCCACCCACTGCACACACACAACACTCACCAGCACCACATTCCAATTTACCGTAAGTATGGCAGTGCGACTTCATATATAGAACTTTATATATTTTTTTATCTATCTCTACTTGTTTGAATATTTTCATTTGGTGCTTTCTTTAAATAATTGAATTTTGTTAGAAAAGATACTAAAAGATGCATATTTTTACTAGATACGTGGAGCAATTGGTTGCGAGTGCAGAGGCTGCTGTACAGGAGGTCATTAAACGGGGGGTGAGTGTTGTGTTTTCTTTATAAATATGTTCTTGGTCTATAACATAGCTAACCATGTTGTTATGCCACCATGACTAGGTTGCTCATCCTAATAAGATTGCTGTTGGTGGACATTCATATGGTGCGTTTATGACTGCAAACCTTCTGGCTCATGCTCCCCATCTTTTTTGTTGTGGAATTGCTCGTTCCGGTGCCTATAATAGAACACTGACCCCTTTTGGCTTTCAGGTAGTTGCATGTTTAAATGCTCAAATTTCCTCTAACCATTGACCATACGGAAGTGATATGCTCAAAATTCCTATGGTTACAAGTCCGTTCCAACCTTTCCACACTCTTCTACTCTATCTTTCATTTGTTCTGCTAATCTGCGAAGTTATACTTTATTGTCACAGAATGAGGATCGAACTCTTTGGGAAGCAACCAGCACATATGTAGAGATGAGTCCATTTATATCAGCAAATAAAATCAAGAAGCCAATTTTACTCATTCATGGCGAAGAAGACAACAACCCAGGAACTTTACCCATGCAGGTATAGTCTGGAATTTTTAATTGTTTGGTTCTGTTTCCTTCAACAAATAAATAATGAAAAAATAACCTAAAACAGCATCTTGGTCTAACCTTGCGAAGCTTTAAGCAATATCATGGCTACAGTTTCATTTTTAACTTTCTAAGAAACTTATATTTTGCATGCTTTGCAGTCCGATCGATTTTTCAATGCCTTGAAAGGCCATGGAGCATTATGTCGCCTTGTGGTTCTTCCCTTTGAAAGCCACGGTTATTCTTCACGGGAGAGTATCATGCATGTCCTCTGGGAAACAGATCGATGGCTGGAGAAATATTGTTCCTCCAACGCTTCTGATTTAGGGCAAGATGGGGATAAAAACAAACTGGAAGGCAATGGAGCAGCAGATTCTGCCGGAAAAGTTGTTGCTGGTTCTGGTGGTGGTGACACAGAGAGTTCAAGTCCTGATAATGATGGATTTTACTCTATTCAAAGATCATTCTTGTGGTAATTGCTTCACTTTAAATTGCTGAAATACGTAAATAAATTATCTTAACCTGGCGCCATACAACAGAAAGTAAAGACAGGAAATATAATTCCTCTAACCCATATCATATCTGCATAACTTTTACTTTTCTCAAAAAAAAAAATAAAAAAAACAAAAAAAACACCCTGCAGTGCTATTACTTGCTTCTAGATGTATAGACTGTAGTACTTACGACAAAGGGAAATCCTTGCGAAGAAATTTTATCAGCTTGAATTAAAGAACATGCATGCTGGATGAAAACATAGCTTTGATTTATGTTCGGCAAAAAGAGGAAGCTAAAAAGTACTTATTTCTAATGCTTTTGTTTAACCACACTCTAGCTTGTCAAGGAAGGAGTTGGAGGTTAGGTGACCAAATGGTTTGCTATCAATATGTATACTAGACTATGAATAAAACGGATAATGTAAACTTCTACTTGCATAATTTGTTTCATTCAATCAAGGATTCTCTACCATTTAATTGCAAATGCACAGCTTCTTCACTTAGACAATATATGATACGTCATGCAAGGTTTCTGTCTCTTTCATGTACTTGTTACTTCAACACTTGGAACGTTCTGCTTTTGTTGTGTAGATGTTCTTGCTGGATCATTTTACAGCCAAGATTGAATTGAAGGATTAATTTATCAAATAAGAAGCACGGTGGAGGACCTTCAAAGTACAACAACGTGCATTGGAATGGACGATACAGATCCGTGCTTCTGAAGCGTAGCATTCCAGATTAAAATAAAGAGTGGCTTTTGGTAAGAATCTTACATCATTTTTCTATATTACAAAGACACATAATTATTCGGATAGCATGTTCTGGTTGCTATATATCTAATCTATGGAAGCGAAAATTCATGTGTAAACAATTTGATCAACGGCAGCCTGATGAATCTTCAGAAGCAATAAACTGTTTCCCTCCCCATAAGTTGCTAATGAATTGAAAATAGTATATAAATGTCTCTTGGCTCTATGCTAATTAAGATGATGGTGAATAAAGAGTATAATGATTCAAAATGTTGTATTGCGTATCGATATCTACATCTTATCACACGATGCATAAATCCATTAACTAATGGTGTATTTAATGTGTTGCATCTTATAAAAAGTGAAAGTCTGTTCATTATTTAAGTTTTTTTTCTTTCTTCTAAATGCTTTTGATTCTCCATCCATGCATTTTCCTTTTAGGGGTAATAGCAATTCTTTTCGTTATTGGTTGGCAACAGAAGATGCTTGTTTAGGAGTTTGGACAACCAAATATATCTTTTGGTTAGTTCAATAGCAAAGGATCTATATTTTTTCCTCTTTCACAATGAATAATCGATTCACATGTATTTGAAACACCTTATTTATATCAATATTTTACTTGGTATATTGTATAGTTGTGGTAAATTAATCAGTTTTTACATCTATAAAATAGAATTTTGCGACCACATACCAAAGAGTTGAACCCAAAAAATTGTAAATAAGTTCCACGAGAATCGAATCATTGATTGTTATATAGAATCGGCTGTTGAGTAAAAAGAGTTTGTTGTTATTAATCTTATTAAGCGAAATTATATAAAATGTATTCTTGAATTTCATACTTTGTTTGAAGTATATCCTTATCTTTATTCTTTTAAAAGTAACATTATTATTTTGACAATTAATAAATGCTTTTTTGACATTTAATAAAGATTTTTCGAAATGACAACCATTCTCGATCATTTTTGTGGTTCATGTGGTTTTAAGTCTTAATTTTTGTCCAACATTTTAATATGATTAGTTCTTTTATATGAAATTCCAAAGATAATATTACAATGAAGAATGAAAAATTCTAGGGTACCTTTTGTGATTTTATGCTTATCACATTAACCAAAATGACTAGTATAATTTGTTCACCCCTACATGATGAAAGACATGGTACTCGTTTGCATGCTCCACGAATCTAGAATTTGACGAACAATTTAAGACATTTGAAAGTGATCGGTGACTTTAACAATTCAAAGTCACTTCCCAACATCGTTTTCTAAATGCAATGAGGTCGAATACTGCGAATGGTTCACAAAAATCTTGCAAATGATGACAATTACTATATAGATCTCCATAAAAATTCACTACTACTACTATTATTTGCTAAAAGAAGCATGCATTGCAAAATTCCAGGACAACTTCCGGCTCTAATGAGAATTCGAATGTGATTCACAAAAGAATAACAAATCATGAAATAAGGTTTATTAATCCACCAAAATCTGTCTCACGCATCTCTTATTTGCCTAATTTGTTGCAAAACGTAAACATGTCATCGCTGTTCCAAGAGCAATACAAAGAGGTTTTCAAAAAAATTAAAATGATAAACACAAGCTGGTGAATGTGTTCCATAATATCATGATAAGAGTGTAAGATCTATTCTTCATCAACAACGACACTGATCTCACCCTTCTCCAGTAAATCGTAGAAAGCTCTCACTTTCCTCTGCTCATTCCACTGATGCATTTTCCAAAAGCTACCAGCAAACAAAGCAAGTCCCATTCCTGTCAATATCTCCTTGACAACACTCGGTCCTTGTAGTGTGACATGAGCCACCCTGCCTGCAGCCATTTGCTTTTCACGTTTGAAAACGGTAAGAAAATCTGCCCAAGGTGATTGAAGAAAAACACTCATAAGAACAAGAAGACATTTACACACATAATATTTTCTACTTCCATCCATTAAGAAGTACTTGCAACAACATAGTTCAGAACTAGTTGCAAGGACAAATGGAAGGTTCAACGAAAACCTTCATCATTTAAGAAGAAATAATGCTGCCCCCCACTACTTCAGTAACAAAACTTTGTCGTTCATTTGTAGTTATTATTATTATTTTACTTGCAATACAAAAAATAAATCAGCCCAAGTCGAAGGGAGTAAAGGAAAAAGTCAAAAGCCTCTACAGAAAAAGGGGTCCAATGGTACAAAATAAAAAATAATAAAAAAATTTTCTAGTTACACACAACCAAAGGGAGGAGGTTTGGACCTCCCTAAAGATCTAACCTCCTCCCAAGTTATAATCACCCCTTCATGTTCATTCTGTTCCCTTAAGTCAAATGCACTACAAAATAGCTCAAAAGAGCATCATCCACAAGACAAGACGCCTCTCTTATCCTTGAAAAGGAGATGAGACAAAACTTTCTCCACCATCAAACAATGTAATCTATCACAGAAACTCGATCGAGAGAATGGATGATGGCTGGCCATCTTATTCAACAACATTCTGTACTAACTTTGTTGATACTACAAAGAATCCCCTGAGAATCTACTAGTCTAGCCTCTTGCTGTTATGGTTGAATTTCTCATCCACCCCTCCTATGTTGTATTGTATTTCCTCTATTCCAACAACACTGCATTTCTCTACGTTAAGAAAAACACACATGACAACGAACCCTAGGATAGGCTTCCACTCACCTAAAATGCATAAATCGGTTACCAAAGGGGAGCGATTAATCCATTCGAAAAACTCCAAAGTATCCAAAAAAAAAAAAAAAAAAAAAATCTGCCACTAAGTCAACACATCAAAACCCGAGACATCCATTCAAACAAATCAGCATACAATCGCAGTCTCTCAAAATCTATACCCAAGGAAAATCGAAACTAGGTTTTGCCCAAAAAAAGGGGGCAAAGCCCAAAACAAAAACCAATCCTTACACCAACCCCAAATCAAATTCAGATACAAGAAATCCAAATCGAAAAGAATACGAATCCTCATTTCAACAAATAAAGAGAAATACATGAACGGCATAGATTCAACATACCCAAAATTAGATGAAATTAAACGACGAAATAAAAAAAAAAAAAAAAAAAATAAAAAAAAAAAAACGAAAAAAAAAAAAAAAAAAAAACCAAAGATTAAGGACAAGGAAAGCAGAGAGAAAGATGGGTAAATAAAAGAGAAGGGTGGATCTAGAAGAAAAGTTAGGGTTTATACCGGAGGAGATGAGAAGCGATGGGATGGCGCCTAGAAACTTTGTTTATGGTCTGCTGCGTCCAAACTCTCTTTTAAGACTCTCAATTTTCGCTTGCCGATTGGGAGCAAGCGAGTGGGCCCACTTGAACACGTCAAGCTTCCGTTTATTTAGTCTAAATATATATATATGAAAAATAAGTTTTTCTTTTGTACTTTTTAAAATAAAATGGAAGTTAAGAGTGGAAATCATTAAATTGGAATAAAGAAAACATCATCGAGTGATGACAATAAACGATGACAATAAAAACTGTACGCAGAATATTTAGATGTTGCAATTTAACAACATAAAAAGTTGAAAGTTTTTTAATACAATAAATTGATGGGATGAAGAATATAACCAATAAACTTTAGGAAGGAAGGTATAGTCAATTACGATTAGACTAAACTTACTTTAAATTTAATTTAATACAACCGGAGAATTTTTGAATTTTTTTCTAGATAATAACTTGAGATCAAGTTTTTTTTAGAAAGAATATAATCATTTCAAATGACTCATTGAGATGTTTTATGACATTGCATTGGATATTATATTTTTTGAATTATAATAATATATGTTTAGTAAATATTTGAAATGGTGTTAAGGTGTCTTGTCTTTATTGTACGTTAACATTATTTAATACACTTTGTTTGGACAAACCTCGTTCTTCTAAAGCTTCATTATTTGAGAGAAAGCCTTTTCCTTCCTCTATTTTATCCCCCATCTCTCTTTTTTCGTCTCTTGATAACTATTATAATGTTAAACATTTCTTAACTGGTATAAAATATATACTCTTAATTAAATTATTTGAAGTTAAGAGTTCACCACCTCTACGTTGAACTAAAAAATATTATCAAAGTATTATTGTTATAGTAAACATAGTTTATTAGTAACTCATGCATAAGCTTAGAAGTCCATTTGTTTTATAAAATAATGTACACGAACAAGTATTATGCTATAGTTATAAAGTTAATATAAGAAATAGCCAACACAAACACAATTACATGGTAACAACAATACCCATAAGAAGAACAAATACTTGAGGAGGCCATTAACATCAAACCCCCTTTTTCATTAATTGTCTTCTTTCTCATTCCTTCGTGTGTTGGTGTAATGACTCAAAGAAACTGCCAAGCTGAAACAGAGATAATTGGAGTTTCCTTCCAACCAACAATCAAACATTTCTCATTCTTTTCCAAACTACAAAACTTCCCATAAGCAAACCCCTTAGATACCAACTTAGCTTGGCTCAAACATAAGTCACTGAATTCCATTTCTTCCATTCTAAACCTTGCAAAGAATGCCCTCCACACCTCTATCTTCACACTCCTCACAACCCGATCGCTCCCTTCCGATGCAAGGGCGTTTTCAACCCCTTTACCGCACAAGCCTTCTATCTTTCTTCTGCTGTCTTCATCATCCTCTTCAATGCAAGTTTTCAAGCAGTCGAAGAACGAAGCAGTAAAAAACAACACTTCGATGAAGCGATTCACAAATGATGGTAGGTTGTAGTTTGCCTCAATTTCGGAAACTACCATTATCGATGGGTTTAGATTTCGAATTACTTTCATCAGATTCTCCAAACTAGAAGGCCTTGAGATCATGTTTCTCAAAACTAAGGGACAGTAGATTGCCACCATTTCATCATCTTCTGTTTCAAAGAGTTCTTCTTTTATCTCCATCATATCTGATACGAAGATTACTTTGAATGAGAAAGGTATGTTTAGAGACTCAGCAACATTTTCCAACCACTTTCCTACCTGATCTATCAATTGATATTTGTCTGTTACAACAGCAGTGATCCTAAGAAGCTTAATGGGAAGTTCCTTCAAATCTACAAGTGATTGCATAAAAGCTGACCAATGAACTCCACTTCTGATTTCAAAATCTATCAAATGGATTTTGTTGATCAGTTTTACATGTTCAAATATTGCTTGAACAGCAGTAAGATGCATCACTTGCTGAAAAGGAAGTTTCATGCATGTTCTAAGTGTATCGAGGTTGATTTCCTCTTCTTGTTGCTCCTTAATTGCTTCCCTTCCAGTTTCTCTTTCGATTTTTTTCCTAAGCGCTTTTGCAAAGTAATAAACGACCCGTTGGATTGCGTTGCCGTAGGGAGATGCAGTCCATTCACAGCGTTGAAGCAGCCGGCTCGCTCGGTCAAATTGCTGGTAGCCCACTTTTTCAGCTGCAGCAAAGAGGACATGGGCAAGCTCAACGTCTTCTCTCTCGTCCTTCGACAAACCAGAGAGAGCGAAATCACACGGATGCGTCAGCATGTAAAAGTCATCATGCCCGTCAGGAAAGAAGTGAACATATCTTGCTCCAGCTACCCTTAATATCTCTTCAGTTGACAATGTTTTGTTCTCTTCACTGACTTCATCGCCTCTTTTGTTAAGATTTTCCCCATTCATCCTCTTGACTTTAGTACCATAACTGTTTAGCAGCTGCAAAGAATCTAAACATGGATTCGAAACTTGTTTATTGGAGTTGAAACTAATAGAATCTGCAGCCAGGCTCTCCGATATCTTCGACTTCTCCTGAATAAATTCGGAAATGTTAAAATCGTTACTGAACAGCAATTCGTCGAAAATAAGACAATCTGTGTTGGGGTGTTGATAGTTTGTTTGATCTCCAATCTTGGAAATGTCTTGTTGGTAGAAGCCAAATTGATTTGCTGAAGGAAAGTTGAAATCTCCAAACTCATCCATTCTAAATGGACAATCATCTTCTTTCCCTCGTTGCTCTGTCTCCTGTTTCTCGTGTACGCCGCCATTAGAGGGGAAGAAAGTTCCTGGTTGTGAGCCACTGAAATCAAATGGTGTGAAGGAAAAGAAACCATCAGCCATTAAAGAGCAGAAGGAAGCTGATGAACAAAACCAATTAACAGTATAACTCCAGAGATAAATTCTACTTTAAATCAAGCTGATGAATAAACCTAAGCACAATGTCACTGCAGAGATTTCTCAAAACAAAACAGCCAACAATCTTCTTTAAATCTGTTTTTATTCGATATTCCCAAACAAATGTTAAAGAAAAGATCAAGAATCAAAGTTTATAAACTACTAAACAAGCTGGCAAGTTTGAATTGGACACAACAAAATGATATCAAACTCTACAACGTTTCTTCTTGTCATTTTCTAATCAGACAAATTAAAAAATGTTGAAATTTAAGCCATCAAAACAAACAAAGAACAGAGGTAATTTTTGTTGTCTCTTTCCTTTTTCAGGATGATTACAAATAATGGAAATATAATAATACTCCAATCCCTCTGTATTGGAATCCACGATCACAATTTTCGATAGTTGTTAAGAAATTTCATACGAAAGCAAAATTTGGAATTCAGTTGACTCTAAATAATATATAATCAGAACAATGATGGATGGAATATTCGAAAATTTCGTTAAAATTAATCTTTCTTTGATTGAAATGGAGAGAAATTTACTCAGAAAATAATTACAGAAAGGCTTTGAATCTCAGACGACTTCGATCACTTTGAATTGGGAGAATTGGGAAGAATTTTCCTCCTTCCTTTCACGAAGCAAAAACTTCAAAAACCAAACAAAGCTTCTCAAAATCCTAACGAAACCGATCGCTACGATAAGGTAATACAGAGCCAAACTGCAGAAATCCGCCATAGTTGTATCCATAAGAAGGTTCATCATGCTTTCCGTAACCATCGCCGGAGATTCAGCTTCATCTCTCAGTCTCCACCACCATAATCCCCCAAAGCTCACCGCCATGACGATTTTTTCACTCCAATTCTCCTCCACCGGTGCTCCGAAAACGGTATCGTCAACCACCGGCTTCACCGCCACATTCGACCAATGAATCATCGCCGTATGCAGCCCTAGGAAGAACATCAACCGGCACCACAAACTTCCCCGCAACCCAAGACTCGATTCATCAATTACAATCGTCAATTCCTGACCGATCCCCAAGGCCATACCGATCTGTAACACACATAGAACGAACCAAGCCGCACTCAGACCAGAAGATTTCGAGGGAAGAATCGATTTACCGAACAAGTTATCGAGAAAAGCAGATATAGAAATAAAGGAAATGAGAGCTAATAGAAGAAGTCGATCGGCGGAGAGGATGGAAGGAAGAGGGGTTGAAAGAGAGAGAAAAGCGTGAAGATACTGAGAATGAAGGAGTCGGCAAAAGAGAAGGAAAGAAATTGGAAGAGAGAGTGAGAGGAGAGTGAGAGTGAGGAGATGAAAGAGCTTCTTGAAGAGAAAATTGGGATTTTGGGGCCATTTTTGAAACGCCATAGCCATAGCACTGAATTTGCAGAAGGAAATGAGGAATATGAGAATGTAAATAAGGAGAAGGAAAGAAGAAGAAGAAGAAGAAGAAGAAGAAGATGTGAACGTTGAGTGGCGGCCACGTCTAGAGGTTTGAATTGGTTGGCAAATGGCACAATGGCGTACACTATAATATATAATATATCAAACATTATAATATATAAGTTATGTTCATATTATTATTTTACGCTTTCTTTTCTTTAATGTTCATACAATATAACTTCTTCTTTTCCCTTTTTTTTTTATGCATATGAGAGCCGTAGATCGACAAGTCGAGCTAGTAAATATATATCTACGAAGAAATAAACAAGTTGAGGACGAACGGACACTCTACAATAGTTGTTCCTAACACTCTTGTTGTCACACTCAACCATGAACAGATATTAGATAATTGACTTATAAACGGTCTTATTAGACCACCCCAAATAATGATAAGTGATATACAAGAGAGATTATTTTTTCCTTTCTCCTATGCTTATTAGTTGAATTTGCTACTCCTAATATTAACTTTAACAATGGGGTGGAGTAGACTTAGTATCACATCAATGAGAAACCATATACTAAAAAGAAGCAAAGTTGGCGGTCAAAGTTGTTGAGCACTTGCAACATAACACAATAGGATGATATTTGAATGTCAACAGGTTTAAATAAAAATTTGGTATGTGTCACGATTTGGAAAAAGTTAATTACAACTTAATTTCTAAGTTGAAATTTTATCATTATGATTTCATAAAACTCTTATACATAAATGATCTATAAAATATTTATAAAATCTAATTAAACTGAAATTACATAAGCTGAATTTAATTTTTATTTTCAACAAAGGAACCAATAGGTTTGTGGTTCAAATCCTCATCCCTACTTAAAAGAATTCTAATATTTTTCAAACTAACATAAGAGTCAAATTATATTTCAATCAATAATTTATTTATCATAAAATTAATTTAAATATTATATTTAATAGAGTCATAAACTTTTAGTATCTAAAAAAACTAATAACTAAATTTATAATTATGATAGTTAAAAATCGATACAAATCTCAAAAGTTGAGAACTAAACTTACTGTTATTATTTATTTGGTTGAAGTTGAAGTTTTGAATCTCCCCATCTATATAAATAGAAACATTTTTATCGAGAAAAGTGATGAGATTTGTAGTAATGTAATTGAATGCATTAAATGTAACATGTATATGTTGTTAAATAAAAGGTCAAACGTGCCACTTCAAACATGGTAGATGATTATTATCTTATTAAATGTTTATGATCTAATACCAATTATTAAACTACAAACATTAATATAATGTCCTTAGGAATATTTAGATTATTATAAGGATACATATACAACGTCACATTATTGCACAATAATGAAGTGATTTATTACTATATAATTTTGAGATTTTATTGTCAAACTAGCCCAACAACTTGATTAACATTTGAGAGAAAAGAATAATATTTTTTTAAAAAAATTATCTTCAATTTCTAATGTCAATTTAAAAAGGAACGTTTGCAAAAATAACAATACATATATATATATAATAATAATACTCATGTCACTATATTTTCAAAATTGCAAAAGTAACAAATTTTAAAGCGAATAGCTCTCGGATAATCCATTGATAGTCCTCTAATAGTCATATGATATATCTAATTATTCCATATTTTTCATATTTTTAATATAAAAAAAAGTGCTATAAATTGCTCTTTTTTTTCTAAATATTTTTGTTGCAATTTCCCATTTAAAAAAGCTTAGTATTTTACACGATTAAAACCCTAATTTAAATAATTTGAACGAGGAAAATAAAAAATAAAATAAAATGTTTAGGTATTATTTTACTAGACATTTAATACAAATTTAAACTTGTATGCATGTGGGGGTTTTAAAATTGCAAATATGTATATAGAGAATTTTGGTAAACATATAAATAATGATATTTTTTTGAATAAAAAAGGTGAAGGTATGTTCATCTCTTTTAATTAATCCAACCTATATCAATTGATGATTATTTATAAATTTCTTAGAACAATTATTCTTTATTTATTGTATGGTAAAGTGGTTGGTTAGTAGTTCTTAGCTTTAAGTGCAAATATTATTCAATGATTAAATGGTTAGAATCTTACTTTTTATTTTTGAAGCAATCATATTCTTCTACCTGATGAACCAACATTATAGAACTTAAGTCTTTGTTGAATAATAACTTAGACCATATATATTAATTTGTGATAAAAATTGGTATAATCGTAATAAAATTTAATTAAAAGTCCAATCATAATTGAGTTCAATCACAAACATATTTGAATTATTATTTTAAAAAAATAGTAAAATTAATATCATGTTCTATTGTATAGACACTGATAAACTTTGATTAGTGTATTGATAGACATCAGTGTTTATTATTGATGAAATATGAAATTTTGCTATATTTTGTAAATATTCTAAACAGTTTCTTAATTTACCATAATTTTCCTATTTTTAAACAAAAAGTAAACATACAAATGAAAGTACAAACGTTATAAAATAAGAACAAAAAATTAAAAGGGGAAGAATCAAACTCAAGTTTTCTTTTAACTTTGATATGGAAACAAGTAACAAGTAACATGTCAATTGAGCTAAGCTAATTTTGAAATTTTGACATCAAATTATTTACATTTTTAAACATTAGTCAATTGGATAACCAAACATAAAAATCTATATGTCAAAGTAGTAGTTCAAATCGAAAATATATATCTTCAATTTTTTCAGTTCATAGCAAATGAAATTATGAAATTTACATTGTTAATTTATTCCATAAATAAAAGAAAATTAAAACAATTTCGGTTTTGAAGTGTTAACTTTTAAATTTTCATCTTATATCTTTGTTTTTTAAAACATATTTCACCTCTTAATTTGATGATCATCCAATTCCAACCTTATGTTAATTTTATCACTTAAAACAATGGTCCTAATTCAAATATTTATTTGAATTTAAAATAAGTAATGTCAACATCGAAGCTAATAATAAATATTTAGTAAAAAATTAAAATTAAAAATGTAAGTGTTGAGTTGGAAAAACAAAACTCCAAAAACAAATTACGACCTTCTTCTAAATGATTGCATAAATTCAATTGAAATCAAACTTAAATTTTAAAAGCTAAAATTACATATAATATCTACTTTTTTAATTAAAAATATCAAATAAACCGTGTAAATTTTAATTAAAAAATGGTAAAAATAGAATATTTGACCAAATAAAAAAATAGTCAATTTTTTTTTTTTTTTGAAAAAAAAATCATTTTAATTTTTATTTATTTCAAAGAAAAAGGTATTCTAGAAAACAAATTTCAAAACTAGAAAAGCTATTAATTAGAAATAAATTTAAAAGATACGATAAAAGAAAATATTTAGATTTCTAAGCTTAATAAAATCGATCTTCAAATAAGGAAAAAAAATCGATCTTCAAATAAGGAAAAGAAAGTCGAATGATTATTTTCCTTTTCCTTAATGGAAACACATTTTTCCTTTATAAAACTTAAATCTCTCCACGCTCTAACCATCCATTCTTCTTTACACATTCATTCATCTTTTTCAAGAGCTTTCTGTTTCCACAATGGAGGATTGGACTCTAGTGAAGGTTTTAGGCGAAGGTTCGTGTGGCTTAGTTTGCTTAGCAAAACAAATCACTGAAGAAGAATCTGATCTTCATTATTATTTTGCTGTCAAGCGTGCTTCTCTTCGATATAATTCTTCTTCATTGTTGTGGGAAGAACATGTCTTGAAACATTTCACGGATTGTCCAGAAATTGTTCAATATCTAGGAAGTGAGATAACTGGAGGAGGAGATTTTCTTGATGATAAGGAACTTTACAATTTGAAGCTAGAGTATGCTGCTGGAGGGACATTAGCGGATTTGATCAAACAAAGAAATAAGTTGCCTGAGGATGAGGTGAAGAAGTATCTTCAAATGATTCTTAAAGGCCTTTCATGTATTCATCGTAAAGGATTTGTTCATGTCGATCTTAAGCCTGATAATATTCTTGCCTTTCCTCAAAGTGATGGAAAGATGAAATTGAAAATTGCTGACTTTGGACTTGCTGAGAGATCATGTAAACATGGGGGGGATGATCAAGAAGACAGAGGGAATAAGTACTACTCTGGCGCGTTGAAGGTTAGAGCAACACATAGATACATGTCACCTGAATCCATCGTTTTCAGTGAGATCAATGGTTTGCATGATATTTGGTCGTTGGGTTGCACTTTGGTTCAAATGGTTTCTGGAGAGCGAGTGTGGAATGATTGCAAAAGTTTTGAAGAATTAATGACAAAACTTTTGATTAGCGAAGAAATACCAACAATACCTAAGGAATTATCAAAACAAGGTAAAGATTTTCTTGAAAAATGTTTTGTTCGAAACTATGAACAACGGTGGACAGCTGATATGCTCCTCCAACATCCCTACCTCAACGAAGAAAATAAAGATACGAAGAACGGTGATGAGAAGCTTAAACTTCCAAAGGCCATATTTTTTTTGCCTCATCAATTCCTTCAGAGCAAGACTGATATGCTACTCCAACAGACGAAGAACGGTGATGAGAAGCTTAAACCTTCAAAAGCCATTTTTTTGCCTCATCAATTCTTCAAGAGCAAGGCTCAATCTTGTAATAATGAGTAGATTTAGTAATCTTGAAGTTTAATTAAAGCAATTAACTATGCATTCCATTGTTTATGATTATTGATAAATAGCAGATTATTTAACTCGTTTGATCAAATTGTTGCGTAATCTTTCTTCACTTTATGAACGAACAAACAGCATGCAAGTCTAAACTCAATTTGTTTTAATGAAAATAGCAAAGAGGAGAGTTTTATTTTAGGCAACTTTGATTGGTTTAAAGGGAAAGGTCCATTCTTAGATTCATTGAGAAATTTCTATGCATTGCCTTAAATAATAACGTTTTGGAGATTCCATTGATTCCTCAACTAGTTTAGATTTGTATGAGCAAACTTTCCATTTCATTCAACTCCACCTCATATTTAATGAGATATTACAATTTCTATTTTACTTACCAAAATAAAATAAAATATTTACAAATATGGTAAAATATTACTGTTTGAAAAAATATATCTTTAATATATCTTTAAAATAATTACCCCTTTAAGTAATTATTGTGTTTGTTTTTAAAAGAGATGTTTCAAATATCTATCAAGTTGAAGTGTAAATATTGTAAAATGATGTATTCAGAGTAAAAGAAGAAACCCCTTTTAGGGAAGTTTTGGAGGATCTCCTAGAACATGGGAGCTTGATTATTTAAAGCCTCCCTTAACCATGTGCACGTAATAATTTTTCATTGAACGATGCTAAAAGTAGCTTTTTTCTTTTTAACCAAAAAGAACCATTAATTTAGTCTACATTTCATAGGGTAATTAGTCAAATCTGACCTTAAACTTGAAGCTAATTTAATCATCTAATTGAATCCTACTATTTGTTCAACATTCATCGTTTTAGTTAACAGCAGTGTATATTCTATATTCTGCAGTTTTTTCAAGGTGCAAAATTATGAACATTTGAAATCCATAATAATATGTTCTAAAGAAGAGGATAGAAAAGATTGATTAAATTCTTCTGATATGTACTTAAAAATGGGGTAGCAACATCATCATAATGGCTACAGGCACTTGAAACAGATTCAAAAACGTTTCTTCCATCATCGTCTCTGCAAGTATATATCTATCTAAGTTCGTTTGAAGAGAATCAATGAACAAAATGCAAAGAGAGCTAAAAGCTAAGAATCTAGCAGGTAGTTTCTGTCAACTGCTCTTGAATTGCTTTGTAACACACAAGACTGCAAAGAGGAAGCTTCGACTTCGAATCTCGATACTTATACGGATTCGAACATGATGGACCAGCACAGTTTTCACGCAGGGGTGGATAGCTGAAGCACACATTGTATAGAGGTACTCAGATAATTGACAAATCAATAAGCAATGTTTTACTGTGTTAAGGAGAAGTCGAAAGGAATGTCAGAAGATAAATACCTGCAGGGCCGAGATTCAAATATGCTTGGAAATCCCATATCATTTGGAAAGGTCACCACAGTACCGGAAGGACCCATGACCCACCTGATGGTGTTTGATAAGAGCTTGTGAGCATTTGCAGCCTTCTCCTGTGAAAAATAGAGGAAGCAAAGTCAAGCTGATGATCCTGTACTGTGTCTGATACGAAATTCAAAGTTATAAAATTTGACCCTTCACATACCTGAGCCAATTCTTCCTGGCGTTTCTTCATTTTATCTTCCCGTTTCTTCCTGCTTGAATCTTGACCGAGTATCTTCCTGATTGCCTCAGCCTACAAAGATTCATTCAAAAACACTTTAGATCCAATCAGAAATAGTGTATAAGAATATCTGAACATGAATAAATAATGCAAATAATCTGGCGAAGAGAGCAAACCTCAGATTCCCTAGCAGCCTTCTCTACTTGCATCCTCCGTCTCTGCGCAGCTTCTGCCTTCTTGAGTTGCTGTTCCACATCAGTGAGTTTCTCTTTTTGCTCTATGAACAAACAAAATATGAACATTAGAAATAGTAACAATAAAGTTTGGAAGCTAGAGAGAGTGAAAAGTTCACATCAACATAAATGTCAAAATGGATTGAAGTTGCTTACTTCTGGGTGGAGCAGGTGGTAAACCATTCGGGAATTCGATTAAACTACCACCTCGAGCAGATGATGCTTCTTTGCTAGACTGAAGAGCTCTCTGACGTGTGGTAAGAGTCATTTCTCTCTTACCCTCCATCAATGTGTCGATGGATTCCTTCCTCTGCTTCTTATGATTACCATCAGCATCAACGTCAGATGCCGACTCTTCTTCTTCCTCATAATCTTTGTCATCAGAAGCGATATCTGATCTTACCTTATGCTTTGATGCACCATAATTCTCCATACTAGAAATGCTGGAAAGTTTCCGCTGCTTCTTGCTTGGTTCTTCACCATCATCACGGTACCCGGCATAAGCCTTCGAAGTTCTAAGCTTCTCCAAATACCGTATCTCATCGTCATCGTCGTCGTCAAAATCTCCATCAAGAACACGCTTCTTTGAAGCTCTTTTGCTCTTCCGGAGTGACTCTGCTCCATGCTTCCCAGCAGAATTCCTCCCAGGCATCTTCCCTGTCAATGTTTCCTCCTTTTCAAGACCAAAACCACCCCCAGAAAAGTCTCTCCATGGAACTCCATGCAAACCGCCCCTTCTTCCTGAAGGGGAATGATTTCCATTAAAGTTTTCCTGCTTTTGGAAACACACAAGAGAATATAATATATCAGTTCAAGAGCTGCTAACTTATTTGGTAATAACCTACACGATAGCCCTAACATAAACTTCCACATGAGTACCGTTCCATCCCACGCCATTACAAAAAGAAAAAAATGTCAATTTCTCATTCACAGAATTTTTGCTTAGTAAATGTAATTATCAGCACCACTATCAACATTATTCTACAACTCGATTGCTTGAAATCAATTACGTATAAACCTATTATGCAGTTGAGAAAGAAAAAGATGCTGCACATAGAAAGTAAAGAGCAAGAAAACTATTGACACACCAACTAGAAAAATGGAGTACGTTGAGTACCTGAAAGTTATGCTTGTGTTGCTGCCTATGACCATCTGAAGGTTGAGAATTGCCTTTAGATGTACCATTGGGAGGGGAATTGGCTTGTATAGTACGGGTGACCCCACCAACCCTAAGTTTAACCTTCTTAACCTTGTTATCATTCGCTAATTCTTCAACATAAAGTCCTTTCTGTCCAGAACTTGAACTTTCACCACCATACCTTCCAACATATGGATCGATGCTGCTCGACTCCGATTCCATACCATCAGACGCCTTGCTGGTGCTTCTCCAATTAGCAGGGGCAAGGACACCTTCACTGCTACGTTTATTATCATTAGCACTTCGTCCAGGTTCGCTCCGATAATATGAACTGAAACTTCCATCTTTTTTGCTTCTTTTAAGAAAATGTTCGCTTTCAGGTCCACTAGCAGAAGAGCCTCTGGATACACATTGATTGAGACTTAATTCTTTTCTCCCAGGAGTACCATCACCACCACCATTCTCATCACTGGAGAACTTGACTGCATCATCCGAAGGTGGCGTCGAAGATGAAGGGGAAGGATCTATACCTTCCCCTAATTGCTGCGACTCAAGTCGAGGCCGACGAGAAGGGCGACTCCTTTTACGCCTCATAGTAGAGCTTCCATAAATCCCCGAAGTCCCAAACTCTTCCATTACAAAATTCTTTCAATTGCAAGACCACACAGCATAAGCCTTAAGAATCGAATCACAAATAACAATAGTAGGTTATTATTTCAACACCCCTGAAAAGAACCATAAACAGTGAACCTTCAGAAGAAAATCAAGTAAATAACAATAAACGCAACAAGAACTTAACTTAATTAACTTCAAACATGAAAAATCCACAGTCATTCCTAAAATACGAACCAAAAAAATAAATATACAACACTTAAACTCAAAACAAATCACCACATTAATAGACATCCAAACGAAAACTTCAGAATAAGAATAAGAGAAAAGAAAGACCTTGAGAAAAAAACAACTCAAGGAATCAAAACCGGAGGCAAAAAAAAACACAATACCAATACAATACCAGCAATCAATTGCAGGCTCAACAATAAGAAATTTTTTTAAAAAAACATTAATATAAGAAAAAGAAACAGTCTAATCACAACATCTCCAAATCAAAAGCCAAAACACAACCCCATACAAATCGCTCATTAAAAAAGAAATCCCCCAAACATTCATCGTTATTCACAAAGAAACAAAACCAAAACAACCCAGGAAGCCAAAACCTCAAAAAGGAGCAAAAATCAACAAACCCAGATACCACAACCGAAAAAAACAAAAACCCAATAACAGCATAAAGGAGATGACCCCATTACCTGGCGAAGAAAGAGCAACACCACCACCAAGAAATCGTCGAACCCAGAAAGCCAACAGGGGAAAGAGAGAGACCCAGATGGAGAAACGCAGAGAAGAATAAAAGAGAAGGAAAAGAAAATAAGGGAAGAATCGAAAGAAGAATAGGAACGAGAAGAGGAAAAGAAAAAAGGGGGTCGTTGTTAGAAAAGGGAACTAGGGTTAGAAGAGAAGAAGAATTAGGGAAAATAATGGGAATGAGAGAGAAAGAAGAAAGAAAGGAGAGGGAGTGGTGGTGGTGATGGTAAAGGAGAGGACTAATAATCTCCCTCTCGTTCACCATTTTTTGGCTAATTCCACTCCACCCCCTCTCTCAAACACACCCCCAAAATCCCCACGCTGTGATTTTTTTTGGGTTCCCCCTCTCTTGTCAAATGCGGTCACACGACTCAGTGAGCCAACTCGAACAGACCCATCTTTCTCTTTCTCTTTCTCTTCGCCCCCCCTTTCTTCTCTACTACTTCTCTCTACTCGCGCTGCAAGTATGTGCGCATTTTAGTAACCATGCGCCCTTTTCCAGCGCGTTTTAGTGCTTCACACACGTGTGGTCCGTCATTTGTTTGCTTAAATGACGTAATCGCCCCTCCCATTTCAAGGATGGTACGAAAATGCCACTTGAAGAGTTCAGCTTTCTTTTTGGGAAGTTCTAAGAATCAGACAGGTCGTTTAATTGGAGGATTCTTTGTAAATTCGTTGAATTGCTTTTTTTGGTCTTTGTATTATGGAACTTTTATCTTCATTGCCTTTCTCACTTTTAATATTAGGCTTACAAATAAATTCAATTTAAATTTAAATTTTCTTACTTTCATTTAAGAAATTTCCAATGTATGTTCTTGAATTTCAAAGCTTTGTGATTACGCATGAGATGTGATTTGGAGACTCTCGGATATTGGACATTGTGAGGTATTTGCAAGATAAAGAACAATAGTTGAGATTTGTTTGCAAGATAAAAAGTAGTAGTGGTTAAAATAACCCCAACAACAAGTATATAATTGATTTGGCATTTGACATTTAAAATTTGGAAGTAGCGAAATGTTTATGAGATATAAATACAGTAGCTAAAAACTTCTTTAAAAGCATCTTGATTCACATAAACACAAGTATATGATTAATTTTGAATTCAACACTTAAGTTTGGAAGTTGGATGTTTGCTTAATATCTGCTGGATGTTTGCTTATGTATGCCAGATATAAATGAAGTAACTAAAAACTTCCTTAATAAACCGTCCCCTTAAATCACACAAAACACGTATATAAGTGTTTGGAATTTAGCATTTAAAGTTTTGAAGTTACGAGATGTTTGGAAGATACAAATACAGTACCTAAAAACTTTTTTAAACAAGTGTAGAATCACCCTAATCATATAAAACAAGTATATAATTGATTTGTGATTTAACATTTATAATTTGAAAGTTTCGAGATATCTGTCAGATGTTTGCAAGATACAAAAGTGTAACTAAATGCTTTTTTAAACATGGATAGAATCAAGTAAAACGAAGTATATGATTGATTTGTGATGTGACATTTAAAGATCAGAAGTTGTAAGATGTTTGTGAGACACAAAAACAATAGCTAAAAAATTTCTTAAATTTGGAGAATCATCCTAAATCACATACAAAAAGTATATAATTTATTTGAGTTTGGACATTTGAAGTTTGAAAGTGATGTTTGTTAGATGATAAAAATAACAAAAAACTTTCTAAATTCGTGTCAAAACAACCCTAAATCACTTAGAACAATTATAAAATAGATTTTGAGTTATTCTTAGATACGTTTCATAGAAAAAAGAACAAATGAAAGCAAAAAAGAAAATAGATAACTATCTATAATTATAATAAAGACAATATTATTATTAATATTAATAATAATACTAAATAAATAAACACTTACTAGAACAACAGAATATTTTGTTCAAGAGTGTCTACAAATTTCCAAGAAATTGTAAGAGTTTGGAAAAAAAATAAGCTAGAGAAAAAGAGAAAAGGAACGAGAAAGATGTTTTAAGTTTTTTCAGAGAAAATAAATGATATAAACTCGTTACGATCATTTTATAACCTTCTTTATTATAGAACTCAACTTTTTAAAAAGCAGTCCCAGTCTTTGTACTCCTAAATTTTATTATTATTTTTTTTTTTTTTTTTTTGCAATTTCTCAATATTTTTCTCATTGATTATAGTTAAAATTTACTTTTTAAAAATATACATTAAATTTGTCTGACATGACAAATTATAAGTGCATGAAAATTTAGAAGAAAAGTTTATCAATATCATAGATTATATAATTGGGATCTTAGAGGAATATTTTACCTGCTTGTGTTTTGTATATGGTCTAATTTCCGTTACAACTAATTAAGTTTTATGTTAGTATGTTAATATGAGGTTATTACAATTCTAAATGCTATTTGTTCGAGTTTTTTACTCTTGCAATGATTGAACTAGAACTACAAAAAAGTATCATGCTAAACAAATAACATTTAAATTGAAAATATATGGAGTATGATGTTATTCACATATAGATTCCTTTTTTCAAAAAAAAAAAAAAGAATGGTATATTTAACCAATGAACTACATTAAAGTTAACAGTTCAATTATTTGAACTAAGCTTGAGTTGATGATAAAGATTTGTTTTTGAAAATTTGACCAAATCATACCCGAACTCTCGATTGCCCTCTCGAATTTTGTAGTTTGTTAGGATTGCACCTCTCAATTCTTGGCACAAACGGTGCAAGAGAGGATTTAGCTAAACTGAAAGACTAACCAAGTGACTAGGCCAATAGTATAGATAGAAACAATCTAATGAAAGGTTTAAGAAGGGTACTTTTAGGTTATTGATAATTCAAACACAACTTACAACATAAGCAAATTGTGAACCTCAGAAGATGAGTCACGTTACATATAATTCACAAACATCAAACAAAGAGAACCTCCTAATCCAAAATTCCAAACAACAAAACAAAAACAAAATACTAATAAGCAAACCAGAATATAGAACACCAGTCTTCTGCTTCCCCTGTCTTCCAAGGAGTATTGCAGACCTTTTCCTTCACTCCAAAAAAAACCCCTCTTTTCCATCCCACTCTCATTGATTTAACTTCCTTTATAAAATAACTATCATTTTTTAATTAAACTGTAGGTGGTTTTTTTTAAAATAACTGTAAGTAGTTCCTCACATCCTTTATTTTTTTTAACAGTTGTGCACTCAACCAACTAATTTTGTTAGTGTGAACATGAGCATAACTCAAGGGTAAATAACATATAATCTTTCTTTTGGAGTAGGAATTCACAATTTTCTAGTTATTCTTCTAAAGTGGAAGAGTATTGAGGGAAATGAATCATATATACAAGTTGTGAGTAACTATTTCCTCTATAACCTTTGGATGAATCACAACAATGCAACAAGAATAAACATATGTTGGTGCAATCAAGAGGCTTCCTTGAGAATTCAGCTGTAGCAAAAGCGAAGAAGCTAAGCTTTTGGACACTGTGCTGCACTTATCTTCCCTGAAACTTCTCTTCTTCTTGTGGCATTAGGACATATCTCCAAGCAAGGCTCTTTGAGAATGCTGTCTTCTTCAGGCAGAGGAGGAAGAACGCCAAATTTAAACTGTCAATTTAGTTGCCCCACGAGGAAGAAAAGGGAAAGGTTAAACCAAAAAGGTAGTTATGTATATTCTCTACTTTTCCCTTTTGGGAGGTTTATGAAAGATCAATGGTAATTCTATAATTTTGGAAAGAATAGGAGAATTTTTCAAATAAATTTAGACAAAATGAAATGAAATATCTATATAGACTCATGTAAGGTGCTGATGGGTCTCATTAAACAGATGGTTTATAGCTGGAACGTATGTTTCCCTCCCAAATCTGTTAAGTTCAGCCACCATATGATCAAAATCAAAGACTGCGACAACACGTTGCATACACTAGTTTCCAAAGAAGTCACAAACTAATGGATTTAATTTATTCAATTTCATAGGAAATTACACTAATGTAATCTTCATAAAATTAGAGCTTATAAATGTCAGACTGTCAACAACATTGTTTGGTTAAAAGCTTAAACAGAGATGCATCATTTTAATCTGATACGATATCATGTAACAGGAAACGTTCTACTTCAACCCACATTGTTATCCATTAGTACAACAGAAATGTTGAGTTAAGCAATAAAATAATTACCTGACAACTATAATCAGTGAAGTTTGGCTCCATTAATAGAGGGATTCCCATCTGATCCTTGAAGAAACTCTACATCAGAATCAAGATTGTTGAGATTGGTTCAAGTCGAGACAAATGAATAATGTATGAAGAATGAAGACACTCGAATGAACAAGGTGTTCCCAAATAAACAGTAATGTAAAGAAAGAGATGAGATATATAGATTTTAATAACAAACCTGAGTCGGAAGCTTGCAGGTGTTTATACAAATTCCTATGCATTTGCTTTCTTCCAAGTACTTACACTTTTCAACGAAGACCTGCATAAAAGAGCACCAAAGTGAAAAACAAGCTTTGACTATTCGATTGAAATTCATGAACATAGAAATCAATATTTTATTTTATACCCCACTTTGGCAAGACGATCCATCAGGTAATTCAATTGAATTTACTGTGCAAGTTCCCATAAGCCATTGACAAGTCAACGCCGTCACCCTCGCTTTAACATAGAAGAAGAAAAAAGGGAGCAGAGCAGTTCAACTAATTTTCAAAATTTTACACCAAACAGATATAAGTCAAACAAACGAAAGTAACTGATGTCCAAATAAAAAGGAATAAAATCCAAACTTTTTAGTGTGCAACAAGGGATCTACTTCCCAATTGAACACCCAAATACAGTACTACTCTTCGACGTTTTATCTAAGTTTTGATGGAATTTGTTACATAATCACACACAATACGATCCAAATTATAATTTACAGGGCTCAATTATAAAGAATACTCAAACTTTTCCATTTATTTCGAAAATATTCTTATACATCCTAAAATTGCAATAGTACTCTTAAACTCCCATGAACATTTCAGAACTACATTTAGAGTAAAAATTCAATTAAATTTTAGACGGTCATCAAGGATTGAAAGGTTATGGTGGTGACCTAGAACTGTATGGTGATTCAAATCTCCGTTAAAGTTGTCACTACACTATTCCATGTCTCAGTTTCAAACATAGTTCGAGGTAATTTTTTATAATTAACCTAATTTAAAGATACAGATAAAGACTGAAGTCTTAACTCACCGACCATAATGGCAGCCACTTTCCCACCAGCTATAGGCGATACCAAAATTCGATAAAGTTTCAACAGAAGAGGAGGAAACAAAGCTGTTAAAATCCGACCCTGCCGCAATAACCATAATTTCATAATGAAATCTTCGGAGCTGGCTAGTCTCTAATACAATTTTCAATCACTCTCGGATGTTCAAAGAGTTATAAAAGAATTAGATGCTCTATCTCTACACATATATCTCAAAAAAGAAATACCGACGCTTCTATGGTCTCAGAATTGGTTTTGCCCGTCATTGTGAGCCTGCTAGCGACTTCAATTAATCCATCGTATCCAGGTTTTTCAGAATCCCAGCCCACCTCCTGCCATGATATCACTCATTAAAGATATAAAAAACCTGAACCATGGCATTTTGCTTCGAAACCTAATTCGAACTTTCGAAATAAAACAACCTGAACCATTTTGCTCCGGAAGACGTTGAGGAATAAGTCGTCCAGAATTCCAGGCTTGTACTCGGACTTCGAAGATGCCCCATCCTTTATCTATGGATTCAAAGACAATGAAGACAAAGATGAAGCAGAATTAAGCTGTTACATGTCGAACGAGTTCCGAAATGGAGAGGGGAAGATTGAAATCTTACCGATCCAGATTGAAGTGCGGAACAGGAGAGGATAAAGGGACGATTTCGAAGGTGGGATTTGGATGAGGTGAAGCGAAGAGGAGCTGGAGAGATGGTTGGTGAATGAAGAAGAAGAGCCACTGGCTTCATTTTCACTTCCACATGAACAACTGAAAAGCTACACTTTTTGGTGGAACGAATATCCAATTTTTGTAATTGTGAACCATTTTCATAATAGCCCAAAATGGATTTTACTTTTGGTGGTATACATTTCAACGAATTAACCATTCGGTGTAATTTCTCACTACTTGGTTGAGTTTGAAGATAAAAATGTTGAATTTAAATATATTTTTTTAAAAAAAGTTATAAATGTTGATTGTTACTTATTTATTTTGTTTTACTGGTTTCAAAAACGTTGAAAATGTCAATTTATTCTTTATATTAAAGGTATGATTTGGTTTCAAAAATTCAAATTATATACACCAGAGACTCTTGATTATAAACAAATCACATTTTAATTATCACAACTAACATTTTTAGTTTTAGGAGTGTGAAGCAAGTGATCTGAGTTAGTTTTTAACTGAAACGAACACTTCTTTATGCTTGCTTGCGCTCCGACCGATCAGTGCAGTTAATTTGAGAGACTATTATTTTCCTGTTTGAGCAGAAGGGGTAGCATTGCCAAAAGAATAGTAGATGGATATCAGAGCACTGAACAGAGAAGGATGACAGAGCGGAATAGTCAAAGGAGGTGAGAGCTACAACGGCTAAGAGAGGCAATAGAGAGAAGACAGCAAAGGGAAAAGAAGTGAGAGAAGTGATGAGTTGAGCGTGCTATTGGGCCCGCCAACCAATCAACGAGCAAAATCAACCCGAAACAACATATATACCCTAAAATCGACTGAGATTTTGGTTGATCGATGAGTTATCAGACAGCTAGACTCTTCAAAAGTTCAATCTCATCTCAGTAAAACATCGTGGATCAAATAATCACCCAATAGGCTACTATAATTTTCGAGTCAATATACAACAAATTCCAATAATGAATATATGATGTTTTGATATATCAATTGATGTCCATTCGTCGATGTAATGCTCACCACTGACGTTGCAAAAAATCTCCCTAATTGAGTTCCGATGGCCACTAGAAAATTCCAAGAACCTAATGAGTATAACATTTCAAAGTTTATAAAACAAAGTTGTCAAATCAAGTCCCAAATAAAGCATATTACACAAAACAAAAAGGATTTTGATAAGCGCTTCTCTCTCCCAGCCCACCCACCAGAGGCCAATATCGCAGTAACATGGATGCACACTTGAATGAATATACCAAGCCATATCTCATCCGAAAAACTATTCCTACGATAATGGATACGTCAGTTAGGAGATGAGAAAAACAATTACTTGAAAGGTAGAAGCCCAAGATGCTAAATGCTCTCCATTGTCCAAGGCAGCCAATCATATTTTCATTCTCAGGGTTATGTTGTTTATTTTGATTGTAGATTTAGGTCGATAATGCTCGTCCGTGTCCACCTCCTCGATCTCCTGGAAAGTACATTGTTTCACAAACATCAATATTATGTTACAACGATCAAAAGATCAAAATATGACAAGTACAACCAACTAAAATAGAACAGAAAACAACTTAATCAGATGCATCGATTTCTAAACAATGGAGGAAGATAATTGATCTATTGGAAGATACGGTAATAGATGATGTTCTAGCAGATGAAGTTCAGTCAGGTTTGAAATTTGAAATTGAAATTTCTCACCAAGTTCAATTAGAAGTGGAATCATATCAGAAGTACTTCACAACATAAAACAGAAGCCAAAGTTTATCATCACCTGTACAACGTGTTCGCCCTTGATTACTTGCCCGAAGATGATCAGCTTCTCACTAAGATCTGGAATTGGTGCAGTTGTAATGAAAATCTCAAATCCTTTGTTCTTAGGTTTCCCCCTTGGTGTGCCGACTAAAAAGGCGTCGTGTTTTAAACTGATTGCACAAATTACAACTATTAGATACACCTGAAATTGAAGAACTGCAAGATATCAACCATCAAAGATGAATTAAAAGGCATCAACCTTGCATCAGGCTGACTATGATGCTTTCCTCCCAGAATCCAATCTTCTGCGACCCCAAGATCTTGGCTATTGCCCACTTGAATTGAATAGTGTTTTATCACATGATGAAACAGCATTCCACTAAAACGATTCTTTTGACTGAAAATCCAACGTTTCAAAGGATAATGTTCAATTTCATGGGAAGTTGCAATATTATTTAACAGAATAATTAAAAGAAAGAAATAAAGAAAGGCCATGAGAAATTATTAATTACGAGTGAACATTATGCCAAACAAGAGTAAATGCAAAATGAACCGCTTATAAAACTGTGTTTTGTAGATGGAGGTTAATGGCAATTGACAAAATTCAATTTGACATGATCTCCTCTAATCAGTTAATCACCACTAAATCACTATGAAATGTAGACGTATGTTTCATATTTATAATGCTCACCATAAATCAATAAACTCATCAACGACTTCAGGGGCACTTTCTTTGTAAAGTTCCACAACTATTGTGCCCTTTGAAGTACTGAAAACCTAAATAACAGCGAGAAAACATGACAATTATCATGAGTTAATAAGTTCATATGAATAGTTACAAGGCAGATGGGGGGTTTAATGGGAAAACCTACAGCATATCCAGGTAGATCTGACTTTTTTGCATCCATCAAAGAGGCTTCAGTCTGTAAAACAATTAACAAGCAGACTCAAAAAGTATGGATATATAAATCATGAAAATTTTATGTTATGACGATAAACTGCACTGAGATGTGCAAAATTGGATTATGGATTGTCAGGTAGATCACTAAAAATGAAGAAGTGAATTGAATCTGCTAGCAAATTAACTGAGGAATCATCAAATTCATACTAAAAAACGAATCAAAATTGACCTACGTACCTCAGAACCTGAAAACCCATTCTCTAATTGTAACTTTGACCTGCATTGGGATGAAGAAAAATTAAGCGAGAAGATGATATTTCAATGAAGCTCCATTTCCATACAAGCAGACCAAAAAATTGTTGAACTATATTCAGGTCTCAACAAACATTAAACATTGTATTCAATGAGTTTCTCATAAATATCATGAGAATATGAAGTCGGGAAAATAACGCCCCTCAGATACTAACCTATGAGACCAATGTCTGTATGAGGTATGCAGGAAAAACACAAACAAAGCAACAATCAAGCTGCACGTGAGAATTGTTGTAAGACTAATCCGCGAAGGCCCTTTCTTCTTTTTGCTTTGTTGAAGCAAAGCTTGCGGCTTCATCTTAGCCATGATATCGAATTTTCAGTTTCAAGCTACAGAAAGCTCCGCTGCAGGAATCCATAAAGAACAACGTGAGCCTTAATACTTCACAGTTTATACAAGTCCTCCCAAATTCAAATTTACAGAATCAGTAATATCATTCCACTTTACAAAATTCTTCCGACCCTGAAGTTGGAAATCCATGCAGCACCATCAACAAGCATATGAAGGTAGATGGCAGTTGTTTTTGAACTTGCAGCGCGATTCACAAGTATATGAAAAAGTAAATCAAGAAACTCATCCAATAATTACTAAAAATGGCACATCTCCCAACTATCTAACAATAATCAACTGAAATCTACAAACAAGTTGTGAACTACGATCGAACAACAAACCCACAAGAGATCAAGAGAAAACCCATCATCCATAATCTCACAGGATACCAATTCAATCAAATAGATCAAAGTTAGACTGAGCCTCATACAAACTTGATGTCGAATTATGCAACAAACTGTGTAATAACTTCAATGAAGAAGCCTTGTGGATTAAGGGGAGGGAAGAATTAGAAAAAAAATACCTGAAATTTCTCAAAGCGCCGCGAATTTCTCTGTAGATGTAATAAATCTGGCAGTTGGAAGGGATTTTTTATTTCTGAATTCGGTGGCCCTTTTGTTCGAAACAGGAAGAATCTTGAGTTCGAGGTTTTCGTTTGAATTTTTCAATTTTTTTTCCTTATTTTCTACTTTCTTTCTCTTTCCAGGTAAATGACCGTGGGTCTTGAGGGAGATTAAATGGGCCCGCGTTTGGTAATATAGAAGGCCCGGCCCAATTATGATTTGACTAATTTCGGTTAAAAATTACTTTTTTTTAAAATGATTTAATCCATAAAAAAAAAATTGCAACAATTAAGTTGTTATATTATAAAATATGTAACGATTTAGTGTCTGTTATATAAATTAGTGTTAAGATTATTCAATATTTTAAAAAATACAAGTCTTCCTTGATAATAAAAGGTAATTTTAATAGTTTTTTTTTTAATGATAGGACTAAATTGTTATATAATAAAGTTTAAAAATTATATTATTACAAAATTAAAAATAATCAAATTTTAAGACTAAATTGCTACTTTCCTAAAAGTGAAGGAACCAAAAATATTTATTAATCGACGAATTTTTATGTGATTTGTACTTTATCTTAGTTGTGAAATTGTGTTTAATTATATATGGGTTAAATTATTAGTTTTACCTTCGTGTCTATTTATTCAACTTAAAAATTATTTATCACGTTTTTTGAAATTTTTAATTTTATGTATTTGAGTTGTGAACTTTTAAAGTGTTATATATTTCAAACTTTAGTTTTATGTCTAATAAGTTCACCATCGTAATGAACGTACTTTGAATGTCATATTAAACAAAAACAAAAACAAATATGTATCTAATAAACTAGTTGTTGAAAGAAAAAAAGTTTGAACAAATAAGAGAGCCATTGATCAAAGGATCAAAAACCTATTTTATATTTTGAAACTTGAGAACGAATCTATGACACAACATCAAAAGTTTATGATACTACTAGATATTTCTAAAAAATCAAAGTTCTTCTAGACACGAATATATATAAAATTATGTGAACTAAGTTACATGTATAAATAATCCAAAACAATTAGAAAACTCTCTTGTTCATCGTATTGTCTTTCTTTTTCATCTTTGTCCTTCCTCCTCCTCCTCCGGTTTTTCATTCAAAAAATGGGGAGATTTATTATTCGTTGAATTAAATAAGAATAAATCCCTCGGTTGAAGATACAAGTCTTAATCATTCTCATTTTAAGAATCGATAGTTGTGAATGGTATATTTTTACTAAGATAGCCATATTTCAAAGGAAAATGGTATTGTCTATTAAAGGGTAACATTGTCTATAATAATAATAATCACAATCATAACATAATTTAAGTTAATCACTAATTTGTTTAAAAGTATATAAATCCTTTTTTCTCTTTAGCGTAGGCTATAAGTTGATAGTGATTGTTTACCAACCATGGTGATAAACATATTTTCTTTACCAAAACATATAATTTCATCATTTATTTTAAAACAATTTTTTAGTGGTTAATCAATATTCTTTTCTTCCTTGGGATAGAAAGTTCAAACTAACATTACTGTGTTTTGATAAAGTATAAAATCAATTTGTTGTAAACATCAAACCACACAGATAGTAAACTTATATATTTAGTTACTTGAGTTGGTAAACGTAGTTATGATTATTATTATCATTAGTTTGAGTTTAATTATTCCTCTAACAGTAATCTAGAAGTTATCACACAAGATACCTGAAAAAATATTAACATAAAAAAAGAAAGAAAGAAAAAAACTCGTGAACTAAAATGTTAGAAGTTTGAAACACTCCGCTTCACATGTTGATCTGTCTCTATCAACTAACCGTTATAATTTGGAGAAAATATTACTTCATAACCTAGATCTTTTTTAGAATTGTGTCAACTATTGGCTAATAGTTATATCAACTAACACATGAATTTTTGTAAGAATATCAATTTAGTTGAAAGAAAAATAAATTTATTTGTTAGATCTCTACATTTTTGGTAGATAGATCGATTTGGACTCTCATTTAGGACTATTTATAGTTCACGCATCAATTCATAATCCTTCAAAGAAGTATTGATTTATCTATTCATTCAAGTCACGAGTTGAACTTTCAAGTTAAATAAATTTCATAGTAATACCAGTAAAAATTTGAAAGTTCCCAAAACATAAAAAATTCTCCCTAGTACTTTCCAAGATTCCAATATGAATACCCATAGATTTCAAAGCAATAGGAAGAAAGTTGCAAAGGAAAAGAATCGCAATATCGCGATATCAATCCAGACACTACTTTTCCATTCACTATCTAAACTAACAACAGCCTACCCACATGGCACAACCCAAGGTGGACATCTTATAATAAACTAACAATTAAAACCTTATAATAAAAAAACTGTTAGCCCCACAAAGAACAGCAGAAAGTGGAAAGTTTTGCAAAGAACAACAAGCTGTGAAGTTGAAAGTTGGTCGAGAATACAATTCAAAAAGAAAAAACACACTTCTAAAGGTTGCTGTTGTTGTCCATGGATGTAAGAGCCACATTTTGAGGTCTGAGAACTGTGTACTCAACAGCCACACTTTGTGGTCTGAAAAGTCTGTACACAACAACAACAGAGAGGCACAAAGAGATTACTGAGATCAAGAGGGCAAAAATACTCGCAGTGCTGCTCGAGCCACTCCCATGTGACGATGTGGTCAGTTTTGAACTACTGGAATAGAAATCTAAAGATGTCCAATCACAGTGAATTGAATAGTGTCCAGAGCCATGCCATGGCTTCTCATCCACAGGATACCAAAATGCAGCCGACATCTTACTTGATCCACCAATGACAAACTGGGCATCCTGCAGTTTTCAGGTGACAACAATTTTAAATGTTGCAGTCATATATGTGTTTTTTCTTTAGTTCTGTAGATGATGATGCAGGTGTCATTCAGAAACAAATAGAATCTAGGTACATGGGTGGTTGTTGCAGGAATAACAAGGCGTGTTTGATAAAAAATTTGTTTTGAGTTTAATTGTTTTTTATATTAAAATGGTTTAATCATACTTTTGTCCTTGTAATTTTGACTTTAGATCATTTTGATTCATGTAATTTTAAAAACGTTCATTTTAATATTTGCACTTACAAAATGTCTATTTTCGTTCCAAAATGAACCCTTTCCAAAAATTTAGACACGGGAACTGATCCAAAATCATTTTTTAAAGTACCAGAACCACACTGGTTTTAAACCTATTAAAATGAGCATTTCCCCCTTTTAATGATTAAAGAGCAGAGTTTTTATTTGTTTTAACTACTTGATTTTAGTTTTCGATAATTGGTGGATTATTAACATCTTTTTTAAATTGAATTACAAAACAAAGAAAATATGCTTTTTTAAAAAGTATAACATTTCCCCCTTCTAATCAATGCTCACTAGTAAAAACAGTATAAAACTCGCCGTTTAGTAAAGTTGGATGGATCTATGTGAAGTCTTGAGAATATAAACCGGTTGCACAATTTTGAGCCATTTCTTTTTCTATATAACGTGAATTCTTTACATAAATGTGTATCAGAAGGCTTTCTAACCTGTTGAAGACGATCCGAGGTTCTTAAAGGCCTAGAGAATTCAAAATAATAAGTACCCTTTTGGTTATCTGATGAATATGGACTATCTTCCTCCACGAAACCTGCGAAGAACTCCTCAGTTTGATACTGAATTTAAAGTAAAACCATCTTTGCATAATTGAAATGAATACTAAGATCAAGATAAAACATGTGTACAACAATAAAGATCGTTGATGATTTCTGTGATGTTATGTATTGAACATCTCACATTGGGCTTCTCACGGAAAAGATTGTGTAAAAGGAAAGCCGAGTATCATCACTGAAATAGCAAACTTTTAGGCCCATGGTTGAAATGTATAAACATAAAAGAGAGGAGAAATATATCAAGCTTCATTTGGTAGCTATTTGGTTATTAATTTTTTATTTTGAAAACTACCCCTTGAGGGCATTATAAGCTTAAGTTTCAAAAATCAAAATCCAAAAACTGAAATGTTAACAAACATTCCTTAGCCTTTCAGTGTGACAGTGTGACAGTGTGAGTACTTTATTAGTGGGAACCATGGACAATAGTTGTTTAGAGTGACAGGAAAGATTGGACTATTTAACCACAGCTAGTAGTTAATTTGACACAATTTTCTATCAACTTTATAGTCAAATCAATGGCCCTTCCTGTACCCATAATCCGTACAAACAATAACAACTTTTCCCTTCAGTCACACTTTTAATTTTCCCAGAGCAGTTGTAGCTTAATAAGCATCAAACTTCTTTCATTTTACACAGGTAATATTTCTTATTAATCCCACAATGAAGCTATTCAATTACCTGAGTGATGGGAAAAGCTGCTGTGCCACCATGCACCTTTCCAGTCGTTCTTCGCACTTGAATCATTTCCTGAAATTGGAATATGGTCATCTCTTGCAAGTTTTAGGATCATGTGGAACATTAAACAGATGGTTTCCAGAAACAAGACAAGAAAATTAGTAAGAGTTTAACATTAACATGAAATTTGGAAGAAAGTGGCCTGGGTGATGGAACAAAAAGTCATGAGAGAGAATTTAGAGGAAACCAGCATAAATTTCACAATTCAGAAAACTAAAAATGAAATCATAAATAAACGGGGCCCATGATAGTTAGGTGTAGAAAAGTAACAACTGTGAAGCATCAACTTGGTACACAATATAAATGTTCAATTTAAATTACAAGTATTGTGAACAAAAAAAAAATTTGTAACTAAGTGTTTTTCCCCTTGAAAAGGATACCAAATTTTTCATTAACTAAGTGAACTTAAAATGCATTGAAATAAATAGGAGTTTCCAATAAAAGTTAACCTATTGGTTTGCAGTTTGCACTTCGCAATGAATATTAACATATATCATGGTAACAAAATGATACAATAAGCTAGAAATAGAAAGTCCATCGTTGGAGAGCAAACTTAGGTAATGTCAAGAGTTGCAGACTTGCGGTCCGCTAGCTGAATTATTAAGGGGAGGTGTCTTAATATTCTTAAAAATAATTCGATTGGAATGCTCATTTTGATAGGCATATCCTGCAGCCACAGGGTAAGAAAACTGCAATATCCAGTCCTCCAACTATCTTATCATTGAACATGATCATTCAGTATATTTAACAACACCCGTCAAAAAAAATTTACTATCAGGGGTTGTCATGTAAGGCCTCGTCAGTCTAAGGTATGCCAAACACCCTGGGGTTTCCAGGTCTAAGTAGCAGTACTAGGACCCTACTAATAAAATGGAATACTTTCTTCAATGTCGTTGTGTTCATTGCTAAATTTGTTTGTCATCTTTAACACTGGCTCTTAGTCTTTTTTCTTTACATCCAAGAATGTTTTGATCAGCTTGTGAGCACTCAAATATTCTCATGAACAACTGCCTAACCCTACTATGTTTGGTTGTCAAGGAATCTAATACATGTTTGTAGAGAACAAGCTAGCTACTGGGTTTAATTTTTCTGTGCCATTTTCAGGAAACTCTAGCCTCAAGTAATCATTTCATAATACAAACGTACATACATGGATCAACTTTGTTTTTATAAGAGAAAAAAATGTAGGCTAAATAACAAAAAAGTACTTTGAACTTTGTCATTTGCTTAAAAATACCTTATTCTTCCAAAATCTGCATATTACCCTTGATCTTTCATAAACGTTTTAAAACTAACCTCGGAGTATAAATCTGTCAAAATATTTGATGAAAATTAGAATTTGGAATGGGTGTGGTGTGGCATTTCTAGGTCCCAATTTCCTGTTCTAGGTCACCACCAACCACACTATATCAGGTCCCAATTTTCATCCAACACTCCATCAGATTTCTACTGCAATGATAGTTTTGAAACGTTTATGAAAGCGCAAGGGTAATATTGCATCTTTAAGGGAAATAATGGGGGTATTTTTTAAACAAATGGCAATGTTCAAAGGGTGTCTTTTTGTGTTTTAAGTAAAGAGTATAACTATGTAATTCGGTTTGCATAATTACCTGATGGGCCAATTCCATCTAAGTATCTACAATGAGGATTCCAAGCATACACATCCACCAGATGTCCAAATCTGTTTGCATAAAGAGGTGGTTAGATACATCAGCATGAAAGTTCTTTATTATATCCTCTTGAAAAGAAAACTGAGCACTAGTGCTCTTTATAGGTGTGAAGGTGATGAAAAAATGATTTTATGCACCTGTCACCTCCAGTTCCAATGTCTACATTGTTCCCACCATACAACCGTCCTGGAATAGCATTTCCAATGGAAAAATGCATGAGGTCAACTTCATATCCCTTGCAAGTTTTGTTCGTGCAAGTATCCTTTCCTTCCTTACAACCACCCATCTTAAGAAAGACATGAATCGTTATCTTAGTTTAAACCTCAAAGCCATGAAAAATAATGCCATGGAAACTGTCCAATAATGCCATGAAAAACAGTCCAGTAACTTACACTGTGATAGGTGGCACTCTCACCGATCTGGAACATGAGAGCAACAGATGGACATTTGGAACTGTCACTGCAGAAATAAATCGTATCCCAAATTTACATCATATTTGAACAAAGCGTGCCATTCAGATACATTTCCATCAGAGTAAACAAAGATATGCTAAAATATTATTCCTAAACTCGCAGTTCGAGTTCAAACGCACGTCGTGGGAACATTATTCCAAATGTACAACCATTAAGATTGCCTGATTCCACAAATAGAATCAGAAGAAAGAAAATGAGTTCCAAGTAGATTTCCATATCAGGAATTAAAATCTAAAAAGTGAGTACAAGTACAGTAACTTGTCTCAGATTAAATCCCATCCACTTTCTGGAAGCTGAAAATGTGATTAGACACACGAACATGCATAAAAAGAAAAATGGAGATCAATCGAATGATATTAGTCCAGATTCAAACAAACCCTTTTGAGTATTGATATTGCCCGTCAACCTGGAGCAAGAAGAAAACGTCCCTCCCATCATGTAAAGCCTGCAAACAAATCCCAAACGCCATAAGAATTCCAAGCGAACGAAAAAAAAAAAAGACACAGCAAAATGCGCACAAGGGAACAGTAATCCATCAAATGAAATTTGAAAGAAAAGGCACCTTAACGGTCATCTTCCCACCACTATATTCTTTGTCTTCATCAGGGTCAAGAGCCGGTAAGAGAGAAAACTCGAATCCATCAATGTCATTCCAATCATCAGCGTGTCCGTCGAGAGTAATGATGCCGGGGCGAAATTCGGCTACAATTCCGATAACGGAGTCCGATTCGCAGCTCCACTCGCCGGATTCTTGGTGGGAATTGACGGGCCTGATGGGCGTAAAACCAGAGAGAAGCAGTAGAGCAAGAAGAAGAGGAATCATTTGTTGGTGATGAGGATTCTTGTTCTGGGTTCGGCTGTGGAAATGGATGGGTTGCTTCGGCTGACCCGGACCTTAAGCATCTGCTACAGTGGTTGACTAAAAATGGCGTCATACTTTTTAGAGGGAACCGTTGTTTGATTCTGCCATTCTTCCCTACTTACCCTTAATCGGCTTCTTTTGTTCCACACTTCATAAAATATCTCAAAATATAAAATATATCTGGTTTTTTATGAAAATACTTATTTTGTATTTGATTTAAGAAATTTAATTTGACGACTCTATATAATAGTAATAGATTGATTAATTATGGAATAAATATAATTCAACGTATTGATAAAAAAAAAAAAAATCTATTCTAATTTTAATAAATTGAAAGTTGCATAGATTATAATTAAAACTAACTTATTATTATATTTAATAATATCAATTTAATGATATTCTAATTTTAAAAATAACAAAATAAATTAAAATATATACTTTATATCCATAGTATAATCATATGAGCATTGATAAACGTCTATTATCTGTGAAGTCTAAAATTTTGTTATATGTTATAAATATTTGATCAAATTTACTATTTGTAATAAAATATATTTATGTGAAGTTTATGTTATTAGACAGTTCAAATAATAAAAAAAAAAAACAAAATTCCATTGGAAATGATGGCCAGAAATCCACCAAAATCCAACTCTAGAGAGCAATCAAAATGTCGAGAAAAATGGACAAAGTTCATCAACCAAGCATGAGATTCAGATGTCCAAACACATTCACCTTCCAACAAAATGGGGCCTCAAGGGTATGTTGCCCATTTGGATGAGAATCAATAACAAATGAAACGTATAAACAAATTATGATTAGATAATTTAGTGTGAGTTGTAACTAATAGTGTATCATATTAATTTTTTTATACTTTGTAAATATTTTTGTTAAATTTTGTAATATTTAAAAATAGTCAAATTTAAAAACTTTATATTGGTTTGATCGTGCATAAGGAATTACAATATAAAGCTTTGAGACAATTGTATAAAATGCTCTTCCATTTTCTTCAGTTTGTTGATATTGATATTGACCATTTTCAGTGGTCATGGTTTACTTTGTTCATTTTGTTTAATCACGTGGTCGTTTGTACGTGGATCCTGTCTGAACTTCATATTTTGACTTGAATGTCTAATTGCCTTTTATTGATTTGAATATCTGATTACCTTGTACTCATATTTAATGTACTTTAACAAAATGTTCAATGGAACCTTATGGCGAAGGTTCATTATTGTTCCAATTTTGAAATTACTAAAATCACATCAGGTTAATAATAAGCATTTTTTACTATCACACGATTTACATATGATTGTTATTTAATTATCACTTGACTGCAATTTGATTCAACATTGTCTTATAATTATTGCCAATTCATTTTACATACCATTGATGTAAGTTTTACACTATGTGTACTCTGTCAATTCAACGATTTTTTATTTTTTGTTTGCGTATGAGATATTCTTGATTCGTTTAGCAAACAAATAAACATAATGTTGTTGACCTCTATAATACTCCACTCGTTTTCATGCACAATTATTTTCAACGTTACTTAACATTTAACTTTCTCCAACAATAAGAAATAAATTAGATAGGATCATTATTAAGTTCAAAATCGATTCACCTATAACTATTTAAATTGATATATACTATTCAAAAAGCGTAATGAAATCAAAGTAAAATTAATTAACCTACACTAAAATATATATATATAATACTAATATCGACAGTTATGTAGAAATCACATAACAATTAAATAGAAATCACTACACATATTTAATAACAATCGATAGAAATCATTGCGTTTCACTACTCCAAATTATTAAAATTAATTGATTCAATCATAGCCATTTTAACAATTTGTAACAATTTTTATGAATGTATCCAAACAAAATACACTAAAGTTTAAATTGATACAATTATGAAAGTTTGAGGTTTAAGTTAATAAACTTAAGAAAGTTGATATATTTTGATACAATTATTAGTTTGAGATTTAAATTGATATAATTTCCAAAGTTCAAGATTTAAATAAATATTGGTTTGAGATTTAAATTCACATGACTACTTAATTTAAATTGATATTTTCTCAAAATTTAAATATACTCTAGTTATCGTATTTCCTAGCTTATGTTTTGTTGATTCTATACTTTTAGAATGATCATTTTAGTATCTGTACTTTTACTTGAGCCATTCTACCTCTAAAATATTGATCTCAGCATAGTTCTTAGATTTAATTTTTTTTAACTATTTTGATACATCAAATTTTAAGTAAAAACAACTTTGAAAATGCAAGAAAAAGAAAAAAAGGAAAAAAAGAAAAAAAGAAAAAAAGAAACTCAAAGTATCACAACGATGCTAAAAACAATTGGATCTCAAACCCACGATGACAATTTGGACTAAGCTTTCTTAATTCCATAAGGCGAAAACCATAAACCCTGTGTCACCACTCTACGGCCACCCAACTCTTCCAGTTCTCTCTTTCCATGCGAGTTGCCAGATCTGTTATTCCTGGTTTGACTGTAGCGTGAAGTTTCAATCGTTCCTAAAATGATGTTCAAAGCAACTGTATGCTTTGCGATCTTAATCTATTCAATTTCAGTCGCTTCCGCCGATTCAATCCACGGCTGTGGCGGATTCGTCGAGGTAATTGGATTTGCTTATCTTAATTATTAAATATGACCCATCAAAGAATTCGCGAGAGTTTCATCTGGAGCTTGGAGTTTCGACTGAGATATTAGCTGTTAGATGAAGTAGACTTTGAGTGAGAACGATTGAGTATGAAATATGAAGCGCCTTAGATATACTAAGCTCGTTGATGTGGCTTCTGATCTGGGTTTACGATGAATTTTAATGGGTGTGCTGTTCAAGTATTGACTGGACCTCGTAAACTGCCAGTACTTGATTTATGGAAGCTGGAGTTCTGTGTTTGTTTTTATTTGTCGTAACTTAATTTACATCTTTCATGTTGCAGGCAAGTTCGTCGTTAATTAAGTCCAGGAAGCCGAATGACGGGAAGTTGGATTATTCTCATATTACGGTATGTACCATTTTCTCGTGCCTCTTTTGTTATTATTTCAGCTCGACAGCCATTTTCTGTTTAAAGTTGATGAAATATAGAATTCCCTGAAATTTGAATCTCTAATCAAGTCCAGGAGGCCGAAATCTGCTCAGGCAACATTGTAACTAATACATAGAATTTTATTTTTCTCATTAATTATAATGTAGGTTGAGCTTCGAACAGTAGACGGGTTAGTAAAGGACAGAACTCAATGTGCTCCTAATGGCTACTACTTTATTCCAGTTTATGACAAGGTAATTCTTTGCTGAAATGCTAATGTAGTTTGTAGATATTTGCCAAATACCATTGTCACAAAAGACCGAATAGGAACTTCACTCATGCTTTGCTCTATTAGTACTAGCCATATATTATTACTGTTGCAGGATATTGTTTCATATTTCGTATTGATCCCCTCAATTTACAGGGTTCCTTTGTAATTACGATAAATGGCCCAGAAGGGTGGTCTTGGAACCCAGATAAGGTTTATCACTTGCCACTTTGTTATAACATTACAAATCATCTTGGATATACGGTTCATTTGTTATAAATATTGACTTTCCTTAAGTTTCACCGTGGACAATTCTTTTTAGGTTCCTGTTCTTGTTGATGACTCCGGCTGCAACGGGAATGAGGACATAAATTTTCGTTTCACAGGGTTTGTTTTTTTTGTCGAGTTCTTACCTTTCCAGTTATCTTTGTATTTCAATGTATCTAATTGTATATAATAAAATTTAATTTCGAAAATCTTTTACTGCAGGTTTACATTATCTGGTAGAGTTACAGGGGCTGTTGGGGGAGAGAGCTGTTCCAATTTGAAGGGTGGCCCAGCAAATGTAAATGTTGAACTTTTATCTTCTAACGGTGATGTTGTATCTTCAGCATTAACTTCACAGGAAGGGAATTATCTTTTCTCTAATATTATTCCAGGTTTGAGGGTTTTTTTTTTTACATTTTTTGTTTATTTATTTCTTTTCTAATATATGTATATATTAATTAGTTAATTAGTGAAAATAATTAGCTTAAAATTTGACCCTAACGTTTTCTCCAAATATAGTTTATTTTCAAATTTCAAATTACTATCTAGCCTTTTTCCAACCCGTAGTGAACAATGGAATGGAACTGAACCAACTATACTGAGCCATTGGGTCAATGTCTGACCCATAAATTACAGTGTGTAAAGCGTTAATGATGCTACAATACTCTTAACCATTTTGAAATGCAGCTCCATTTGTTTTAAAGAACAGCTTTAAGAAGTTGGTCGAGTTGACTCTTGCCAGATTGGCTGCAGGAAGAAAATAAATGACTAAAATTTTAAGCACTTCTAATGAGTTTTATTTTCCTACCAAGCACCATGGACATGCTCCTCTTCCATGGAAAATTCACTCCATTATTTTTTCCTACCTTTCCTGAACATGCTTTAAACTTTTTTGGTAGCGAGCATCTCCCTTGATTAGAGTTTCTTGATAGGAAGAAGAGGGTATGACGGTGCTGGCAGTGTGCAAGTGTAGGATAGAGAATAAGGTTTTTACTTTTCTCCTCTTCCTTAATCTTTTTTCGTACACTTCTGTTCTTCCTTCACACTTCGTTTTTCTCTAGCTGCATTTCTGGTTTTGTGTAGCTCAGTAGGAAGAAACAGAAACGAAGGTGCTGGGAACTTGTAGGTATAGGAAGAAGCTAAGTTTTCACTATTGGCTTTGACCGTCTCTTTAAAAGAAAAGTCGAGACTCTCTCTATTGTCATTTGGGCCATCTTTAGAGTAATTAGGTTCGAGTGACATTGTGGGATTTTTGATAGTTGACAGATCTTTGGAGAAGATTTGGGATGTTATAGTGCTTTTATCTTCCTGTTGGTCTAGCCTTTCCAAATTCTATTTGTAATTACTCCATTTATTCCCTTATGCCCAATTAGATAGCCTTTTAAAATTCCTTTGCTTGGGATTCTCATCTTTTCTGTATATTTCATTTTATCAAAGAATTATTTTCCTAGGCCACTCTATGTCCACCTTAGGTTGAGAGGAACAACCGGATCTTTTAGGATACCACTCTTGGGGCTCTACAATTCTTTTGGTTTTAGTCTACCTCAGTAAAGTTACGCCCCCACCTGGAACGTGTCCCTCCCTTGTGTTCCCAGGCGCGAACGCGACTTGGGCAGCTCCAACGCCTCTAACGAAGCGGCAGAACGCCTGGACTTAAACTTAGCTTTTTACTTGAACTTAAACTCGAACCTACTTAAGGAGAATGTCAAAACGCATAATCCTTAAGAATTAAGCTTCTACTTAAGAACTTGTCATATGATATAAGAACGCAACACTTAAAAGAACTTGAGGGAACTTAGCAATTTTATTAACTCCTTAACAAACTTAGTACAATTACACGGCTATGCTTTAAAAACTTAAAACTTTTGAGCTTAAACTCTAGCACCTTGCCCAACTCTTAATGCTGGGCACAACGTAGCGGCTCCCCTTTTCTACGCGGTCTCCTTGCTTTCGCTTATCTGAGGAAGGGGAAACTTAAGACGTAAGCCTAACGATTAGTGAGTGACATTTTAGGAAAACCTTTGGGAAATACAAGTACATGCATAAATTCATTTTGAAATATCAATTTCACGCCTCATAATTCGCTAAAACATTAAACATCACATTAGCCTCTACTTATTCCTTTCGTTAGGACATTGAACCATCTCCACGCATAGACTACTGTGACGACTCATTTCACCAACAACATCCCTGGAGATTTACATGTTTAATTCTAGTTGCTCAGGCGGTTAGCTCGAATCCAGACCTCTGAACACATCTGGCCACCTTCTCATAGCCATCTGAACTACTCAACGCATGGTTGCCTTGACTCTTATGTACTCATAATAGGAATAAAGCTAATGGTTTATTCGCATACATGCATTTCATACAAGCAACATAAAATAAAATACTTTAACTTGGAAACATACTTTAACTCGGAAACATAGGCCATTTGTTTCTATTCTATCTTTTTATTGTTGTAGATTGAAAATGTTTCCTATAAATACCCTTTTAGGAGGGTGGAAGATGTCATATTCCTAACCTCTTTGTGTCAAATGATTTGATATAATTGTGTCGTTTTGTTTCTTATCATCGAAAAGGGGAAATAAAAAGGAAATGAAAAATTTTACAAGATCTTTTTGTTTGTAACACCTTTGGATTTACGCTTCTTTTCCTGCTGTAATTTCATATATCATACATAAATGAAACTGCTTCTTATACAAAAGACAAAAGGCTGAATGCCCTTGGCACTTCTGTTCAATAATCTACATGAAGTATCTGTATTATGTTGGTCTCTCAAATTGTGATTTTTCCTCATTTGATTGCATTCCTTTGGAAACAAGTGCAATTTTTTTGATGCATTAGATTTCTGTTTTGCATGTACGATCGATGGTGCAGGAAGATATAACTTACGTGCTTCACACCCTGACATAAAGGTTGAAGCTAGAGGTTCCACTGAGGTTTGGTGCTTTCCATCCCTTGTCTTCCCATTCAATTTTACTTTAAGGTTACCTTGCCCCTTCTAATAGTGATTTTATTTCACTGTGAGTCACTATCTCTAGTTTCCTATTCACGGAAAGTTTTGATATGATTATTAACAAGATTGTGATTTATGGGCCATTTATGATAAGGGATCTTTTATGCAGGTGGAATTGGGCTTTGGAAACAGTATTGTCAATGATTTTTTTTATGTTTCTGGTTATGATGTTCGTGGATTTGTTGTTGCTCAGGTAAGCAGTCCTCTGGGAAACAATACTCAGTGATTCCTCCAATATTTTTTTGTGAACATTTTACTCTCTTTCGTTATACGCGTGCGCGCGCACACACACACACACACATTTCATTGGATTGAGACCATTGTGATCAGAACACGAGTTAACTGTTCAAGCTATGATGGAGGAGTTTCTCCTCAATCCGCCTTTAGGGGAGAAAGACTGTTTTTTTATGGTGTGCTGGTGTGAGTGTGATATTATGGGTTTTGTGGGGTGAGTGGAATAGTAGGGTTTTTAGGGGAGTGAATAGGGATCCTTTGGAAGTTTGGTTCCTTCGTTTTCATGTTTCTCTATAGGGTTTTGAAAACTTTTTGTAACTATTCTATATGCATTATTTTGCATGGCTGAAGATCCTTCTTGTAAAGGGAGCTCCATTTTTTATGGACTTGTTTTTTTTTTAGTTTTCATTAGAAAAAAAGAACTCGATTTAATTGGTCATAACCTCAAAATGTTGCCTTTAGAGAAAAAAATTCCAGAAGCCTTATCCCATTTGTTGTTGTTGTGATAATTGAACTAGGAAATCCATTAACGAACTCTATTCTCATAAGATTAGCTTGTTGTTGTCATCTTTTGGATTTCAACTTTGAGAAAGCTTTCTTTCCACCCTCTTTCATGTGTAGACAATAAGCTTGTGTTTTTGTTTTGCTAGGGGAACCCAATTTTGGGAGTTCATTTTTATTTATTCTCAGACAATGTCAAAGAGGTTGATTGCCCACAAGGTCCTGGTAATGCTCCTGGACAAAGAAAAGCTCTATGTCATGCTGTATCTGATGCTGATGGGATGTTTAGATTCCACGCAATACCTTGCGGTAATTATCTATTTGATGGATGTCAGCTATGGTAGTCATCAAAGTTCTTCTATGGAGTTGAATTAGCTGTGCTTGTTACTCTGGACTATTATTGCAGTGGGTTATTGTAGGAAGTTTAGTGTATGTTATTGTTTTAAACTTTTTCTGTTCATGTCACTAAAATATTTTCCTGAGTTTTAGTTCTAAACTTCCTGATCTAAAAAGAAATTTCTTTTGTCTGAAGTACAACAAATCTCAGCAGCTGTTGCATCTTTCATGTGACTAGTTTTAATAGGTTAATTTTCCTACAGGACGTTATGAGCTTTTGCCGTACTACAAGGGTGAAAATACAATTTTTGATGTTTCACCTAGCATCATCTCTGTAAATGTTGAACATCAACACACTACAATTTCTCAAAAATTTCAGGTAATGAAAGTCATTTCCACTATATACTGTCAGCAGTTTATCAAATTTGAATTAGATGATAAGTATTTGATTCAGCTTGATCCCTATGTCATTCTATTGACTTCACTTCTCTCTCATACTTGATAATTTGAACGATGAAAAGACTTCAAAGTATGTGAAACTAAGGCTGAAGCAATTAATTTGGTCTTCTGTATTTCCTCGTGCCTGTATTCTCTCTGCCACTCCATTATAACAGTACATCTAAATTTCTAACTTTCTATCAACGAAAAGTTTCATTTCCTGATAAAAAAAATAGGGAGTCTACATATAAGTTTGTTGCCATTCTGACCTATACCTATAATCTAGTTGAACAGCCTTTTACTTACTTTATCCATGTTTACCTTTTATATGTAGTCTGGAGCTATTTTTATTGGTTTGTTTGTTTTTAAAGAAAACAAGGTTTTAAAAATGTGATTTTCATGACTTTATATTTTAATAGTATCGTCTTCTTTTGTTTTTCTCAGTTTACCTCTTCTCTTGACAACTAATGTATTTTTGAGCATTAGTCTCTTTTCATCTTTTAATGAAAAGTTATGTTTATTTTTAAAGAAGTGTTTATTTATTATATTGTAAGTGGCAGAGTGACTTTGTTATCATAAATCTCACGATCTTTTGAGATTCAACCCTTAGTCGCTTTGATTCGTAAAGAGAAAACAAACATTTATTTATTAAACATCATTGTTGTCATGATTGTTACTATTTTAAGTTCCAATCATCTTAACTGCCATCTTTAGTTATTATTCTGATGATAGTGGAGAAACATTGTTGATGTTACTTTTCGCAAATTTATTGAAATCATCAATATCTTTTTTCCTAAAGGAAAAAATAAATAAATTATAATAACAAAGAAAGAAGAATTGGGTATCAAGCTAGTAGATAATTTTTTATATCATTTTCTCGGTACCTTTCTTAAGCAGTTACTTCATAAGAGTTAAAAATCAATATTTCCTTATTCTTGCTGCTTTGTTTAGGTTACCGGATTTTCTGTTGGGGGCCGTGTCGTTGATGCAAATGATGCAGGGGTCGAAGGTGTCAAAATTATAGTGGATGGTCATGAAAGAGCAGTCACTGACAAGGAAGGATTCTACAAGCTCGATCAGGTAGACCATTTTGCTTCCTGTCACATCGATTGGTAAAGAAAAAAGATGTTATGTTACTAAAAGACTATGCTCTTGATTTTTGCACTGAGGAAATGCTACAAGTGATATTCGAATAAATGGTCAGTGGTAAAGCGAATCTTTCTGTTTACAGGGTTTCTACTTAATTGTTGTAGTTTTAGTTTAATAGCTGGTTGTAGTCAAAACTCACATCACTTTTTATTTTATTTGTTATTGTTGAGCATTCCATTTTGAAAAATCAAGGGACCTTGCAATCTTTATGTTGGAGTTCTCTTAGATTTTCTGAAATATTTAGTGTAATCTGTATATATTTATCATTTAGATTTGGAACAGTTTTTACTTATTTGGTTATGGTCTCTCTCCTATATAAGAAGACCTTATAGTTGTATGAGAATTATAAATACAATAACATTATTCATAAAAATAATGTTGGTACCTACCATCGGAATCCTAGACTTGACTTCATAGGTGCATCCTACTTCTGGTTGGAGACGCGCCACTGTCAATTTCAAAGCTGACCTCATCGGCGCATTCGTCTGATTTGTCGCAGACCCAGATCCGCGCACGAACTTCTACCTCTCTCGCCACATCAATAGCCTCCTGCCATCTGCCCTCTTTATAAAATATATGAGCTACTCTTCCATTTTATCTAATATAGTATTGAACCATCCAAAAAAGAGTGATAGATGAAACCCCTCCCAAAGAAAACTATCACATAAATGTTGTCTAGTTTCTAATAATTATTGAAAGACTGTGCAAAAGATCTTGTGGTTTGAACTCCACCGACAAGCGAACTGCTGTATACTATAAACATATCACATATGAACGCTAGATGGATGGTAGCCTCTGTAGAAGATTTTCTTCATTTTTAAAATATCTGAAGGCCTTCAAACTTTTCTATTGACTACTCTAATAATAGGTTCTGACTTCTTTTGACTATAGTAAAAGAAAAGAAATTTTTTATTGAGAAGATGAAGGCTTTGCTATATGCTCAGGTTACCTTCAACATGAATACCCTGTCAGCTATTTTCTTATCAATGGTCTTTTTATGCCATATCCACCATATTAGACGCCAAATATCTGCTAGCTCTCCTGGTATAATATGAAGTTGAAATGCTTGAAAGAGAGAAATTTTGTTAGATTTGAATAGTAGTGTATTTTAGTTTAGGTTCTTTGGTATGTGTGTGTGTTTCTTTTAAGATATATTATTATGATCAAATTAGTTTTTCAATTAGTGTAATTTTTATATTTTTGATAATTGTTATCGTTAATTTAATAATTGTCATTCGTTTGATCATTTTTTCCCATTTTAACGTTTTAGGTAACTTCTAACCATTATACTATTGAAGCTAGAAAGAAGCACTTCAAATTCAACAAACTGGAAAACTATATGGTACGGTATCAATTGAATTTTTTTTAATGCTTTTAGTCTTAAGCTTCCGTAATTATGTTACTCATGCTTGGATTTTAAAGTCTATTTGATATTAATTACTATGTAGGAAGTTGTAGTCTTCAAGTTCAATGCAATATAAGGGAGGTGTTATTTTCATGTCCTTTCTTATTCCAACTTTCTTTGCCTGTTCAGGTACTGCCAAACATGATTTCTGTTGCTGATATCAAAGCAACTTTATATGATGTCTGTGGTGTTGTAAAGACTATTGGAGATGGTTACAAGTCCAAGGTAAAGTCCATACCCCATTGATCCCTTTTTGTGAATGTACTTTGCATGTCAAATGATTTGTTACCATATTCTGTTGTGAACTTTAGGTAGCATTGACTCATGGACCAGAAAATGTTAAACCTCAAGTCAAACAAACTGACGAAAGCGGCAATTTTTGTTTCGAGGTATGTTTCTCTAAAATAATGGCAATACATTTTACGTTGTTCCTGTTGGCAAAAGTTGGGAGGATACAATTTTTTTCTTTTTTGTTTTTCAAAAATTAAGATACTGAAGATTTGTTGAGCAGAATGAAGGAATATACAAGGGTGTATTAAAAATTAAGCCCCAACAAAAAGAGACATAAAAACTACAACGAGCTGATCATAACTATAAAAATTCCCTCCTTTCAAACCTCATCACCCGATCTTTCCACCTCCAGATAAAAATTATATAATTTCTCTTGAGCCAAACTCCCAATAGAATAGCAAAGAAACTAGAGTGCCACGAGAAATTGGACTTGGAAAGGTGCTTTCGGATAGTTGATGGCTATGGCTTTGCAGTAAATGGAGACCGTTCATTTGAAAGGAAACAGAGGTCCTTAGAGGGAATTGTGCTGGAGGTTTAGATAAAATGAAGTATAGTATATTTCTAGATGCTTTGAGAGATAGTTGAAGAAAGCTGGGAAGCTCGTGGTGAGATCTGCTGACCATAAGGGTACAATGTCAATCAAGCCTTATAAAATGAAAAGAGTATACTGGATTTTTAGATTCACTCGAGCACCACAGATACAATTTCTCAGTTTAATTTAGATGAACAATAAGGAAGGCAACCAATGCAATAGTCAAAATAAATACCAAGGGAATATCAATGGAAAGAAGGTCAAAGAAATTTGACTTAAAAAATGTATTGTGAGTCTATTAATAATTTAATCAAGATTGAACAAATACTAATTCTATAGGTCAAGATTCTAAACACTCAACTGTCTTTCTCAAGCACTAATTAATCCTCTTAATTAATTAAGAAATCAATATTGGTATCTAGTTCCAATAACATACAAAAGCTTTATTAAACATGTCTTTTTGTGATTGCTAAAAGAATTCGAAGTCCGCAGATTCGAAGATCCTATCGGTTATGGATTTTGGTTTTGACTAGAAACTATCTCTTTTAAGTGTAAGATTGATTGACTAGTAGGTCAAAACTTAAAAGTATGGAAATGAAGATTAGAAAAACATAAACCAAATTCATATTCACCTAATCAGGATAAATATATTAATCCATCTACAAAAATCCGGTGGTTCCGTTGATTGGTGTTAAAATTGTATGATACATGTAGTTCAAATTGAAAGGAAGGAAAAACGATACAACTCGTGCGTTTGAATTGGAAATAATAGGTATGATATGATTCTAGATTGTGTTGCCTTTGTTACTTTGATCCCCCTCCATTGTTGTTCCTTTGATCCGTCACATATGGAAGACTAAAATTTCGAAAAAGGTGAAAATTTTCTTATGGTCTCTCGCTTACAGAAGCCTTAACATTCATGAGAAGCTACAAAAAAAATTTCAGTACACTATGCTCAGCCCCTCAATGTGTTGCCTTTGTTTCAAAGAAGAGGAAACCCTGGACCACTTATTTTTGCACTGTTTTTTTACTTGGAAAGCTTGGAACACTTGTTTAGAATTTTTGATTTGGAGCTTTGTCTTCCTAGTAAGGTTGATAGTTGGTTGATTGAAGGGCTCAACATTAGAGGTTATAGCCCGAGAGGAAACATCTTATGGAGGTGTGCTACTCAGTCCCTTTTGTTGTGCATTTGAAAAGAAAGGAATAGTAGAATTTTTGAAGATACCTATAATTCTTTTGATTCTTTTTGGACTGTGTTGCAACACACAACTTCTTGGTGGAGTATGAATTACACCAAACACTTTTGTAATTATAGTCTTTCTATGATATTCAACAATTGGAAGGCTATCATTTTTTAGTTTCTTTGGGGAGGGCCCTCTTGTCCCTTGCCCTCAGGCTGTTCTCTTTTGTTATATGAATACACATGTTTCTTATAAAAAAAATGATTCTAGATTGTGAATCATACTAATTGTTCTTGAATTGATTCAAGAATCATAGAAATTACTTTTAGGGTTAAAAGCAAGCATGACTCGGTTGTTCTTTGATATCTACAATACTCAACAAAATATTTAATATAACCAAATTAAAAAATATCAAAATATCATTAAAACTACTGAAAAAATCATTAAAGCCATCCTGCTTTTTCTCTCACACACATGCCCCATGGTAAAAGTGTGACTTTTTAATTATTTTAATCTTGGCCGTTTAACTTTGTTTATTACTTTTAAATACTTTTTTAGAATTTTTCATGAATGTGGAATATCAAGTATGAGTGTTTAGGAGTTAATAGTTATATAATGTTAAGCTATTTCCCCCACTATTTTAGGCTTTGCTATTTATACATTTTATTGTTATTTACCAAATTGAAACTTACAAAACTTGATATGTTCTGATACACAATATACTACAATTTTATTTTGATATGTACTGTGTTTCACAATAATTTAACTACTCATAACAGAGGGCGAACGACAATATTTGATATATTGTCAGTATAGGAATTTGATGTTGTCATGTCGATTGACTGTCCCCAAATCAATCTCCATGATTCCAAGCCTTGAAAATTCCATTTTTTGATATCAAAGAGTTTCCTTGCTCTCCAATTTAGTCTCAACCAAAATTGCCATCTTGACTCTCCAAAATTCCTCCCTTGGGGCTCAAACAGACCTTACCCTTTACAAGAAAACTCACAGCAATGTTGAGATAATCTAAGCAGGGTTGAAGGGTTGTAGACCATTGTGTGAAGTCCTAAAGAACATAGTATGCTAGGATGAAATAGGCATTGGCACTTTATTTGTTTATTTATTTTTATTTTTGTGAAAAACAAAATTTATTGATAAATGGAATAAAAGAAGCTTCCTATAAAGAAACAAAAAAAAAAAAAAAAAAAAAAATCCAAGAAGCTTAAAAGAGTGCCATCACTTAAAGGTACTAATTCATTGCCATTGGAAACCAAAGACTAAAGAGGAAAGGCTATGATTGTTAATGGGGTATTGGCACTTTAATTCTTAGTGTCTCACTGCTCTAACATGGTGTCTCGACCTTTGCTTTTGAATTTTGGTATTTAGGCAATTCTGCAAGTTATTGTTGTTGGTGAAATCCTCTTACTTTCTTGAGTTGTCTATCTACTCGTGCCTCATTGTGTTTTAAATCTTTCAGGTCCCACCCGGTGATTATCGCCTATCTGCAATGGCAATCTCTCCAGAAAGTGCTCCTGGACTACTGTTCTCGCCATCTTATGTTGATGTTACAGTCAAAAGTCCCTTACTGAATGTTGCTTTTTCACAGGTAATATTCTGAATTTTTGCGGACCTCTTAGCCTTATGGTACTTACTGTTTGTAGACTATCCGTGAATCGGTTAATAATTATAAAAAGAATATTCTCATATTCCTGCTTTTATTCTATTTGTTAGTTTCTTCACATGATAAATTTTTTTTTTATTTGCTTCCATTGATTTATTTTATTTTGTACAATTGGTTATCAAGGCACTCGTCAATATACTCGGTTCTGTAACATGCAAAGAGAGATGTGGTTCATCAGTATCTATTACCTTCCAGAGATTGGCTGGTAATCATATTAGTGAGAAGAATACTATCAGTTTGACAGATGAGAGTAATGCGTTTCAAATTCAAGATGTAATGCCTGGAAAATACAGGATAGAGGTATAGCTATTTTACCTTAATATTTATATTTAATCTCTTGTTGTAGATAGAACTGATTTATGAAATTACAAGAGGGGGAAAAGAGGGAATTGGTACATTGTTTTCCCCAGCCCTTTATATTTTCAAGTTAGCTTCATCTGAATTGTTGTGTTGTTGTTCATGGGGGCTGGAAATGATATACGTCAGTTGCATCATCCCTCTATTTTTCTTGTTAATATAATGTTTCTTTCCCACGAAAAAAAGACAATTTTTTATGATGTGATTATTAGCACCGTCCCTCTTATCATATGTTCTGCTTGGGCATCCTTTCAAGGGAGAAGAGAGGACTCTTTGGGTCAATTACATTAGAATTTTATTTTAGACCATTTGTAGTAAATGAAATAGTCATTTTGTGAATAGAGGAGGTACTTTAATTATTTTCTTAAATCTCTGGTTTTTCTGATATAAAAGTTACCTTTTCCTTAAAGATTTTACTCTTTTATCTCACATCCCGTTGGGAATTTTCTTTTTGGAATTCTGAGGTATAGGCAATATGGCTTCTTTTTATAATTTCATCACATCATTGAAATTATAGTTGTTTCTCTCTCTCCAAAAAAATAAAAAGACCCATATTGAATTTTGAACATAGATAGATATACATGCTGAGTAATTATATTTTAATAGGTTTCACACTCATCCATTCAAGGCGGGGTTGGCAAAGATGATTGGTGCTGGGAGCGAAACTCCATTGAAGTGGATGTTGGTATTGAGGATGTACATGGAATTGAATTCATTCAAAAAGGTTATTGGGTTAACGTTATATCTACTCATGATGTGGATGTTTATATTTCTCAAATGAATGGGCCACCTATGAACTTGAAAATCAAGGTTATTTCTACTCCAAGTCCCAAAGTTTTGTTTTCCTCTATGGTTGTAGTTGTAGCTGCCTAGCGGGCATGACACTGAAATTGATTCCCTTTGTTACGCAGAAAGGTTCTCAGTACATATGTGTGGAGTCTCCTGGAGTGCACGAAATTCAGTTCTCCGACTCTTGTATCTCCTTTGGGAGCTCATCCGCTAAAATTGATACATTAAACCTAGAGGTATTGTATTGATCCAAATTTGTTCTTGATTATTATACTTCTGTGAATTATTTATATGGGATTAATTTTTCGTCTCTTTTTTTTTTGTCAATATTTGTCAGCCCATCTATTTAAGAGGAGAAAAATATCTACTGAATGGGGAAATTAATGTTGATCCAGTCTCACTTGGTGTATATGAATTACCTGAAAATATACTGTTGAACGTTGTGGGTGCTGGAGGCAGTGTGGTTGGTAATACTGAGGCCAAACTTACCTCTGATGCCAATAATCAACCGAATTTTGCCTTGTACGAGTACTCTGTCTGGGCTAGCGCTGGAGAGGAACTCATTTTTGTTCCCCTGGATACCAGGTCCGCATACTTTTAGTATTTTCTTGGTGGCCCTCTTTGAGGAATTAAACTTGATTGTTTGATACATAAGGAGAGAGAGTATTATCCCTCTGATTGAAATTTAACTGTATTTTCTCACACGCATCTTGAACTCTTACATTTAGTGGTACAAATATAATAATAAGATCACTTTCTTTCTATTAGGTCTTGGGAGTGATGTGATATGTTCTTGTATTTAGCTTAGGTGTTGTTCCTACTTGTCCACCTCTCTGTCTCTCTCTGTCTCTCTCTGGGAGTGATGTGATATGTTCTTGTATTTAGCTTAGGCTTTGTTCTTACTTGTCTACCTCTCTCTCTCTCTCTCTCTCTCTCTCTGCTTTGTCCTTTCTTGTATATTTGGTTGACAAAAAAAAAAAAAAAAAAAAAGAATAAACAAAGAAGAATTTAAACTTACGTTTATCTGATTGCTTTTAAGTTTGAGTGTGACTGCACTGCATGTTTTTGACTTAAAACTGTGGTGGCTGTAGGAATCAGGAGAGGAAGATCTTATTTTATCCTAGACAGCATCATGTGAGTTATTTTTTTTTTTCTTCAAGTGTACAAGGTATTAAATGATCTATTATTGTAACCTTAATTTTTGATCGTCTTTGTCAGGTTTTGGTGAAAAATGATGGATGCCAAGATTCTATTCCTACATTTTTTGGTAGGTTGGGTTTGTACATTGAAGGATCGGTTTCTCCCCCCCTTTCTGGCGTTCATATCAGGATCATTGCTGCTGGAGACAGTTCCATTGCTTCCCTTAAGAATGGGGAGTTGGTACTTGAAACTGCCACTGATATTGATGGCTCGTTTGTTGGGGGACCATTATACGATGACATAACTTACAGCGTTGAGGCTAGGAAGGTCCGAAATGTTTATTTTAAGTCATTTTGCATTATCTCCGTTGTAGTGCAGGAATTGCATTTTTTGTCCTGCTTGCATTGGTTGACTAGTTAAAACGAGAAAGGTTGTAACTTGTCAGTGGGGTTTTTTTTTGGTGTGTATTTGTGTGTCAGGCATATTATATGTTTTTCATCTTTGCCATCTTTCCCATTTTTGCTAATGTTTCAATTTGCAGTCTGGCTTTCATTTGGAGCGTGTTGGACCTTATTCATTTTCATGTCAGAAGCTTGGTCAAATTTCTGTGAAAATTCATGCCAGAGATAATAGTGAAGAACCTATTCCTTCAGTTCTATTATCTCTGAGTGGTCAAAATGGTTATAGAAATAATTCAGTATCTAGTGCTGGTGGAGTGTTCCTTTTCAATGATCTTTTCCCTGGAACTTTCTATTTGCGTCCGCTACTGAAGGTACTTGGAAATCTTATTCAAATTTTCTGTTTTGTTCTTCCCCTGATCATCTGTAGTAGCATATACAAACTTTAATATGGACTAATTGACATTTATTTTAAAATTCCCTCGGCCCCTTTTTGGATGTTAAATGTTTTGTTGTTGATAATTTGGCTCGTTCAAAAGAATCCTTCAATTTTGCTTCAATTTAGTAATTTGCAATATTTCATGGAAAGTGCCTACTTTTGACATTTAAACCCCCTTTGTCTTTAGATGTTCTAATTTGTCGTAATTTTCCTTTCCTTTATTAGACATATCTTATCCTCCCTCTTGTAAAATTTCTCAAACATAACTGTAAAGAAATAGGATTTTCTTTCCATAATGGTTTATTTGAACTTCTCGATTTGAGGTAAGAGTTATTTACATTTACCTCGATGAAAGAGTAATGCAACAGATTGAGAGGAAAAAGATTTTTCCTAGGCTATTGAAAAAAATGAATGCCGAAATCTCCTAGAACTTGTCAGAAGAAAGATTAACTTGATATCACAAAAGTTCTTGTAACTTTGGTTACCTACAACTGACTGATATTGCCTTTTTGTGTAACATTATATACATTTGTGGAGTTGTCAGAATTTTAATATAGGGGACTGGAGTATTGGTATTGAGTTGTAAGTCAATCAAAATTATTCTGCTTCGTTAATAATAATGTTAATATTTATTCTTTGATAAGATAAGAAACTGAAGGTTGTAACAATAATATTGCTTGAATTTGTCATTTACCTGGTGAAAGCAAGGTACAGGTTAATACGACAGTTCTGAAACTAACGTCCTTTTTGTAGTATTTTCAAACTACTGTTGTAATTTTTATGTTATGAAGTTGATAACTTACTCTATTTTGTAGGAGTATGCTTTCTCACCTGCAGCTCAGACAATAGAACTTGATTCTGGGGAATCCAGAGAAGTGAATTTCCAGGCTACCCGTGTGGCTTACAGGTTTCTTTTTGCCTCCATGGTTTTTTTTTCTTCTATATTTCTCAAGTATTCGGGAGTAGGTTTCGAAGTACTTTTGAGATTGGTGTGGTTAAATAAAAGGTACTACCTTCGAACGGAAAGGAAGAAAAATACAGAGGAACAAATAATAACAAATGATACAATTAAAAGTTCAATCAAGACCTAACATTTCTCACATTGTTTAAAAATGAAGGTTTGCAGATTGTAAGCTATAAAAAAGTCAATTATAATAAAAATTAGGAGTGTTTTTTATTAATTAGATCATTTATTGTGTATTTATATAAAACCATACGCAATATAAGAGTATATTGCCAAAAAACATGCATACTTGTCTCTAGAATCTCTTTCTTGCAATATTACTACGATAAATGACATTTAGCGAATTGTGGCTAATTGGTTAACTTACGTGGTAGTCCTCTGTTAATGATGGCCTTCAATTTTTTGGTTTGATCTATCTTTTCTAACTTCAGATGGTACTTCATCTGACTTGAATCGAAACATAGGGTACGTGGACATGGAAACACATGGCATACGGACATGCCAACTTACTGTATTCTAAAAAATTAGAACCCTGACACCACACGACAAAGATATGTTTGACAAAATTCAACTTAAAAAAAGTTATCTCTAGACCCTTCACATACTATATTTTCATATACTTTTAAATATATACTATAAATGAATTAGAGATATAAATTTATACCCAACAAAAATGTAATCGCTTCTTAATAACTCTGTTCTCTCTAAAACACGTCCTCCACACGTCTTGGCTCAGTTATTCGAAATCTGCTTGCAGCGTGTCTCGATAGGTTTCCAAAACTACACAAAAGCAGGCACACTGCATCACTAGTCGGATGCCAATATCTTCCTTAAAATAGTAGACTTGCCTCTTAGATTAAAAATTCACACTAGGTGAAAACCTTAAACTATTCCATCCTCTAGACAAGAGGAAAACCCATCTTGAAGTAAAACACATTGAATTTAGTCAAATTTTGTGAAATTGTAAGGTGCTGAAGTTGTTCCTTTAAACTTGTTCAGTGCTATAGGTGTGGTGACGCTATTATCTGGCCAACCAAAAGAAGGTGTTTCAGTTGAAGCCAGGTCAGAAACAAAGGGGTATTATGAGGAAACGAAGACAGATGCATCTGGAAATTATCGTTTGAGGGGACTCCTCCCCGATACAACTTATATAATAAAAGTAGTTCAAAGAGAGGATCAGAACAGGGCCAGAATTGAGCGTGCATCTCCTGGAGCAATAACTGTCGAGGTTTGATGCACCCAATTTGTTTGGGAACTTAATAAAGCATAAGCAAGTGTATTCATTTCTCGTTCTACTGTTTTCTACATCTGTAATCTATATATTGATCAATTTCGTAGGTTGGATCAGAGGATGTCAAGGGATTGGATTTTCTGGTCTTTGAACGTCCTGAGTTGACCATATTGAGTGGCCATGTTGAAGGAAAGAAACTTGAGGGACTAAAGTCAGATTTGCAAGTGGAAATCAAGTCAGCGAGTGAGACGTCTAAAGTTGAGTCTGTATTCCCTCTGCCACTTTCAAACTTTTTTCAGGTAAAGGGCTTACCTAAGGGTAAGTACCTAGTGCAGCTACGATCAATTGAGCCGTTGAGCACCATCAAATTTGAGTCTAGCATACTTGAGGCTGATTTAGAGGAGAATACTCAAATAAACGTGGGCCCACTGAAATACAAATTTGAAGAATACCACCACAAACAGGTTCGTGTTACTCTCTGCCTGATAACACGTTTGTTCTAATTTTCCAAGACGTGAGTTTTACAGTGTAGTGTAGGAGGTTGTATCATTTGGTTCTAGAATTAGCCACCACACGAGTAACTCATGCTGTAGGGCTGAAGTTCAACTCAATTTTATTGCACTTCCACTTATCTAGTTTAGTAACTAAAAATGCTATCTCCCTCTCTCCTTCCTTGTTCTGCAGGATCTGACTGCTGCACCAGTACTCCCTCTCGTTAGCGGAATCCTCGCGATTCTTCTTTTTGTCAGCCTTCCAAGGTAATATGAATACATTTTCTTCATATCTACTATTCTGGACAGCCTACGCACATTTGCAGATTTTTTTAATTCCTTTTTAACTATTCCATTACTTAAAGAATCAAGGATTTTTACCACCAAGCGACGGTGGGAACATCATCAGCATCTGGATTCGCGGTAACTCTGAAGAAAGAAGCACGGAAACCAGTTTTGAGAAAAAAGACATACTGAGAACCAACCGCTTTTCCATGTCAAGAACGCAAAAAAGCCTTCCATTTGGTCAAATTTCTGATTAGCTCAATTGGCAAACTAACACAACCGAGGACAATTTCACGGTAGTCATACAATTTTATTATGTAAACTTAGAGGTCAATGTTGTGAAATTTTGAGGTGTAGATCAATGAGTGGTCAGGGTAGGAGTCCTTGTACACAATTTTGATCTCTAGGCTCGATGCAGTGTTTATTTGCCACCGTGTTAGTACCATTCTTCTAGGAATTACTCAGGTTTTAGTTAACTCATTTCCACATTTGGAATCTAATTAGAAATAGAAAAGACAATTTGTTTTGTGCTTAAACTTTGGCCCTTTTTGGTTCAAAATTTATCAGATTACATAGATATGAAAAGTTCTTGCAACATGAGCTCAAGGTTTAATTCGTATTAATAGTTAATTTCTCATATCAATGCAAGCATGTGTGTTGGATTTATTCTTTCGAAACTTTACAACTGAACCCAAGAGTTAGGATCACTTATTTAAAACCATTCCACTTCATAAAAGAGTATATGTTAGATTATTGATAGCCACTTTCATATTGGCAATTATGTCGGATTCATATATTGAACTTTTAGAAGTAATGTTCTCAATGTATAAATCATTTACTTTGTGTTACCACTAGAATATTTTATTATTTTCTAATGTTGTTTCATTAGCGATAGTGTTTGATAGTACCATTCCTAAAATTTGAATTTTGCTTTTTTGTGATATTTTTTATTAACGTTATATGATAACTTGACATGTCTATTTAATTAATGTTGGTTTAGAGCAAAGTGGTACAGTGTTAGATAAGCAATGGATACAAGGTGGGTGAACTGAATGGAGTGGGTATTAGTGTTAGATAAGCAATGATAGTGACATAAAATAGAGATTTTAGGGTATTTGAACTTTTTCAATATTTTTTTTAAAGGAGTATAGTTTTATGAATTAAAAAAACTAACCCTTCATATCATCAATCGTCTCAATTGTAATTGTATTTTACTAGAACTATTCGTATTTGGGGTTGACATTGAAATAAAAATAGAATATTTGCATAAATATTTTATTTGATGAACTACAAAGAAAAAATTAGTAAACTAAAAAATATTAATGCTTAGATAGATGACCATGACCTCTTAATTAGTTTTTGGCCTATGTGATGCTCCTATCCTATTTTTCATCAAAAACATATTTCCAGTTTTTTTCTTTTATGTTTAATATTATTTTTCAATGTACGTTTACTTAAAATGTATATACATTTTCAACGTTTTTATTTTCGATAGAATGTTTTCAATTTTCTTATTTAAAACTATTAAAATGCAACTTCTCATTGTTTATAAAAATAAAAATTCAACTATTATAATATACATTTAAAAATCAATCCACAAAATTAAAAAATCCATATAAAAAAAATTAAAGATATTCTAACAAAGCCTTTACAAATTAAGTCGAAGCACAACATATATTTAAAAAAAAAGAAGTTCACAACATAGAACTAGAGCTAGGAAAAAAAATAAAAAATAGCAAATTTTACAAAATATTTACCACTTATAACATATTCTATCATTGATAGTCATTGATATGCTGGTGATAGAAGACTATCATTGATATAATCCAAAATTTTGCTATAACTTGTAAATACTTTAAATTTATTTTGTTATTTTTAAAAATGGTCCATAGAAAAATGAAGAATAGAAAGAATATCAAATTTTTTTGTTCGCAGACGGGGCTGGCCGGGGTCGGAAATGTATTTCCAGTCCCAGTTGCCAAAGGGAATTTTTTTTTGCCTACTTTCTCCCCTATTTCACGTGTATTATGTCCCTAGAAATTGTTCATCAGCACATTTTCAAAGACAACCAATTTAAAAAGGAAAACTTTTAATCAAAATGGTAGAAGTAAAACAGTCAAAACTACTAAGCCAAAACTTAGGCACCAAGACTAAAAGAGTCAACATCTTGACTTCATTTGTGGTAATGGTGTGGGACATTGGAACCCAAAAGAATCCAACGGCTCACTATTTAGTATTGGATTCACTGAGATGGAAAACAATTTAAGGATGAGGCTGATGAGATTGGATTATCTATGGATATTTAGCTTTTGCCGTCTTCTACTTCCCATTTCCCAACTCAGCAGCTCCGTCTGCATTCAGTCCACCTCTCTCTCTTATCTGTAACAATTTACTCTCTTTCTCTCTCTAGATTCTGACCCCTATCAACAATTTCATCTGGTTTGTCTGCCATTAATGGCTATCACGATCTTCATGTGTGTTTATGCCCTTCAATCACTGTAAGTTTTTCTCTATTGGGTGTTTTTCTTTCTCTTGATTCTCTTTTGTTGAGGTGTTGCAATGGCTTCTACCCCACCACACTGTTCAATCACTGCGGCGAAGCCGTATCAAACCCATCAATACCCACAAAATAACTTGAAAAACCATCGTCAAAATGCTCGCCAGAATGGCCCTTGGACGACGACCCACAAGTTTTCTCTTGTCAAACCATTGCCTTCAACTCCAGGTCACAGTGCCACTAAATCCACTTCTACTCCGCTTTCTCAAAGCCCTAATTTCCCTTCTCTATGTTCTCTCCCCACCTCGAAATCTGAGCTGGCTTCTAACTTTTCTGGTCGCCGATCAACTCGGTTCGTCTCTAAGTTTCACTTTGGTCGCCCCAAATCCTCCATGGCCACTCGTCACTCTGCGATTGCTGAGGAGGTACTGCACCAGGTGCTTCAGTTTGCTAAGGATGATGCGAGTTTGGATAATATTTTGCTTAATTTCGAGTCTAAGCTTTGTGGGTCGGAAGATTATACGTTTTTGCTTAGGGAACTTGGGAATAGAGGTGAATGTTGGAAAGCAATTCGATGCTTTGACTTTGCGCTTGTTAGAGAGGGAAGGAAGAATGAGAGAGGTAAATTAGCTAGTGCTATGATTAGTACTCTTGGTAGGCTTGGAAAAGTAGAACTTGCTAAGGGGGTTTTTGAGACAGCATTGAGTGAAGGATATGGGAACACTGTTTTCGCATTCTCAGCTTTGATAAGTGCTTATGGGAAGAGTGGTTACTTCGATGAAGCTATTAAGGTGTTTGAATCCATGAAAGTTTCAGGCTTGAAGCCAAATTTGGTTACCTATAATGCAGTAATTGATGCATGTGGGAAAGGAGGAGTAGAGTTTAAGAGAGTGGTGGAAATTTTTGAAGAAATGTTGAGGAATGGGGTCCAACCTGATAGAATTACCTATAACTCCCTTCTTGCTGTGTGTAGTCGAGGAGGGTTGTGGGAGGCAGCTCGAAACTTGTTTAATGAGATGGTAGATAGAGGTATTGATCAGGATGTATTTACTTATAATACACTTTTGGATGCAGTTTGCAAAGGTGGACAGATGGATTTGGCTTATGAGATTATGTTAGAGATGCCGGGAAAGAAAATATTGCCCAATGTGGTTACTTACAGTACGATGGCTGATGGTTATGCCAAGGCTGGTAGACTAGAAGATGCTCTAAACTTGTACAATGAAATGAAATTTCTGGGCATTGGTTTAGATAGGGTTTCATATAATACATTGCTTTCAATCTATGCCAAGCTTGGCAGGTTTGAAGATGCTCTGAAAGTTTGTAAACAGATGGGGAGTTCTGGGGTTAAAAAGGATGTTGTTACTTACAATGCACTTCTAGATGGATATGGAAAGCAAGGGAAGTTTAATGAAGTTACAAGAGTATTTAAAGAGATGAAAAAAGACCGTGTATTCCCTAATCTGTTGACATATTCTACCTTAATTGATGTATACTCCAAAGGTAGTCTGTATGAGGAGGCAATGGAGGTCTTTCGTGAGTTCAAGCAGGCTGGATTGAAGGCTGATGTAGTTCTCTATAGTGAACTCATCAATGCTTTGTGTAAAAATGGTTTAGTGGATTCTGCTGTATTGTTGCTCGATGAGATGACAAAAGAAGGGATTAGGCCCAATGTTGTCACTTACAATTCTATAATTGATGCCTTTGGTCGTTCTACAACAGCAGAATCTCTAGTTGATGGTGCTGGTGCATCGAATGAAAGGCAAAGTGAATCCCCATCCTTCATGTTGATTGAGGGTGTGGATGAGAGTGAGATCAATTGGGATGACGACCATGTCTTCAAATTTTATCAGCAACTCGTTTCTGAGAAAGAAGGACCTGCAAAGAAAGAAAGACTAGGCAAGGAAGAGATCAGGTCCATCTTGAGTGTCTTCAAGAAGATGCATGAGCTGGAAATCAAACCAAATGTTGTGACCTTTTCAGCAATCCTAAATGCTTGCAGGTAAAAATGTTTTGACTTCTATTTGCCCTCAGGATTATGCTATTTAGACTTTTTTCTATTATTTGTTCAAAACCTTCATCAAATATCTGCCAAATTAAGTTATTTTAGTCTTTTTTTTGTGTTTTTTAATATAAAGATCTTTTGAGTTGATTCTCTTCATCAATAGCTGCCATGAACTTAAAAACTAGCATTTTGACCTGTTATTAGGATGCAGGATGAAGTCTTTTCACAAATACACTACCAACATTGGAGATTTAGGAAAGACCATCCGTGCATTGGTTCTTTTTCTGCTATCATCATTTAGTAATATCTCTTAGAAAGTGGCGTGCATTGAATTTTTTTTATCGGTTGGTTTAAGTTTATCTGATTCTAGATGGCATTGGCAAGCTCACTTCACAAGTCAAATATTTAGTCTAAATGATCCCCTGTCACATTTTGTCACAACCTGAAGTCAAATATACCACAAATCAGTGGTAAATGGTGACCTCTTATTTTCTATTATCCTTCCTTTGAACAAAGATCATTGAGCCAGAGCCTCACTTCAACAACCTTTCTGTCTGGTGCACTTCAAACCCTCTTCTTTGTATTACGCTCCCACTTGATTATTTTCTCTTGATGTATCATTGGAGGAACTTGTTCTTTCTACTTTCCAGCATATTTTCTGAGTTTTTTCCTTTGGTTGTTTGCTTTGGTTTTATTCTCTATTATTAACTATAACCTCAAGTCAAGCGGAATATGCATTTGATCCTGATTGTGGAATTCGAGTTTTGGGTACAGTCGCTGCAAATCAATTGAAGATGCTTCTATGCTATTGGAAGAGCTACGGTTATTTGATAATCAAGTGTATGGTGTAGCTCATGGACTGCTTATGGGGTTTAGTGAGAACGTTTGGATTCAAGCACAGTATCTGTTTGATGAAGTGAAGCAGATGGACTCTTCCACTGCGTCTGCTTTCTACAATGCTTTGACAGATATGCTGTGGCATTTTGGTCAGGTGAAGTCTAAGAACTTTCAAATCTGTTTAGTGACATTTCTCATATCCTATTTCTCTATTTCTCATTATTCGTCTGGTTGTTTTTTATGGATTTTAGTCATGCAAAACGAAAACCGGATCGAAATTTAGTCTAATTACACTAAATTAACATGAAAAACCCTAATAAAATCAAATTAGGGTAACAAAAACTTACCTTGGTAGCTCCCGTAAATGCTCGATACTCCACCCAAACTCAAACCAAACCACCACTAGAGTTGACGTACTATCCTCCGAACTCGAAACCGGGTTGTGGAACCTGATGAATGAAGAAAGCCGAGAGAGAGAAAAAAAAGATGGAAAACTTGGATTAGGGTTGAATGTTGGGAGAAATCAAATTTTCTTTTTTTTTTTTAGTGAAGAAATTTTAAGAAAAAAATTGGACAGCCAAATTCTATAAGAACCCAAAATTCCAACCCATCAAAAGAATTGTAAGACACTTTTTATAAGAAATCGAAATGCAAAATTGCATGGTAGCCCAAGAACACATTTTCTCACTAACTTTAGTGAAAGGTTAAAACAGTCATTTTTTTAAATTTAGTCAAAGTCAAACTTCGACCAAAAAGTAAATATTATGAATTTTTATCATTTTGACTTGACTAATTTCGACCTCTAGAGCATTTTCAAATCAAGCTAATCAATATTTGTTAACTAACTGGGTCATTCCACAATAGTCCTGTAGTGGGACATCCCGCTTGACCCTATAACATTTAAACACAAAAAAACTCGTAGGAAATTAATTCTTAGGTTATGTGGCCACCATGGATTGAACCCACAACCTCTTAGTTAGATATTGAAACTATGTCTCCTTTTTTACCATTAGGCCAACCCATGATGTTTTACAGTAGACAGTGTTATAACGTAAAAGTGACTATTTCATGGTTCAATCTTATGTAAACTCTTTATATAAGATGCCCCTACTTTCATGTCCCTATATGAACGATTCACTAACTACTAATCGGACTGCATCTATAGTGTCCCCAAAATAAGGTGTCCAACCCTGTTCACATACTATAGACCATTTAGACTACATACTCGAACTTGATCTATGTTTATGTCTCTATATAAAGTTTAAATTTAGTCAAGATTGACTTTGGATTATAGTTTATTAAATTCAAGATTATAGTATTCAATTTCACCAATAATTTGTCAATTAACAACTTTATTGAGTAAAATATAATTCTAGGGGAATTTAAATTACAAACTACAAATTTTAAGACATAAATTTCAATAGTTTTATGTTCCATTTTTATACGTGAGGAAAAACATAGGTATTTCACATTCTTGATTATTTTCTCCTTTCTACTAGGTACTTTCCTATTTCCTGGTTTCCTTTTACATTTTTTTCCCTAATTACTGTTTTACATGTAAATTGAAATCTAAAAAAACTGTCATTTTTATTTGTAAATTAAAACACATTCGTTTAGAGGTTCAAATCTCGTACTACTATGTTTATTGTACCCAAGAGAAAAAAAAGGAAGAAATGCCGTCAAGTGAATGTATCCTAAAAGTGGAAACAAAACGAAAAGGAAACTTAAATGTCGTAAAATGGGCCTGATTTATTCCAGAAAGGAGGGTCTAACTCTTTTTCCTTTTCTGTTTTGTTATAAAAGATATATATCATTCACATTTTTGCTGCTAAATACACTCTGATGCTGGTTCTGAATTTGAAATTTGTATCTTATCTATAGAAACGAGGGGCTCAATTGGTTGTACTTGAAGGAAAAAGGCGCAAAGTATGGGAAACTTTATGGTCTGATTCTTGCTTAGATTTGCACCTCATGTCCTCTGGAGCTGCTCGTGCCATGGTTCATGCGTGGTTGTTGGGTATTCATTCTGTTGTATTCGAGGGCCATCAGTTGCCAAAGCTGTTAAGGTAAGTTCATTCCTCCATTCACTCTTTTCAGTCTACTTTTAATAGTTGTAGTTCGATCTCTGGTTATTTAACTGTGCTAACTTCCTTAGTTACTCAGGTTTTGATTTATTCTTCATGGACATGTTTGTTGTATTGTATATAATGCTATGTGTACCTTAAGGCACAGTATCTCAAGGTTTAACTCTGTGACACATAGTATGGTATCTCGCTTCAACGTTTCATCGGAATGGTCGACTTTCTCTGCGTTAAGATTGAGTGTCCAATCGGCAGAAAGGGAAGACTGTATTCTAAGGGGCATAAAGTTTATATTTGAAAAAGAAAGGTGAAAAAGTCTCTTTACCTGTCGAATATCCTGTTCCTTTCTAGAATCCCTCACAGTTGAGCCTCCAGATTTACTTCTTTTTTTCTTTTATTTTCTTTCTAAATTTATTTCTTTTTTAGTTGATAACCTTCAAGAATAAGAGTAGATTGTGGTGGTACTGAGAGGAAGGGCCATTTGCCCTCCACAACAGAGCAGCAGATGCAGATGAGACCACAGAAATGAGAAAATCACCGATGGGGCAATTGTCTAGTGAGAAATGTGGCTGATGACTTTTTTTTTTCTGGGAAAGAAAACATAGCTATAAACACTTTTCTTTTTGATAAAATAAGTGGCAAGACTACTATCCCGAAAGAGAGTTTCAACGTGCTTGGTAATGTGCATATTGAATAGATTCCATACACTTAGCACTTGAGGTTTCTTACCTACCCAACTAAAGGTGGTTTAAGCAATGAAAACTATGCCTCGTGCAAAATTTGACTTCTCCCTTATTGCATAGTAAACTAGATTTTGTTGGTTCGGTTGACTTGTGGATCTCCAATAATATTAGGGTCATGACATGGATCTTTAACTTAGTGATGGAAGAAATCTTTTCCAAGTGTATTCTACTCTCCATCAACTTGAGAAATTTGGTTAGATCTCGAGCAATATTTGCACGAGAATTTGACCTCCTATATCAATTAAGTGACGAACTGAGCGACCTTGCATGGCCAATTTTTTGTTAGTTCACACTTCACTAAAGCACAATCTACTTTGACCATTGCTCGATATCTGCCTCTGGCTCTGCCTCTGGCGAAGAGCAAGGATAGATGTTCACTTTTGCTCGTCTAGTTCATTTAGGGAATTTGTGCCTAGCTCATTTAATCTCTCCTGCATTGGTAGGACTTTCCCTCTCGTCCTCCTTGATCTGGAAGGTTTGAATCTCTAAGAAAGTCGAATTTTTTGCTTAGCAGACCTTCCCTGGGAGAATTCCCACTGTTCTCGGTCCTCATATTGACCTTGTTTTATGGTATTACATCCTAGAGCAACTTCAGAGAGATTCCTGTAGTCTTGGTATTCCAATGGCTCGGAACATGTTGTGAAAGGCTCTGATGGAGTATTCCACCCCTTCTTCGTGATAGATGGACCTTTCTTTGGCACGTAGCTTCCTGTGCGTCTTTTTGGATGTTTGGTGAGAAATAGGAGTGTCTTCAGTTATAAGGGAAGGTCCTTGGGAGCGGCTTGAACTTTGGTTATATCTGAAGGCCTCTCTTAGGGTTTTTGGCACCAAGTATTGTCGGTGATTACCCTTTATCTCTCACTGATTCTCATAAATAGAAGCCTCTTTTTGTAGTTTTCTGGTGTGTGTTCTTTCCCTTTGTTTCTTTTGGCTTCGTCTGTATGCACTTTCCTTCTTTGTATAGTCTTTTTTGTTTCTCTGAGTCTGGTAATATTTTAAACTCATTCTTTTCATTGAAAACAAAACTTATTGTTGCAAATTTCTTACAATTTGTCAATTGTGCAGCATTCTGACAGGATGGGGAAAACACAGCAAAGTAGTCGGCGATGGAGCTCTTAGACGGGCAATTGAGGCACTTCTAACTAGCATGGGGGCGCCATTTCGAGTTGCAAGATGTAACATAGGTAGGTATGTATCAACAGGCTCTGTGGTGGCTGCCTGGTTGAAAGAATCTGGTACCTTAAAATTACTTGTTCTTCATGATGACAGAACTCATCCAGATACTGTAAATATGGATCTAATTTCCAAACTCCAAACGATTTCCTTGTAGCAGTATTTGTATAATAATATTATTACACATCAGAGATATGAGAAAGAAAGTTGGCTTAGGGAAAAGTTTACTAAACTGGCAATGCCTTCCAAAACCAAACTCTTTTTGTGCCAAATACCTGATCGCCCTCAATTCAATTCCAAATTATTTAGCTGTTAGTCCCTATTTATAGATTACAACTATATAGAGAGTATATTTAGTATCAAATATTTTGAATAATTAACATATATTGAGATTCTACAATCATTTTCTTCATTTGAAAAGGGAACATCTATACATATTACTTATGAACTCGAAGATACAAATACAATTCATTTTACTTCGATTCTTTTTATTCTTCCATAAATAACCATGAATATGAACTAGTAATGGGAAAAAACCCAACTCCCTAACCAAATAAGTCAAGAATTACGAACGATAAATGATGAGTTATTTTGATGAGTAAATAAATTGGTTCAAGAGAGTACCTTTAACAGTAAAGACATCTTCCTCTTAAGCTCAAAATGAAATTAGTATAAAATGATTCTAAACTTACTTAATCACTAACTTGAGCATAACTGAATAAATGAATAAATTTAAGGATTCTCGAGTAGGAGATTAGAGATTCAATCTTTATTTCCTATTTTCTTTTCTAAAGTTTTGCCTATATGCTTGTCATAGCCATTCACAATCGAACCATTACTTTGAACAATATACCATACTCAATCGAATCATGGTGGCTTGGATAAGGATGCCTCAAAACGCCACTCCTTGATACCTTGCAACCATTGCTACAATTATTGCTTTTATCTCTCAAACTCATCGGTAAGAAATTCCTATCATAATTTTTCCTTCAAATAAAACTTCTAATTCGATAAAAATACAAATTTACATTTTTTCCCTACTTTGTTATATATTTAACTGTGGTTAAGGCAAACTTAACTCGGTGGTAATTAACATATTCTTCCATTCTAGAGGTGAGAGGTTTCAATCCATGTTTCCATAATTGTTTTACTAAAATGATAATGATAATAATTAAACCATATATTTTGACTATTCACATCCTTCATTTAAAACTGCTATCTCCTAAAATTATCCCAAAAGAACACCCTAGTAGAACCAAATGAAATCTACTTTGGATTTACCATCACCATGGTAAGATAAGAAACAGAAATTGTGTACATGTTTTCCAAATTCTCCAAGAAACAAAAAAAGTGAAAAGAATGAATATAACAAAAGCTAAGTGAATGTAAAAAGGAGATGCTACTTAAAGAGAAATTCTTGCAATATTTTGAGGAAGAAAACAAGCAAACAAGAAAGGTTGATAAAAGAAAAATAGAAGTTTAAAAGGATCCTTCATTGCTTTAGAATATATTGAAGCCAATGCCTACTTGGCCATCTTGCTAGAATCTCACCTCAACAAAATATACTGATTTTTCTTTTTTTCTTTTTTCTGAGAGCTACATAATCCAATTGGTACAACTTTTAATAGAAGATACTCTCTTTTATGTATATGTTTTGAGATTTCAGTTTAGTATAGAGTTTTAAAGTTCGGTTGATATGTTAGACATTTTATATATACATAATCTTACGAAAGATTTTCGTACGTTCAATATCGAGGGAGATCTTTTTTTTTTTTTTTTTCATTTTGTTTAGTACAACAAAGATAACCTTATGAAAAAGGAATAACACCGATACTGCATAACTATGCTCATTTTATTGACATTTTTTTTTATGTTATAGAAAAATCAATGAAACATAACAAAAAAATTCACTAAACATCAATGTGAATCTAATATTAATAGTGTCAAAATATGTTTTTTGAAATAAATAAAATTGTTGTTTTCAAGTATGGTAAGATTAGCCGATTTATTTACAAATATAAAAACATTAGATATTGATAAACATCTATCAATATTTTTCACTCATACTGAAAGATGTTTATTAGTGTTTATCACTTTCTATCACTAATAGATAATGACATTGTTTATCTTTGAAAATATTTCAAGCAATTTTTCTATTTAAAACAATTACTCGAAATAAAACAAATTAGAAATTAAATGGGTTTAAAAAATTGCAAAGTGTTTAGTATAGTTTTTCTAAGCAATTTTAGACGACTAAAAACGTTTTTCTTTTAAAAAAAAATAAAATGCACTTTGAAAAAATTTGAATTAATTTTAAAAACACATAATAGTTTGGTTTAAAAAAGGGACTTTAAAGTGATTGACACTTTTTTAAAATATTATAATAAGAAATCAAAACATTTTGTAAATGAACTTTTTTCTTTAAGAAAAGATAAATAAATAATAAAAAATTATTGTAAATAGCAGAATGTGTTGAAAATATTTACAAAATATAGCAAAATTTCAAAGCTTAATGATGTATAGATATAAAATTTTGTTATATTAAAAACGTCCCATGCACATATTTTTATTAAAAAGTAGCTTTCAAAATTTTCCATTTTAACATTTCAACTGTGATACCGTTTTAGGGAAAAAAAGTCTTTACCACATCAACAAGTTAACAAATATAAGATTGATAAGTTTAGGCCACATCAGTTAGAAAATAACATTAAGAAAATTTTGTCCAAATAACACTATATAAAAAAAAAAAAATTGACAAAAGAATTGAGTGTTATTAAAAAGAAAAAGTGTTATCCTTTGCCCAAAAGAAAAAAACAAAATATAGTGTTAAGAGTAGGGACCAAGAAGAAGATTATACCAAATTCCAAGTTTACAAACTCATAGAACCTAAAAAACAACAAAAGTGAAATTTCATAGACCAAAATTTTATTGTTTACTTTTTTAAAAAAAAGATTTTTTGTTTAGGTTTTGGTTTTTAGGTTTTAGAATATTATACTTTTAGTCATAAATTTTCAGTTTTCAGTTTCTAAATTTGAGTTTTGATTCGACTTGATCCCTATACTTAATTTTTATATTTTTAACCTTAATTTTCACTTAATACTCAACTTTAAGTTTTTAGCATTAATTTTCACTTAATACTCAACTTTTAAGTTTTTGGCATTAAGATATTTATGAAATGAGATTCAAATTTTAATTTTAATGGTGTTGAAAAAGAGTGTAACTTAATTAATTATAATTTTTAAAATTAACTAAAGATAAAAAATGAGTATTTAGTGAAAAGTAAAGGTTAAAAGTGTAAATCAACCTACGGACTAGATCAAAATAAAATTCAAATACCAAAAATGAAATTGTAACATTTTAACCTACAGACTAAATTGCATCTTAAAACCTAATTACCAAATACAAACTAGAACCTTAAACTTAGTGACAAAAAAATGTCTCCGATCCATTGAAAGTCGGCAGCAAATCACCAACCACATTTGAATAGTAGTACTTGTAAAGGAAAGAACAGATAGTCAAAGTATGAGATTTACATGGAGCTTCCTGGTTAAGACATGTAAAAGCTACTAAGATTATCCATTAAATTCGTAATTTTAGGGATTTGTGGGTCCAATAGCAAATTAAAAGAAATATATATGTGCATAAAACAAAATTAAAGTGAAATCACCGACTAACATAACTAACTTAACCAACCCCTTATCTAATTTAATTAAAGCTCTTTATTTCTTTTGGTCAACATGACACAATTGGACTCTATTCTACTTTTCAAAAAAAAAATTCTTCCCACAAATTCCAGAACATCCGTGTATATGCAAGTGTCATAGTTATATTTGCTTGATGAACCTCAACCAAAATTCTTCAGAGTCTTTTACTTTTATATCATCAAACCTTATTCCTTGTTGGTTTCAGCTTTTGGATTTGAATAAATTCCAGTATCCACTCAACACAATTTGTTGATTGTTTTCTCATGGTGTGTGTCATCATTTTCAGGTGGTAAATTTGGCTTCTAATTGATCAAGATAAGGTCTTTTCACTTTTTACCTATTTATACCCTTCAGTCATAAACAAACTACTACTTAAATTGATTCTCTGTCTTCAATGAGGTGAAGTTTTCTCTTTTTTCTTCCCACTTGAACTTTTCCTCCTAATTTTGGATAACTTCTTTGATTCTACTTTGTGCAACTGTTTGTTTGCATCCACCTATTTCATTCTGATGGTTTGCATGGTTTCTCTATAAAACCCATCAAAGGTTTCAGCTCTTTCTGCATACCATTCTTCTCTTTCCTTCTAGCTACACTAGATTACAAATACCAATTACCAACCTTCTTTTGTTCTTCTCATTACAAGTGTAGTTTTTTGTTCGAGCTTACCACCTGGCTTTGACATTGTCCCTGTATGGTCACAGGGTTGTTTGTCTTTCATTGAAATTTGTTAGAAAGCTTCCAAATTTCTGAGTGACTAGAGATTTATTTCTCCTTGTTTATCTTATTTCCAAGTTCTTTGTCAACCATCTTCCATGGCACCTCCAAATGACCCAGCTGCATTAAACGCTTCTGCTCTGAAATCTGATGGTTTGGAAAATCTTATTGATTTTTCAGATGGGAAGATCAGTGTTAAAGGAGTTCCAGTGCTGTCCGAAGTCCCAACCAATGTCTTTTTCAGTCCTTTCTCTTCGATAAGCCAATCCTCTGATGCACCACTTCCTTTGCTCCAACGTGTGCATAGTCTGTCCTATAAGGGTGGATTTCTTGGTTTCGACCAAACACAGCCTTCTGATAGGCTGACGAATTCTTTGGGAAAATTCAAGGGCAGGGAGTTTGTGAGTGTTTTCAGGTTCAAAACATGGTGGTCGACCATGTGGGTTGGGAATTCTGGGTTGGATTTACAAATGGAAACTCAATGGGTCATGCTAAATATCCCTGAAATAAAGTCATATGTCGTTATCATTCCCATTATTGAAGGAAGTTTCAGGTCTGCCCTTCATCCTGGGACTGATGGGCAAGTCTTGATTTGTGCTGAAAGTGGCTCAACTCATGTGAAAACATCGAGTTTTGATGCCATAGCCTACGTTCATGTGTCTGATAACCCCTACAGGTTAATGAAAGAGGCCTATGCTGCTGTTAGAGTCCATTTGAATACTTTTAAACTCTTGGAAGAGAAGCCTGTCACACATCTGGTGGACAAATTCGGTTGGTGCACCTGGGATGCTTTTTACTTAACAGTAGACCCTGTTGGAATTTGGAATGGGGTTAATGATTTTGTTGAAGGTGGTATCTCGCCAAGGTTTCTCATCATTGATGATGGATGGCAAAGTATCAATTTGGATGGTGAAGACCCGACTCGAGATGCAAAAAATCTTGTTCTGGGTGGAACTCAAATGACTGCTAGGCTCTATAGATTTGATGAGTGTGAAAAGTTTAGAAAGTACAAAGGTGGATCTTTGACGGGTCCAAATGCTCCATCGTTTGATCCAAAAAAGCCAAAGTTGTTGATCGCGAAGGCAATCGAGATTGAGCATGCTGAGAAAGAAAGAGACAAGGCCATTGGCTCTGGAGTCACTAATGTCTCTAAGTTTGAGACCAAAATTCAGAAGCTAAAGGAAGAGTTGCATGGGATTTTTGGGAAAGAAAAAGAAGAAGAAAGTAGTGCCATAAACAAAGGTTGTACAAGCTGTTCTTGCAAGGCAGATAACTCTGGAATGAAGGCCTTCACTAGGGACTTAAGAACAAAATTCAAAGGTTTGGACGATATCTTCGTTTGGCATGCTCTGGCTGGTGCTTGGGGAGGTGTAAGGCCTGGTGCTACCCATCTGAATTCCAAGATAATTCCCTGCAAGCTCTCTCCTGGGCTCGATGGCACAATGACTGATCTTGCTGTTGTGAAGATCATCGAAGGAAGCATTGGACTCGTTCATCCTGATCAAGCTGACGACTTCTTCGATTCCATGCATTCTTATCTTTCTAAAGTTGGGATTACAGGAGTGAAAGTTGATGTGATGCACGTAAGTATCTTGAAAACAAAGCCTTTCAGTTTAATTTTTTAAACTTAGTGTGATGAATAACTGATCTATCAACTTTTTCTTCTTAATGTTTGATCAATTCAGACTCTAGAATATGTCTCAGAGGAATATGGAGGAAGAGTTGATCTTGCAAAAGCCTATTATAAGGGTCTGACCAACTCTCTTCTTAAGAACTTCAAAGGGACTGGCCTTTTCTCTAGTATGCAACAATGCAATGATTTCTTCTACCTTGGCACAAAGCAAAACTCCATAGGAAGAGTTGGTAAGAATTTCAACTTTTTCCATTTCTTCGTTCAGTCGTTTGAGTTATAAAAAATTGACTACAACCAATATTTTGGGATACAGGCGATGATTTTTGGTTCCAAGATCCAAATGGTGATCCCATGGGTGTTTACTGGTTACAAGGTGTCCATATGATCCACTGTGCATACAACAGCATGTGGATGGGGCAAATCATACAGCCTGATTGGGACATGTTCCAATCAGACCATCTATGTGCCAAATTCCATGCAGGATCAAGAGCCATCTGTGGAGGTCCTGTGTATGTGAGTGACTCAGTAGGTGGCCACAATTTTGATCTCATAAAGCAGCTCGTGTATCCTGATGGAACTATTCCTAGATGCCAACATTTTGCCCTCCCCACTAGAGACTGCCTCTTCAAGAACCCATTATTTGACAACAAAACTGTTCTAAAGATCTGGAACCTTAACAAGGTACTACTTCCAACTTCTATTTTTTACTAACTAAAACATCCATTTCTTCATATCTTTTCAAAACATGACATATCATTTCATCTTCTTGGTTAAAATTTAATTGCAGTATGGAGGTGTAATTGGGACTTTCAACTGCCAAGGAGCAGGGTGGGACCCAAAAGAACAAAGAATCAAGGGACATCCCGAATGCTACAAACCAATGTCCACAACAGTGCACGTCAATGATATAGAATGGGACCAAAAACCAGAAGCAGCCCCAATGGGGAATTTCGTCGAATACATTGTGTACCTGAACCAAGCTGAACAAATTCTCCACACAACCCCAAAATCCGAACCGCTAAAAGCGACCATTCAACCATCTACATTCGAACTCTTCAACTTCATACCGCTAAGAAAGCTAGGTTCCAACATCAAATTCGCCCCCATTGGCCTGACGAACATGTTCAACAGTTCAGGAACCATTCAGCATTTGAAGTATAACGAAAATGGAGTAGAATTGAAAGTGAAAGGAGGAGGAAATTTCTTGGCTTACTCAAGTGGGTCACCGAAGAAGTGCCTCTCCAATGGAATTGAAGTGGAATTTGAATGGAAATCCGATGGAAAGCTGAGTTTTGATCTTCATTGGATTGAAGAAGCTGGTGGAGTTTCTAATTTGGATATTTTCTTTTGAGAGAGAGAGAGAGAGAGAAAAATGAATATCTAAGTTGAAATTTTATTTAATTTCATGCATTTTGTTGTGTTGTGTTAAGTGACATGTGTGCTAAGGAATAGCCATGTCAATTAAATAAAATGCTTTTATCATTATTATTATTACTATTATTGTATTTCTCAACTTTTTATTTTGTTTTATTTGATTGAGATTTGTTTGAGGATTTGCCCTTTGAAAGAGGGAAATTATATTTTGGATTTGTTTCTACTAAATAAATGTGTTGGAAATTTGAGACTTTATGGCCATTCTAATTTTGGTCCAAATTATTATCTTTGAACAATGGTTTGTTCTAGGGTATGGTAAAAAGATACATGGTATTTATTTGTGAATATAATATAAGCATTGAAAATAACCCTCTTGTTTTTTATTTGTTTTTATTACTAAAAGTATAAATGATAAACTTCTATCGGTTTATATTATTGATATGTATGAACAAACTTTTGTCGTCTTCTATCAAAAATAAATTTCTATCATTAATAGAGACTAATAGACCACTTTTATCTATGTCTATTTTCACTATAAAAAATGTATAAAATTTTACTACAACTTGTAAATAGTTTAACACATTTTTTTCTATTTTAAAAATATCCCATGTTTAACTTTAACTTTACCTCAATTAATTAAATTAAATCTTTGAAAAAAAGAAAATATAGAGATTCAAATATATATATATATATATATATATATATATATTTATTGACCATTTGTGAAGTATAGCCCTTAAACCGACAACATTCAACTTGATATCCCAACATTTATATACTTATGCCTTTGAAATAATACAAAAAGGTTATAGAGATTCAAATATGTGCACCAAATGTTCATCTTAGACTTTGTGCCTTTAGGTTTTGTTCATTTTAAAATATAAATATAACTTTTACATCCATTTTTTCTTGTTGTAAATAAATTTTAAGTTTAAATACTACTTTAATCCTATATCTTTGATTTTTGTTCATATGGTCATTGTAAATTATCAATTGATATGTGGCAGTGAGTAAGTGTTGACATTCACTAGTTACCATATTATGAATTTAGAAGTTGTTCCAATAAAGATGAATAGTTTTCTTTTAGTTAATAATTAAACTAGAAATTCTTTGTAACACCCTGAGTTTAGGAAAAGGATATGAATGATTCGATATCACATTTGTATGAAAATGATCAATTTTAGTAATAAAAACAAATAAAAATTTATTATTGATAAATGTTTGTAAAAGTTTTTTAGTATTTTTTTTCTCCATCTGAATGAATAGTTTGACATTTTATGTTTCTATGAAATTTTCTCTTAAATATTTTATATTTTATTTATTTATGATATGGCTTTTTTTTTAATTCTCACTCTAATATATTCAATAAATTAATGTTTTATTTTATTATCATCTCCAGCCTACTTCCCAATGAAATACATTATCTTGAGATTAAAAAAATAGGATTTCTCACTCTAATATATTCAATAAATTAAGTAAAATTTGAAAAGACAATTTATTTTAGTGTTGCCTTCAAAAAAAGGAAAGAAGAAAAATTAAAAAACAAAAGTGGAGCCAGTGTTTGACTAAAAATAAAGGTGGTGGATTTTAATCAATTGAAATCCTTTAGAATTCAACCCTAAATTTATTAATATTTATAAAATACCAAAATCAATAAAATTGACTACCCAACCGACTTAACTGACACACTAAGACAAGTTATCTTCTTAACCACCAACATTTCCATAATTTATTCCTCCAAAATAATTACTTTATTATGGAGTGAAATGGTATCTAGTTTCATGTATGGATGCATTGATCTAAAACATCACAATCTAACAATGCAGATATGTTTGAACAACCATGTCCTTTTAACTCGTTATAACTATTTTCGAGTATAATGGTTTACCATATAAAGTAGTATATCTTTTCGTGTATGCCGTGTGTTGTCTAGATCATAAATATGAAACATCACGTTTTAATCAAACACGTCTTTCATTCTATTACAACTATACGTGTGAAAGTAGTGTATCCTTTAGTGTATAAGTTCATTTTAGAGTGTATAGATATGGCACATCCCAATCTAACCATAGAAATATGTTTAAAACGACAATCGCTTTTTTTTTTTTTCTAATTTAATTATTGGTGTCTTCAAATAATTACCACTATTCAAGTCAAACGATGTAAAGAACTACCTGACTACCGTATTAATTACAATTTGTTAAAAAAAAAAGTCTATGTATACATGTCATGACCTAGGATATCAAAATACGTGAAATACATTTATGAATAAAAACGTAGTAATAACATATATAAATATAGTATATAAGTTGAAATTAATTAATTTAATATTGTCACACCTTAGAAGTCAATTTTGAGTGGTTGGGTTGGAATGGTTTTTCAAATTGGGCCTTAAACCGAACGGCCCAATTTTGGGGGTTGGGTTGGTTTTCGAATTGGGAGAGAGTTTTCCAGTGTAACCATGTTTACAGTACTACTCCAACTGCCCAATGATATTATGGAAATGTAAGCGTTGGATTTCAAATTGAGATTTTTGTGTTTTATAATTTTTTGGTAATTAACCAATTGGTTTTTTCTTTTTTCATTTCTATTTTTAGTTTTTAAAAAACAAATATGTTTGATAGTTAATTAAAAAAAAAATCAACTCTTTTGATAATGGTTTAGCTTTTAGATTTATGGAAATAGGAATGAGCATGGTGGTTAGGTGGAGGAAGGGCTGTTGGCTCGAGACCCTAAAATGATTTATTAATAATTATTTTTAAGTTTAATTTTCTTTTTAATAATAAATTTTCTTAGTACTTATATATTCAAAAATATGTGTTTTGGCATTTGAATTGAGCTTCACTGTGGGTGTCTTGAGGTCTTGACCTATGTCCCTCTTTTTCTTGATTTTGTTTCGATATTCATGAAGTTGACTTGCGTAGTAGATCCTTTCATTGGTGCTTTGTCGAGCTCATACTTTGATGTTTAAGTTAGTACGAAAAGTAACTAATTCTATTAAATAAAAAAAGAAGTAAGGTCGGTCTCTAATTTGATGATCATTACTTACCGATATCTCCCTTTTAGGTGATTGAATATTTAGGTTATTCATAAGTCGATTATCTGACACACATCTACAGTTACGTGTGACGGTACGTAGCAATGTCAGAAGCGTTTTTTACTCTCAAGAGCGGCAAGATGTCAATCTAGACCCAACTCAGCTACTTTCTAATTATTATATATTTACAACCAGGTCTACTAGTTTATCAAAACTTCAAGGCACTTACATTTTCCTTTTGAAACGCACACTCTTTTATATCTTTTCGCAACACTCCTATGAATTTTTTAGTATTGTCTTGAATAGTCCTCAGGCATATGTAACAAATATTCATTTTAAAAGGATAATTTAAACAAAGTTAGAACAAGAGATCGAACAAGGATCATCCATTAACATGATATAACAAATTTCACATGTCTATAAAGTACAAATAAATAAATTTCCCCAAAATTTCTTATGTACCCATTGCCACATTATTCCCATGTGATTGACCACATCATCCATCAAATAAAGTCAAGAACCCACGTGGACTTTAATTAAGCCCATGACTATTATTAAGTAGCATTTAAGTTGCAAACATTATGATAAACCCCTTTTTAATTAAATCCAATAATTTCCCAAGATAACAAATTAAAATTAAAAAAAAAAAAAAAAAAAAAAAGAAGAAGAAGAAGAAGTACATATGTTTGGTCAATAATATGTTATAATTATATATAATGTATATCCTATATGGTTTAGGTAAGTGGCTTCTCCAATTCATAGAACATAATAAACTAATGGCTTCACCAATGAAATGTGAACATATGTTTTTAGATTACATGTGCTTAGATAAACACTTTTTAGTTCTTTAATTAATAATAATTAGGAAATTAATGGCTTCACCAATTAAAAGTAAACATGTGTTTTATATAAACTTATATCACATGTGTAGATGATCTGTTTTTTCTTTTTTTAGAACCATTTATTCTCTAATTAATTAATTGGCTACATCAATAAATACAATTAGAATTTTTGTTCTAATTTTTGGAATGCGTGTAAAAATACTTTCTTTTCATAACGTGGGAATGTTGATGACATTTAAGTTGGCCAACAATTAAAATTCGTGTTCGATATTTGATGCACAAAGTTGAGTTGATAATTATTATAAAGAAGAGTAAGTGGGAGACTGATGCGAATAATAAGATAAAAAATGTGAGCTAACACAAATAATGGGACAATAGACATCTTTAATTATTATTGGTGAACCAAACAAGAATTGAGTTTTTTTTTTCTTTTACCAACTCAATCCAACCTATACTAGAGGATTGGACCAAACACCCTATATGACAAACTATATGAATATTAGATGATTAAACATTTGTTTCCATCATAAAATCAATTGTCAATGAAATGAGTAAATAATTTGTCTTATAAAGACTACGAGATCCTTTAACTTTTCCAATATGAAATCTCAAACCAACTGCCTCTCATGATGCAAGATACCACTTTGAATTTCATCATTAATTCTTAAATCATCTCTCAATTTGTCATTTTTAGATGAAAATCATGTTAAAGCTTTATAGGCTCTAATACCATATTATTAGACATATATAACATGAGATTTCATCTAAAAGCAATCAATACAACAAAATGAAATAACTCATCTATCTTATAATCAAATGTGGAATTAATTCTCGACAACAAAACTCTACCGTATATATTACATTTTTCGCATTAGCTTTGACATAAATTAATCCTACTAAAAAAGCATGGAAATGGCCACCCTAGCTAGAATTTTTGCCTAAAAAACAACATGCCCCATCCCCTCTCTATCACTCCCACATACATGACCACAAACTAAAAATTTTAAAAACACACATCCCATTAATTAACCTTTAAATTCTCTCTTTTCAAGTTCATTGTTGATCAAGTAATGCATGTGACCCCTTTTTAATAGGTTCCTTTAACCCCATTAATGGCCAACTATGCCCTAATTATTATAATTATATAAATACATCCCAATTATATATACACACACATATACCCACCTAACTTTAAACTCTGGCTCAACGTTATATCATATCATTAATAACTATTTTTCATATTATTATATATATACACTCTTGAATGAAAAATTAATACATGGAACTTAATCTGTATTTTTTAGGTTAAGATATCTTATGATGATATATATCTATGGAGAGAGAAGAAAACGAAAAAGAAAAATGCATTTATCTTTGTGTTTGGAAATAAATATTTAATATTGAAAATGTTTGATAATGAAAAAAATGGCATCCGTACAATGAATGAAGCAAACATGTCCAATCATGTACACAAAAATATGAAAAGTCTCTTCCTTAATTCCCTAAAAAGAGAAGAGGGCAAAGAAAAAGACTAATAATGTTGACTAAAAACTTGGAGATTCATGAATGTCAGAAACAAAATCCCAACACATAATATCCACATTGTCTACTTTTGTTGCCAAAAATATTGACAACTCAACCTCTCTAAAATACCCTTTATTTTAATCATTCGTGAAAAAATTATAATTTAAACCGTAAACTAATAACTCTATATATCGAATACAAGACATAAGTGAATCAATTTTAGAGCTTTTAATTCTTATGATTTATACATTGACCATTAAAAAAAAAAAAAAACTTATTTGAGTGCTTAAATTAATTTGCTAATTAAGATCAATTTAGAGAGATTTAATTGATAAAATTATTAAGTTTATAGTTTAGATTTAATACAAGTAATTATTGTTTTAGAGTTTAAAATGACACAACATGAAAGTTTAACGATATAAATTAATATTTTTTTTATGCATATGTACGAACTCTTCTAATTATTAAAAAGAAATTAAAAAAGATTTTAACGTGATAAATTATAATTGGACAATTAAATGCATGGAAATTTATTTTATTTTTCTTATTTGCTTATCTGATATTAATGCAAAAGTCATTTAAAAAGACAAAAAGGCTTCCTGTTTTGAACGTGGCCTTGTAATTCATGCAATGTAATATGGCAAGTTGCATGCAACCCTAGAAAAGAAAACTCTAGCTAGAAGAAGAAATTTTTGGTGACTACTTTTCTCTTTGTGTAAATTTTAAAATATGTTGAGATAATTTCATAATATTTCTCACAAATATTTCATCATATAATAAAACCAATAATCACATTATGTGTTAGTGCAATATTTCGATGAAAAACATACCATCTACCTAACAATGAATTTATAAAAACACACACACTAACTTTAATACCATATTATTGCATAAATATAAACCGACAAACTCATGGACAATAGAGTTAGTTACATATATATATATTAAAAGAAATGTTTAATTTGGATGAGTAGTAAAGTTAATATAGATATATAGATATATATATCCATTGAACTTGGAAAGTTAGGAATAATCCAGAGTGTGATTGAATGAAGAGGATGATGGGGGGCTGGGGGAAAGAGTATAGAGTGGTGATGCGATGAGAGAAAAGAAGAAGAATCATGTGGGTGCCATGTGCTTTGAGTTGAAACAACATGCCCTTAAAGCTAAAACCCGCCACCATTCTTAGCGTACACTTAATTCTTTCTCTTTTCCTCTCTCTCTCTCTCTCTCTTCTTCTATTTATATATTGTAATCTATATAAAAAAAATGTGAATTATTATTCAACTTTGTTGTTTCGACGCGTGGTTACATCTTCATCTTCTTAATAGTGAGAGAGTGCGTCTTCATTCTTTGAATTGTTATTTTTCAATGAGAACGCTACAATGTGTCAGTTTCATGATATTCGTGTAAATGTGTAAACTCTTCTAATAACTGCTAGATATAAATTTTGATAGTGAAATAAACTGTTAGGTATGTTATGTCTTATTCATGAACGGAATAATTTTGATCATTTAATGTGAATAATCTTTCCTTTAACTATTTTTTATTTGTGGTTAATTATACTTTCAACTTCTTTATGATCTCCTGTGGAAATTGAGTGCTATGAAATGATTTGATGTGGTAGTCTGTTTTTTTTTTTTTTTTTGATGACGTTCTCTTGTGTATCTAAAAGTTTTAGACAATCCGTAAATTTAATTTTATATTTGTGAGAAATATAATGGAGTATTATGCATTCAAAAAGCTATATATCAATGTAGTTATTATCTCTTTCTTATGATCATCAAGTTTTTACGTCAATCGGTAATTTTTACGATCAATACAAAATAATTGAATTTCAAAAGTTAAAATAAAATAATATATCGTTTAATGACGTGTTAAATGTTGAATAAAAGGAATATGTATTACTAATTTTTTCCCTAACATCTCCCTCTTTCTTGGCTCCTTCTCTTTTCTTTTTATTTTTCAATTTTCACCCCAACTTATATTCCCTTTCCTCACCAAACCCATTTCACAAATTCCCCCATATAAAACCCCTCTAGCCTCCACTACCTTCTTCATCCAAAATCTCAATCCCAAACCCCATTTTCCCCTCTCTCTCTCTCTCTCTATTTCTCTAGTTTCTTCACCACAAGTGAAAAAGAAAAGAAAACCACAAAACCAAATGGGAGTTTCCCAAGAAACCCTTTTGCAAATTCAACTCAACATGGAGGATCATCAAACAACACAAGATCGTATCATCGTCATCAAAGAGATCAGGAACAACAACTCAAATGATCAATCCATATGGAAGAAAAATTCAATGAAAGAAGAAGAAGTTCAAGAAATTAATAGCAAAGGCAAAGACGACAAAAGTACTTGCAATATTAATACAAGAAGAACAACAAGAAGAAGATCAAGAAGCAATTCCGTGATATTGAAGAAGAGATCAAGAAGATCATCATCATCATCAAGTAGAATAGTGCAAAGGGTCAACACTTTGAGAAGCCTTGTACCAAACAATGACAACCACAACCACAACCACGACGACGATGAAAGCTGTGTCGGATCATTAGAACAGCTTTTCACTCAAACAGCTGATTACATACTGTCATTACAAACAAGAGTCAGATTGATGAAGACTTTGGTTGATGTCTTGTCTGATCCTTCTTCTTCTATTGATGAGTGAGAGAATTTGAAAGAAAAAAAAAAAGTTTCATTTTATTTTTTGTTTTTATATATATATTTGTGTTTAATTTGTGTAAAACTTATATCATTATCTCTCTTCTGTAAAGATTGATATATGTGATTTTATATATATCATTCTTTTGCTTTTCTTTCTTTTTGATTCTTTTTCTCTTACTTTTGCTTTATTGATCATCTGTCTTTGAAATGTCTCTGTAGTTTTAGAGAGAGAGATTTAACTTTGATTTTTTCTTCTTCTTTTGGTGTGTGGAAAAGATTTGACTTTTGATTATAAGAAGTTATTTAGGGATATTGGGGTTAGCTAATTTAAGAATTTCTACTGTTTTTTTCTTCTTCTCTTCTTTTCATTTGTAATATTATTTGTGTATTATTATTATTATGAATTTGTCTTCTTTAATTTATTGATATAGATAGTTTAATTGGGGTTTTTTTTTTTTTTTTTTTGGGGGGGGGGGGGGGGGGGGGGGGGGGGGGTCCTCTAATGATTAGTTTTTTTTTCTTGTGGTTAGCGATGATTGAGAGGAGGATATAAATGGAAAGAGTTTATTATAAGGTTATTGGATGTATTATATCATATCCTTTGTTCAAGTAATTATATAAAGGAACCTAAATTTATAATCCAACATATAATGTGAGATTGGCAACTCTTAACTCAACTCAATCGTTAAAATATTATTAATTAATATTTGGAGAAAACAAATCAGGCTAACATAATTATCAGATGAGATTTCTAGAGTTTATTTTCTTAATGTTGAGCTTGATCTTTGTTATCAAAGTAAACATTATTCGGCCTAAGAATATATACCATCTGCTTATAAGCCACGGGTTTCGATCCTTCCACTCTTGCGCACATGTGTTGGCTTTTTTTCCCTCGTATGATAAGTCCTAAAAAATGTTATCACCCCATATTTTGTCCATGATATTTACCGTAGAAAAAGTTCATTTTTTCCCACAATGCTTAACAATTGTGATCATAAATTTTGTCGAGATAGCTAAAGTTTCCTGTGACGATTTTCTATATGTATGTTGAACATTTTAAAATGGTTTCCCAACAAAAGAAGAGTAATAAAATTAACTCTTAATATTTGAGATTATTTAATTAATCGTATAATATAATCTAAAAAATCGTTTAAATATTGGTACATGATCGTTTGAATCTATCACTTATCTATAATTGGGATAGACAGTGATAGTGGTCAATCTCTATTTATCTGAGATAAACGACTGATAATTTAGATATTGGTACATGACATTGTACCAAATCATTGTAACAAATCTAAACGATCTTGTACTAAATCTAACCGATCTTGAGTACACAATATTGTATCAAATCTAAACGACCGTTTGCATCTATAACTTATCTATTAGTAATAGTGGTCTATCTATGATAGATTACTGATCGTTTAGTAAAAAAAAATAAGAAGAATGACACAATACATGATAATATAACGACAAAAAAAAAATTGTCTTTTTGAAAAAATGACGTCGAAGATGAGAGACAACGAAGAATGAATAAATTTGGGAAGAGGAGATGAAGAAATCTTGAAATGACAAATCTGAAATTTATGGAAAAATTAACTAAAGTTATATGAACTTAATATATAGGATGTAAATATTTTCAATTTCATTCCATATACGTAAATTAACCAATAAAATATGTGAGGTTATTTTACAAAAATCCACAAAGCCTAATACTATCCACCAAATTAAAGCGGAGATATGATTTAAGGTATAATCAATGTAAATCGATCTCAATACATCCCGTAGTCAGCTAAAATCCTACGTTTTGGACCATATTATATGACATTGGGCTTTCGGCCCAACATCTATTTCCCTCGAGTAATTGGGCTCTGTTGCAGCCGACTCTTTGTACCATTATGGTTGTTTGGACCAAAATATGATCCCTTGTAGAGATAATAATAGACTCTATAGTCATATTTCAATTAAAAAAAAAAAAAAACTGCTAATATAGCAGAGATACAAGCGATCTATATAAATAAGTTTGTAAATTTTTTAAAATGTTATTATATATATTAATATTTTTATTTTGATTGCTAAAATTGATATTTACAAATTTATTTGATGTGAAATAATTAGAGTTTTTGTATAATGTTTGAAAATTATTTTAAATGAGAAAATGGTTAAAAATGCTTACAATTTTTTTTGTATTTGAGTTATTGCGATCTATAGAAGAAAACTTGTGTTAAGTTTGTGATTAAATTGACTCAATTTGGGTATATTTAAAAATATGATTATAATATATCAATTATTACATGTTCATTTTGGATATACACCTTCATGGCTTTGCTTTTGGTACCATCCTAAAAAGCCTCGTATTAATAACGATAGTTGTTCTAACTTGTATAATCAAAATCATCCCCTTATCTAATTGATGTGGGATTTTAGTCGTATTAACAAACCTCCCTCGAACAAGTCCCACATTACAATATACTATTAATGTTGTCAACTTTTTTTATTAAAAAAATAAAAATAAATTCATGTATATAATGGATTGTTTAAAAAAAAATAAGACAATAACGTGTGAAGATAATATATGGGAAAAATAATAACAAACGTTTCTTAGAAATAGACAGATTTAAAGATCAACCATTCAAAAAGATCAAAGTATCCAAATGTCAATATTTCAAATGGTTAACAAGATCATTCAAAATAATTGATAGATAAAAGTTAACATTTAAAGAAAAAAAATCAAAATCAACTGATTTATTTGAAATTGTACTTTACTAAAATCAACATAATATAAACTACAACTTGAGTTTTTTATGTTAAAAAAAAGTGAGGTTTAGGAGTGAAGCCTTGTATTAAATTAAAATTTTAATATAAAGAAAATTATAGATTGACCAATAAATCTTTCCTAAAGTTCAGATATTATATTTTAGTCTCCTACACGCTTCAATTTCAATCAATTCCAATCTTATTATTTTCAAGAAGGAAAAAAAAAAAAAAAAGATGAAAATGTAAAGAAATTTCTTTAAAAAAATTCACAATCTCTAAATAAAAATGAACTTAAATACAATTTAAAGTTATAGATTGACCATTATTAAAAATAGTTTTTTCGTTCTTTAGTTTTAGTTTTTTTATTTTATTTTTCCATTTTAACGTTTCCACTCTTCCTTAATAGTAAATAATGAATGAGGAACGAGTAGGGGAGAAATGGTCCAACGCTGTGGTTCAAATGTATTTAGTTGTTGACTCTTTGATAAGGTGTCGGCGCCTAACATTTTCCTAACTATTCTCTCCAATTTTTTCATTTTCATTCTTTTAGTAAGTTCAATTTTTTTTTCTTTCAAATTATTTGACTAGTTTCTACTTTTAAAGAGTTAATGGTGAATTTCTCTTCTATTTCTTCTTCTTCTTTTTCTCTTTCTTTTAATTAATTTATAAAAGATTGTGCTTAATGTTAATCCGACCAAAGTACCACGTTGGTTTAATAAAGGAATGGTTTTGGATATATAAATGAGGGCAACTATCTTCATTGGTATAAGATCTTTTGAAATATTATCATACCATTATGTAGTTATTTGGGAGATTTTTTGTCCTAACACTTAAAAATACATTTCTAAATTTTGAATAGATTTTATTTTAATCCTTGAAATCTTTATTTAATAATAAAAAAAAAATCTCTAAAGGACATGTTCACATGAGATTTTTGAAAAAATTTGATTCGTGGAATTGAGCGTATGGCATCATCAGAATTGGTCAATTTACTTATTCAATTTTAATTTGGTACATATGTCAATTTATTTAATTAGTCACAAATTCAAATATTTGTATTTTCATAATTAATTTAGTAAATGATGTGAAAATTTGTGATTGGTCTCAACATTTTTTATTATACATGACTGCTTTATACATTATTATTACTTACACTTTGTAGGTTTTATTTTAATCTATAAAATTAGTAAAATTAACAAAATATTTATCCTTGATATGTTTTAATAATTTTTGCTGAAAAAACTCGATTATGTAATTATAATATATAATGACAACTCAACTAAACTTTTTAATAGACATGTAGTTGAAGATATGATTCAATGGATTAATATCACCCATTTATAGAATTGTTTCTAATAACAACTCATGCAGAAAAATCAAAATTATAAGAGGGTTCATATGTCACACGTGGGATTCGTACCTCATGAACTATTGAAATCGACGGATGAGTGCAGGCCAACGCCTTCTCCATGAGCGGCCACCAACCGTCCGATAAGGCTCAGGATCCCGATTATGACGTGGATCCGTACCTTGTTCTTAAAAGAAAAAGTTAAGAAAAATTAGATTTTCGAAAATTAAAATTCTCGTGAATGTTGCCCGTTCCCTTTGTTTTGATCGCCGATTCGGTCCCACATCGGATACCTTTCGGTCCGATTCCCCTTTTCTGGCGTTTCAACGGAAATTTCCTCTTCCTTTTTCTTTATTTATTTTACTTTTATTCCGTAAAAAAATTTAAATATTTTTTATTTCTACTCTAACATCTAATTCATTTTCCAATATGAAAGATGTTAAAATTCACTTTCAGTTTCTACACTTTTGAAAGAAATAACAATTTATTCTTTCAATTTTGTTGCATAATAATTTAGTTATTGAATTTTGCTAGATAATAATTTAATATTATACTTCCAAATTTACAACCAAGTTAGAGTTAAAAGATATAATTAGAATAAACTAAATTATTACAAAATTGAAAGTAAGCAAACTAAATTATTACTCTCACAAAACTTTATAAACCAAAAGTATTTTTTAACAACTTTATATGAAATATGATTTTTATGCAAGTATAGTTTTAAAATATAACATCCATACTATTTCCAAAATTTTCTTAAGAAATCTATTTTTGTTTTAATTTGTTCTCATGCCTATTTTCCTTTTGAAACTAATATTGGAATTTATCTTAAGATTAATAATACAGACTTCATCTAATTCTGATTAAAACAATACAATTTAAAACTAGTTACTCAAAAAATTACAAATGGTGAAAATCACTTAATTATAGTTGGTACAATTATATTAGGTTTAGATCATAGAGACAAACTTTAGCTATCCATTTGTTGTTACATGTACTCTCTGTTAAAATTCAATCAATACCATAGGTTTCACGTTGGCTTGTTATTGTGGCCGGTTATTCAATATATTTAGGATTATAAATTTTGTTCATATATACTTTAAAAAGTAGTATTCAAAGCACGATTTAATTGTTTTTTAGTATGAATTCAAACAAAAAAACGTGTTAAAGTATCTGCATCAAAAAACAAAGATTATAAATATAGAGAAATGCCTCCCCTAAACTTTGTGTTAGTTGTGTATATATATAATGACTTTGTATACCTTACTTTTTTATATTTTTAAAAATTATTTTCAATTACCTATAAAGTTTCTATTGACAAAATTTATACATAGGGCCATGGTGTATACACACACACATACTTTTAAAGTGGGTATATTATCATATGTTTGGATTAACATATGAATTGGTCAAACAGTTATATATACTTTAAAATAAATAAAAGAAGAAAGTAGAAGGATAAATGTAGACATAAATTGAATGAACTTGAAAAGTGAAATAATGAATAATTTAAAACTTAACTTAAATTAAATTAAATGTGATGCACAATTATTTTGTTTAAATGTGTGAAATGATATGGAAAAACTGTAACCATGTGATGAACTTTAATAATAATAAGAAGAAGAAATTATATTATAAAATAAAGAAATAAAGAGAAAAGAATATTATTGGGTGGGTGAAAGGACATTATTGCTAATTGAAATTTGGTTAAGGTCGCACGAAACCTCTCAATCGCACGTGGGAGTTTTTCTAGGGATTATATCCCAAAAAGCCGAAGAAAAAGGAGAATTGGATTTTCATTATTATTATTATTATTGGGATTTTTGGAATAATGTCCGAAGAGAAAGTTGCTCCAAAATAATCCCATCACCGAATATACCAATCTTCCTTCCAAAGTTTTCATAAACTTTTATTTCTTATTAAAGCTTTTCAACTATATCATAAATTATATTATGGGGTGTGACGCTACAATTTGACCGATATTGGTAAAATTAAAGTTTAAAATGTTAAAATAGAAGAAAATATAGTTATCAAATTAAGTTGGTCAAATAGTAACACCATTGAAAATTGCTATATGAGTATTATGAGAATGGAAAATGAAAAATAATCATTATTATTCATATATAAATATTCTATGGTTGGTTGATAAATGGAACTGCTCTTAATCACGTTTCATAACTTTTCTTAATTTAGGTGATCCCTTGCAATAGTAATATAAGAATAATCTTGATTAAGCAAATAGGTAAACAGTAATAAGAATAACTCTGATTAAACAAATATGTAAACAACCCCAATGTAACGATCTAGGCTCAAGATTCTCCATGCATCCCCTACAATCTGACAAAATTATCCTTACTTATCTTAAACACTTATTAGAGTGAAAGTCGTCCCCACAAACCTCACATGCATCCTAGAAAAATTATCAAGAGCTAGTTATCCAACATAAAATTGTTCAAGCTAAGTACGATTAAATTTGGAGCTTTTATAATTGAGTCGTTGAAAATGAAGGTGTACCTTGTTAGTATAGGTAATAATTTTTAATTCTTTAAAATCTTTCTTAACCCTACTTTCATGTCCTTAGAATCCCTCTCATTCAAATGTGATATCGGTTCATTTATATCCCCTCCTAAACTCAGGACGTTACACTCAAGAAAGCTAAACATATTTTTATTTGAAAAGATCGATCAAGGATCAAGAAGAAAGGAAGACCTGATTCTAATTTCAAGATTTCGAACTCTCCATAATCTAATTTATCAAACTATATTGAAAGTTCTAAACATGCATTATAACACAAGAATGTAAATAAAAACATAAAGTTTGAGAGATAACACTCTATGAGAAATTCATTTAAGTTCAAGTCATGTTCTTCCAATATGGAAACTACAACCCTATTTATACCCGACATAACAAAAAAATCTAACAAAACTTGACAACCTAACAACATAACAAACATTAAGATATAAAAAAACATAAATAACATGAATAGTTAAATAAATATATGTCTTATAATGTTCAAAGTGCTATATCAAATTTAAAACATTCAAACATTTCTTTGTTTAAACTTGAAGATATTAAAGTTAAGATTAAAACTTTCAAAATTCAAACTCATTGCACTTAGAAACCTTTTAGAACAAAACACAATAATTTAAATTATGGAGTCCTACTATTATTATTATTATAATTGGAGCATATAAAACAAAGGGATAAATTATAAAATTAAAGATTAAAGTGATGGATCAGTCCTAAAGATTAAAGGCAAAAGGGGAGAGTTATTGAAATTGAAAAAAAAAATAGATTATTATATAGCAAAAGGGTGGGAAAATTTTGTATATTTTTTTTATAATCAATGGAATGGAATAAGATAGAATACTATTTTGCTTTTAAATTAATGCTACTTTACATTGCATTTTAATTTAATTTCCTGTTTGACAAATTTGACAAGACCTCCCCAATAGTTTCACCTCATATTCATTTAGTTTCTTTTTTAATTTCTAAAGTATAAAAATTAAAAATGCTGTTAATTAAAGTATCTCTACATCTTTTCTCAACGAACCAAAAGGAAATCTCTACTTATGAGAAGTTATAAACTCAAATTATTGTATTTGTAAGAAACAATTTATATATTATATTTGAAAGACGAAACAAGTTATATATTTTTAAAAATAAAAACAAAGATAAATGGTATATTCATATTTTTTTAATGTTGAATTATAAAAAAAGACTTATAAATTTTGACACTTCATCTAAAAACCTATACTTTTCAAAGTTTGCATGCATTAGTACCATTAAAGTTTTCGAAAATACAATTGAAATATAATATTTAAAAAACTTAAACAATTATTGAAATGTGAAATGGTACTATGGTAGAGCAAGTGTCACGGTATGGTGTACATAAGTCAGGTTGCAGTAAAATTATAGACCAACTCAAAGTATCCAGATTGGCAAAAAAACGAAACCTATTGGTTCAATATCATGCAATGGTCAACCCATCCCAACTCAACCCAAACTAAACCAATCCAAAAAATATGAGTTGGGTTGGCGGGTTAAAGAAAAAAAGTGAAATCCTAGGCACACCCTTGAGCAATCTCGAGCAAAATTAAAGAAAGAAGTGAAATCTCAGTGTTTTTTCGAGCGAGATGAAGGACGGAAAGCTTCAAAGATTAAGTTCTTGGGCTAATCTTGGTGCTTGTTCGGTCGGGATAAGAAGCCTAAAACTCGGGTCATCTTGGGGTCGAGTTCAACCGAGATTGAAAACAAAGAAGAGAATTTTATATATATTATATGTACAACCGAGTCGGGTTGGGTTAACGCAACCATTATTTGCACGACCTGGGACCCGACTGGAGTATTTTTTTTTATCTCCAATTTTCTAACTCAACTAAACCCAACACAAAATCTTACTTAACCCACTGTTTGGATTGAATGATCAGAGTTGGTTCGATTATCGATTTTTTTTTAACGCTCCCATGTCATAGAAAATCATAATATCATTTCAGGTATATTTACACAGTTTCTTGTTTTTTTTTTTTTTTTCTTATTTTAAATCTTAAACTATTTACAATCCATAGAACAAAACCAGTCAAAGACAAAATTAATTACACGAAGGGTAAATATTTTGTAAAATGTTATATTTTTTAAAATATTTTTTTAGTTAAAGAAAAATACAAATTATTTTTAATAAAACTAAAAATGAGAAAGGAAGAAGAAAAGAAAAAGAACAAAGGTGTATATTGTCCATCCAAACCGAATCTTTATCGACGTCTTTTTGCGAAGATGAATTGAATTCATCCCAAATCTATCTCCATTGTAATGATTTTGATGCCAATTTTAATAAATATTTGAATTTGAATATCTTTGATTTATATTTATTAAAAAAGAAAAAGACCCAAATTGATCGTGAAAGATGTGGAGACAAATGAAGCAATCTTGGGATTGAGAAAAGCAAAAAGAAAAAAGAATTACATTTATTATTATTACGCATGCTTAAACGACGCCGTATCTATGATAGATATACCTCACGTGCGTCAAAACCCCGTTCAGACCCACCGGTTACCGGCCAAATACGACGTTGAATTCACACCTTCTCTTCTCTTCTGTCAATTCACCTATTTGTTTTTTCCATTCCAATTGTCTGTTCCCTACAAAACTATGACCTACAATTGCCGGTCACACCTCCACCTCCACCTCCACCTCCACTTCCCCCAATCTCCGTTTCCCATTCAAATCATTACTATTCTCAAAATCCCATCTCCCAATTCTTCTCTCTCTATAAAATACCATTTCTTCTTCACCCTTCTCTGATTTCTCTCTAGGTTTTATATATTTCCCCTTTTGATGGAGGAGGTGGTGGCAGCCGATTCGCTACGCTATCTATTTCTCGATGCCAACCACAGCAAGAGTTGTCTAGGGACGTTCATGGAGCTTCTCGAAGTCGATCAACATTTTTCATCGCAATTTGATGTGTTTGAAACATCATCACCCTCTTTATCGTCTTCCTTGCTTTTAAATCCTGAGAATTTGGAGATTTGGAACCAATGGCCTACCACCCCGAATTATTCATCCTCGATCTCATCAACTTCGAGCGAGATCGTTAATGGTGAGCTGACGACGGAGCCGAATCTGGAGGGAGGAGAAGAGAAACAAGATCAGCAACCAACTGTAAAAACTGACAAGCAGTGAGTGTTTCATTTTCTGATTAAATTAGTTATGGGTTTTATAATGAAAATTAAATAAAGTAGTAATTAGTAAATAATGTATTTTTAACAAAGAAATAAATTAGACAGAATTTAAAGCGGGAGAGGGTTTTGGCTTTGGTTTTTCTCAACTTAATTAAGAACCTTTTTTTGTTTAAAAAAAAAAAATCTAAGAACCCTATTATGTATACATATAGATAACTCTTCAGTTTTGTATGATTTTTTTTTTTCCCTGTATAGTTTCATGTTCAAGTTTACAAGACTTTTCTTTAATGAGTTCTTGCCTCATTTAAAAGTAGAGAGAGTTTGGATACAGATTTTCAATTTGATTATTATCAGTGCTATTTTAGTAATTAATTAATAAAACATAGTTTCATTTATATAATGATTTGATATATACTTCAGAAATATGAAATAACGTTGGATCGATAATCTTCACGACTCTTATTTATGTATTTATATATATATATAAATCGTTAGTTAATCTTTTCGTTTTAGTTTTGAAGATCACGTAGAGATTCTTTATATTATGGTTTTCATCTTTGTAGAGACATATTTTAGCCAAATTTAAATTTGAAAATTTGAAAATCTAATTTAATTTAATTTTCAAACAAGGCTAAATAATTTTTTTAAATTATTGGGTGATGTAAATATAGGTTAAAAACAAAGAAGAGGAGTCCAAAGAAGAAAGGTGTAGAACCACGATTTGCATTTATGACAAAGAGTGAAGTGGATCATTTGGAGGATGGATATAGATGGAGAAAGTATGGTCAAAAAGCTGTGAAAAACAGCCCTCATCCTAGGTAATTAAAATTTCAACTTATAAGGTTGCATTTATACATCTTTATCTCTAGATTAAGGTTTGTTGTGATCACTAACTACCATTAATTTATTGGACTCACCTGATGCATAAAAACTTTGGTAGATGAATTTTTTTTCTTCTTTTTCATGCATGATCGAAAGCCCATTCATGCTTTCTAATGTTGCGTTGGGAAAAATGTACATCCACACAAATACAAACGTGGATAAAAAACGTACGTTGGCAAAAAGGACCTTTTGTCCAAAAAAATTGTTTTATTAAGCAGAACGAGCATTTGGGCTTACGTTTTTTTGCATGAGTAGAAATTCTTCTCATACCATGGTTCTTTATCGATATAAATAAATATCTGTCCACGTAGAAGCGTTCGTGTATGTTCACTTAATATGTTAATAAATAGTGTAATATTTATTTATTGCTGATTGTTTAGAAAAGAAAAAGAATAGTAATAAGAAATAAGATAATTAGTTTGTTTGATAAGTCTTAGATAGAGCCAACGTTTATAAAAAAAGACAAATAAAAATACGACTTACATTTTTTTAAAATTAAGCTTTCATAATCATATTAAAAATGTATATACGTTTTTTTTTAATAAATTAAACAATAAGGAATAGTTGATAAATAAAACTTACAATAATAAAAAAAATTGTAAAAGAGTTGTAATAATAAAAGAAAGAAAGAAAAATCAATATTCAATTTAATAACTATTTAAAAAGTTAAGTCTATAGACAGAACTAATTTTTGTTTTTGAAAATTTGAATAAAAATAACAAATATTTTTTTGAAAAAATGAAAATTATAATAAAAACTATTCTGAAAACAACATATAATTTCCTAAAAAATTGAAAAGAAAAAAAATAAAAAAGTTATTAAATGAGGATTAATAAATGAGAAATTATTATGAATAGTACATGTGGAAGAGAAAATTAACTTTTTTTTTCCTTTCAAATCTAATACTTCCTTCAAGTATATAATAAATTACAAAATTATACATTTTTTTTTTCCCAATGTTTAGACATTGCCAAATTACCAAATTGGTATGGTAATAATATATATGCTCACCAAAATATATATTATGTTTATGTTTTCTCTTTATCTAGTTGATCAATAATATTGTAGAGTAGTATTAATTTTGGATTAATTCCTTCCTTTACTAATTTGCCTAATTAATATATAATTATCGACAAATCAACTTTCTAGAGAGAATTAGCTTTTAGAATTTTATATTTAGCTATCAACCATTAAGAAAGGGTTTTCACCTTTTGTTAAGAAAAGATTATTGTTTTGTTCATGAGGTATGTTTAGTTTAATTTGTTAAGTGATGAACTTTTAAAATAAGATATTTTGAAAAAGAAAATTAGGGTATTTGATAACCACTCAAAACGTTTTATTTTAAACCGTTTTTATTTAAAGAGTTCAAATGAAAATGATTTTTTTTTATAATAAATCAAAATGTACCCTTACTCAATTTAAAAAAAAAAAGTTCAGTGTAAACTTAATTTTTTAGTTTGTATTTATTTTCATGTGCAACAAATGAAGATGTGAAAATTTTAGCTTCAATTTTGAAAGAATGTCGCTTACGGTTGAGTTATATCCTTACTTTAGCAATGCATGATTTTTGTTACAGGAGTTACTATCGTTGTACTAGTGTAGCATGCAATGTAAAAAAACGGGTGGAAAGATGTTTGCAAGATCCAAGCATTGTCGTTACAACCTACGAAGGTCAACACACTCACCCTAGCCCCATTATGGCACAGTCAACCTTCTTTCCTCCTCCCATCTCGGTCACCCTCTACGATGATTATTCAATTCAAAATAGTCACAACCCAACTGTTATGAGCCACTCAATTGCTTGGTGCCATCATTAATCATGGACTACTTCAAAATATCACATCTTTCAAATACAATGAGTTAGCACATGGAGATCAGAGGGTCCGATCTGATCCAACTCAACCTAACTCAATTGGTCATGTTTAGAAAAATTCTACATACATATATAACATGTAACTTGGTATGTCTATCTATTGGTTTTGTTCAATGTTTTCTAAATAGAGTCGATGGCCATTATTAGAATGTTTGTAGATTTTTCAGTTACTCTTAGTTTTTTTATGTCTACTTTTAATTGGAATTTACTAAAACGTAACCTTCATTTAATTTAAATGTTGATTTTCTTTTATAATTAAATTCGACTTCACTTTCTTAAATTAAAAAAAAATGGTTTTAAAAGAAAAAAAAATGTTTTAAAACGTGCTAGAAACTCAATCAAAACAAGTGATTAATTATAAAGAATTTTGGTGAGTCTTAAATACTTTGGTTTTTTCATTTCAAGTTTTAATTGACACAAAATAGAGTAAGAAAGTGTAGTTATCAATGTCTAAATACCTTTATAATATCAAACACCCTTTTTTTCCATTTAAGTTTGTAACCAAATTTGTAACTTTCTAATTTGAAGTTTCACTATATTAGCAAAAATATCGATTCACCGTAAGTTTCAATTATTACCATAGGAATTCCTAGAAATAGTATATTTGATTACATGGGGTACATAATTTTTTCATAGAGTATTTTCTTTAATTGAACAAAATGTGAGTTAAGTTCAAATATATATTTAATACCTATCTTACTTTTTAAACAATATGAGAGTATGTAGATTGGAAATTCAACATATAATACTTCAAATAAATATTAAACTAAACCATATTTATATTCTTGTATTGATATTTTTATAAAATTTGAAACATCTACATATATGGTGTTGGAGGAGTGGGAGGTTCAAATGCAACATAAGAGTCGACAATTACTGACCAATCTTTAATTAAGCTTGTCGACATGTCGTTTCTTTTTTAATATCTCTCTCTCATTTGTGAAGTGAGGAGTGAGAGAATTGGATTTGATACAATGAATATGAAAGGAGGTTTAATTAGCATGGAAAGTGACCTCATCTCACTCACATCCTCCATTATCACTACCCTCACAAACTCAATTTCATCTCATCTTTCTTTCTACCAACCCATAAATATTACCCTTTTCCAACTTTTCAAAACCTATCTGTACTTAATTTAAGATGTATCTGCAAATACTTTTTCAAGCATTTAAATAGAGAGATTAGTTGGTCTAGATCGAATAACTCTTACAACTAACTTACTTTGAGTGTTTAATGATTTTATCTCACTTAACGTGAATAAAAAAACTTCGATCACCAAACTTTTGACAACCATCATCAACCAACCTGGCCAACCCACTGTTTTTGGCTACTTATCCGATCGTTGGACAATCTCCCACCAACACTTTGCCATACATCTTTGGTTCATCAAACAGTAACATTTGTAGCATTTATTAAACATTGGATAGACAAGGACTGCATGACAAACTAATAAGATCAATTTCCTTGTAAATTTGGCATGACATCTTTTCGTTCAAAACTTTATTATTATACAAAAAGAAACTAGAAAACATGGTGATATGTACATATATATATATATATATATAATTATTAGTTGAATTTTATAACTTTGAAAAGCAACATTCTCCAGTTTCGCCGCAAAATAAGTAAATGGTTTTTCTTTTTTCAGATAGAGTTGGAAATGATTATTTGACTTTGTGAATGTGGAGAAATTCATAGGGATATTTTATTTTAATGATGCACTTAAGGTTTCAATAGCTGATTCACTTTTAACAAATACTTTTCTTGAACTTTTCTCTCTCAAAAAAGGAAAAGAAATGTTTTCTTAAACTTATTTAAATAAAATAGTAAGAAATGGTGTTAAATGTAAATTTGTGAAACTGTGTCCCGAACTATGAAGATGAAATCCGAAAGGAGAAAAGTTGATAGGAGGAAGAGGAAGAGGAAGATTTGATGGTTTGAGGGAAAGGGTTTGAGATTGGTTGAGAGGGAGAAGAAATGTTATATGAGGGAAGAGCAAACTGATGATAATATCAAATTACTGTTTCCATGTCTTGCTGGGTGGATATCTATAATAAATGGGGAGATATAAACTTGGGCCCCAAACACTAGGTTGGATTTAAAACTCAACTCATCTCATGTCATATCACATCAAGACTCTGAAGAGATTTTGAGATATTTTAGAATAATGGATATAAATTTAACCAAATCAAAAAATATTGTTACCATTGTAGTTTTATAAATTGTATATTTCTCTTTGAATATTGCACGCGATTCGTCCTTCTTTTTCTTCTTTTTTTTATCTTTTCTTGCAGATTTACTTTCTTCTATTTCTAACGATTTATTCTTCTGCGTTTAAATTTCCTATTTCATCTTTATAATTTTAAGAAAATTTCTTTGAAACTATTTCACGATTGTTTCAATATTCTTCATCTTCATCATATTTGAGAATTTCAAGATCGTTTAAATATCATTTTAAATGATCAACACGATTGTTTAAATTTGAAGTTTTTTTTCATCATTTAAAAAGAATTACACGATCGTGTATCATGATTTAAACGATTGTCTAAATAATCAACACGATCGCTTACCACAATCAACACGATGTATCGTGTTCCATGATTAACACGATTGTTTGTTATGGTCAATACGATTGTTTAAATTTGAAGTAATTTTTTTCCATTGTTAAAAAATAACTACACAATTGTGTATCATGATATAAACGATCATAAGTCATTCGTTTAGATGATATTACACGATCATTTATGTGAAAATTACTTGCACACATGCATGCTCGATTAATCTGGGATATTTTTTGTATTTCTTATTATGGGCCTAAGAACTTTTTTCGTTTTTAAAATTGTTCTAAATATTTTACTGGTTGTTATATTTATAAAAAAATCGTGGTAATTTATCTTTTTATTATTTTAAAATGAGAAAAATTCTTCACAAAAACATAAAAGAAAAATGTTGTTGAGTTTTCGAACTTAGGTTTATTTGGCTCCTAAGCTATCTACCATTCTCAATTTTAGTTCTATTTTAATAGGTTTTTAAACTTAGTTTGAACATATTTAATAGATTTATCAATTTTCAATTTTGTGACCATAAAAGACATTCATTTTTGAAAAAGAAATGGATTGAAAAAGGAATAGCTACTACTCTAAAATTTTAATATAATTACTATTACATATTTTTCTTATTTAAAAAAAGTGAAATAACGAAAATGACATATTAGACAAAATATTAAAAAATAAAGATTTCTCGACACAAAATTAAAGTTTAAAAAGATTATTTTTTTTAAAAGACTTCGTTCTAATTCTTTTAGAAAAATTAGATTAGAATCCATTCACTATAAAATATTTTATAAATTCAAAGAGACCAATTACAAACAAACCTCAAAGTTTAAGTAAACTTCTAATTTAGTGGAAACAAAAATAAATTTCTATTTTTTGTTTTAGAAAAAATAAGATTCTAATTTAGAGAAATAATATTTTTTTCTTGCTAAAAACACATCTTTTCCAAAAAAAAAAAAAAAGATCTATTTTCTAACTATTAAAACTATTTTTTGATTCAACTAAACAATGAAAAAATAGAATTGTATTTAAATATAGTAAAATGAGGGATCAAAATAGGTTATTTTTTATTAGTTTATTATAAATAGTAACGTTTTGATAAATTTGTAAATATTTTTTTGTATGATATTATATCTAAAAAGAATTTTGAATAAAAAGAATTTTGAAGAAAAAGAATTTGCATCAAAACTAAAGAATTCCCCTTACAAGAAAAAAAACCTAAAAAAACAAACTTTACCGGTTCCAGAAATTTCCAAATGTGGCCGACGATTTCAAAATCAAAATTTGATGAGGAATTATTGTTTCCATTGGTTTTTGACCCGTTTCAAGCGAATATAAATATCGTCTAAGCATTTGACTCAGTCGTCGGTCGCCGTCTCCGATCAGCACAATTTTTTTCTCGCCAGATTTTGATAACGAAATAAAGGTTTACTTCCATTATTTTACGATGACCCATTTCATTAAACTGTACTATTCTTTTTCCAATAATGTTTTGTTTTAAATTTCAGATGATCAGAAGAAAAATATCGAAATCGATTTGGAATTTGTCGGTCTGAGCAAGTAAAGGTTTGGATTTGGGTATGTTTGTACTAAATCCTTGCTATTGGGTTTCTGGGTTATTCGATTTGGGTCATTTTAGGTTATTTTTTCCATTTTACGTTTGTGTTTAATGGGTTTCTTTTTAATTTCTGTTTGGTTGGATCCTTTGTTTAGTTTTTTCATTATCATGTCTAGATTGATGAGTTTTGGGGGATTTTAGTGGTGGTGGTGTTTGTGTATTCTTGTTTTTATCATTTTTTTGGAATGTTTTTTTAAGTTTGTTTTGGCATTACCAAAGTTGTTGTTTGGTTATTGGTACCTAAATACTGGTGTCGACCCATTTCTTGTGTTGTTCTTTTTCTTTTTCAACTATTGCTTTTATGGTTGTTTTTCCTTTACCAATGCTATGATATGTTTGTTATGTTGTTAACTTTTTATATGTTTGGGAATTTGTATTTCTTCTTCTTGTTTTGATTCTTGTTTTCTTGCTTATTTTGTGTTAATTTAGGTAACTCATGGGTTAGATTCTTTGGAGGTCCCTTTGATGTCCTTGAGATTGACTTTGAGTATGTTTCAGTTGTTTCAAGACTTTTGAAATTTTGCACTTGCTATGTTGGAAATTTCATCTTGTTGAAGTGCTGATTGCTTTACTTTTTCTTCTTTTCATAACTTTATGGCCATTGCTATATCACAACGATTAGGAAATTTGCATTGGGATTGAACATTCATCTTCGATTGTGGTGTTCGACTTCCCTTTTCTCTATTCTTTTGTGGTGTGAAGTGAATTTTGGCTTTTATAGTCAAACGGCTATGAGATTGAGTACATGGCTTTAAGCGAAAGGGATCTCACGTTTGATCTCGAAAATGGGGGGAAGATCGTTGAAGAGGTTGGAAGTGGGGAACCGAGTTCAACCAAAAGAGATGTAAAGAATATTTGGAGTAGGTTGACAGAGGATTCACTGCTAAAAGATGAACGAGCCATAGCCTCAAACAGTAATTTTGCTAATTCTATTGCCGACGTCGTTGCTGATGAGAGCTTAGGATTGTTGATAGATAAGAACTTGGAAGGAGAAGATGTTCATGAAGTTTTTGCGCACATGGAGAAAAATAATGCTAGAGGGAAGCATAAGAATAAGAAAAAGGCTCCGAAGCCACCACGGCCTCCCAAAGGTCCTTCACTTGATGCCGCTGACAGAATGATGGTGAAGGAACTTGCAGTGCTTGCTATGAAAAAACGTGCAAGAGCTGAGCGAATGAAAGCATTGAAGAAGGCAAAAGCAGAGAAAACATCTTCTTTCAATAGTTGCATACCTGCCTTGATTATCACATTCCTCTTCTTCCTTGTCATTATCATTCAAGGTAAGATTATTATAGGTCCTATTACAGTATTACTTTTACTTTTAGAAACTGCTTGGTCTCAAAAACTTGAACTGCTTCGATTTATCAGCCTCTGCTTTATCTGAGCTGCAGGTTCGGAAGGTGTTCTTATTGTTGGGTTCTTTAATCTGGATGTTAATTTATCTCTCTATTTAGCATTATGTTTTTAAGGGCATTTTGTTCGACTGTGTTTTCAGGAATAAGTCCCAGAAGCAGTTCGATATTGCAGGGGTCACCTGAACCTGCTGCTGGTGGTAGTAGTGGATTCATTTCTGTTCAGTACATTAAAAGCTTTCCCCCAGATGAAAGCAATGTATCCAATCCCCCCTCGTTTAAGTGCGTATTTTTATCTGAATGGTTATGATTGATGGATGGAATAGAAGTTTCCAAGTAGTCCTAGTCTAATTTTGTTCTATCTTGTTGATGCAGTTCTGCTGCATAGCTCGTTACTGATTTTGTTCCTCTAGAAGGCAAAAGGGTGGCTGATTTGAGGAGTTTTTTTTGAAGTTGAGATCCTAGGTGCCAGCTTGGTGGCTCGTATGGCCTTGATTTTTGAATAGCTATTTTAATACGCAGTTGCGTTTGACTGTTTTTGTACATAAATACGAAGAACATCGTTTTTTATGTTTCTTTCTTTTGTGATCAAATGCCTTTTGTATTTTAACTTTATGTTAATAATTTATATCGAAAAGTTCATGGTGACGTTCTAGGATGTCAGTAGCTGAACCTTCTTAAAGGCTAAGGAGACAATCCTGCTTGCTTCCAGGCTTTCTTTCGTTGAATTAAATTATGAACTTTTTCCTTTTTGATTTTGATAACAAACCTGCAGAATTATGATGATATGATTGGCTGATGCTTAACCCTCTGCACCTTTGATTGGCTGCTGTTAAACGACATCCAATCTGTTCAAGAACAAACAGGTACGACCTCTGTCCAATTGATTCTTACATAGTTACATTTGTTAGATTTAAAGGCAAATCTCTCGAGTTTCTAATCTATGAAACATCAAAGTTTCCAAGATTGCAGGTATTTGACAGTAAAATGATTTGCTTGTTTGTATATACTGTTGTCACTGACTTGGAAAGCTGAGGCCTCGTTTAGGTAACTATTTCGTTTTTTGTTTTTGTTTTTGAAAATTAAACCTATTTAGTATTTTTTTTCGTTTCTTACAATAATTTGCATATTTCTTAAGTACAATGATTGCATTCTTTGCCAAATTTCAAATTCAAAAAACAACTTGTTGAAAGTTACCTTTTTTAGCTTTCAAATTTTGGAGTGATTTTTTAAACGTGGAAGTAATGTTTATTAGCTTAATTTTAAAAAACAAAATGCTTACCAAATGGAACCTTAAGGTTTAACAATTTAGTTTTTAGTTTTATAGATTTGAAATTTATGTTTGTTTCTTCTCCATTCTTGGAAGTAAAAAGACAGTTTGTAAAGACTATTCTTTCTAGTTTTCAAAAATTAACTTTATTTTTTATAAAAAGAGTTGAAAAGGGAAAACAAAACATGAAAATTTGTGGGTTCTCAAAACCATGGTTATCAAATGGGTTAAAAATATTTCTGTGAATGTGAGAAGTATGGAGTCTGATGATATGATATTGAGTTCATAAGATGAGATCCAAAAATCACTACCATAAATCTTAATTGGTGCCACATTTGGAAACTAAATTTCTTAAGTATGTGTTATTTCAGATATTGGAGTGTATCCTCTTTGGTGATACTTATTGTATGACCCCTAGCTATTGAATTAGTGGGAGTATTTGTAGAATATTAGTATGGTTATTAGAAGGAGAATATTAGTAACGAGATAGTTAGTTTGTTAGGGCTTTTAGTTATTATTAAAAGCGGTAAAAGAAAATAGACACCGAGTTACGTGGAAATCTGAGTTCTGGAGAGAAAAACCACGATCTGACTTTCTTATTATTTTCTCATATGAACAAAAGATACAAAGGGGAAAATAAAATAGACAGCAAGCTTATAATAAAAAAAGGAAAGAAAGGGTAAATCTTTCTTTTGGACCAAACCCACTAATTCTAACCGTTATAAATAGTGGGAATGGGTTGAGAGCAAGACATTGAAGAATATTGTGGGATTTCTTATAGCGAAATGTTAGGAGGGAGTAACCCTCTCGAAAGGCTTTGGTATGTTGTAGTTTCTTCATTGATATTGCAATATAAATCTATCTCTGTGTTTTTTGTTTGTTCTTTGTGTTTTTTAGATCTCTCGTTAGGAGGTATCTCAACACTTTATCTTTAGTTGCAGCAATATCTTTACAGATACATGTACGAAAGCATCCCATGTCGACCTTTTCATTTCGAGTCTCAGGTTCATCGTTGCAGCAAATGTCTGACATGAAAGAGTATAGCCAAGATCACCCTCAAAGAAATGTTAGTCAATGGTAAAGAAATTTTTGCTCGCAGTTTAAAGGAATGTCTACCTGCCTGCGATGTGTTGATATGTAACCACTATGACGATCACATTTTTTTATCGAAGGAGTACAAGGTTGCAATGCCATGGATGTAGCTCGGGAGGTCGAGGCCTTGCAACGGAGCCGTTCAGTAAAAGGTATAGGGATAGGCATTGACATCATGGAACCCTGCTGTGAAATGCTTTGCTGAAATCTCTGCTTGTATGATCATCTGTGCGTTGGATAACAAAATGGTAATTGTCCAATTTGGTTCTATTCAAGAGATGGGGCAATTTCTTTCGCAATTAATTGAATATTGTGGTACCCAAAGCAACACCCAACACACCAAAGTGAGTAGAATTTTGAGCACGTGTTTTGGAATTTTCTTTGTCACAAACTTCATTGAAAATTTGAACTATTTTCTCCAGGTGAGGGACTAAAATGTCAAAATTTTAAATTTAAGAACTAAATAGAAACATAAAGACGTTTTTTTTGTACAAATCATACAATTCTTCTTAGGGAAATAGATAAAAATAAAGGAATAAGACGAAGTATTTTAGACCATTCACATAAGTATTTTTTTCCTTTCAAGTCTTGATCTGCACTCGATTAGTATTTTCTCCTTGAGTTTGATAAGAGATGAATTGGAATCGCATTCCTAGTCTCCACCGGTGATCTTCGATGAGTTCAGATAGTTCAAGTTGTAATACAAACTCTGACAAGATCATTTTCATTCAGACAACATGAGAACTCAACGGACTAGATGCTTGTGATTACCTCCAACCAAACCATTTAGTAAAGTATCCTAAATTACCTTCCTCACAATGTGTAACTTCCCCGAACAATTTCATCCACATCTTAGATCAAAACTTGAAATTGGTTTAAACATTTGAACGAAATTTCAAGATTATTTCAAGAAAATTTTAGTTTTAGTTTAAGAATTAACTTTCTTTGCTAAGTCAAGTTTTTTTTCTTTTCAATTTTTATGGTGGTTTCATATGTCTGTCATTTTTTAGGAAACAAAATTTTGTCAATATGCTACTTTCTCGTTTTCAACTTTTCTTTAATTTTAGCTTTCTTTTCCATATGAAATTCCATCCTCAAATGTTATATATATTTAATGAAACATAAATACAAGTAGTTTACCTATTTTCAAATCTCATGGGCACCGGAACTTGTTGATGACAAAGTGAACATAACTCAAATGTAATTGATTTGATTTACTTATTTAGAGCTTAGAGGTTTGATCTTCTATCTCTTTTTAAATGTCGTATTAAGAAAAGGAAAAAAGAACTTATCGATTTCTCAAACCATTCTAGCATTTTAGACTTTCATGTGGGTAATGATTTTACCCCCATTTGATACACCAATTAATCTATATGTTTTGTTGTTTAGATTTTAGGAGTATTTTCAAATCCAAAACCAAAATTATAAACAAAAAATAGTTTCAAAATTTTAAAATTGACTAAAAATATATTCAAATGTTTATATAGAGAAAATATAAAAATTTTAGAAAGAAAATGTGAGTAAATTAAAAAACACAGTTTTTGAAAGGTTAAGTTTTATGAATATAACACATCGACAAAATATTTACCGTACGTATAACAAAATGAAAAAGTCTATGAAATTGACAATTTTTAAAATATTCAAGGTTTGTTTTTTCTTTTCATCGTCTTTCTTCTGTTTCAATTTTTTTAAACGATCATGTAACGATCAAATCTAAACGATTGTGTTTTAAATATAAACTATCGTTTTTCAAATATAAACGATCATTTACCAAAAAAATATTGAAAAAAATCGTTGAGATTTGGGTAGCTAAATTTAAAAGATCAAATCATCATGTACCACAATCGTTTTTCAAATAAAATATTGAAAAAAAATTTGTTGAGATTTGGCTAATCAAATCTAAACGATTGTTTACAAAAAAAAATATTGAAAAAAATAGTTTAGACATTACGCACAGGATGCCAATTAATCGCGATATATTTTTGGTATATTAAGTAAATTTAATTGATATATACCAAAAATATTGAAAAAAATCAAAAGTTGTAAATTTAGCAATTAGATTCAAAATAATTAAGTATATAGTAACATTTTAAAAAATTTGCAAATATAACAAAATTTGTCAAATTCTATCAATGATAGAAGTCTATCACCGATAGACCAATAGACCAATAGGCCATGTTGTAAATATTGGTCTAATAGTGATAGACTATACTCGTATATCATCGATATAAGTCTATCATCGATAGTTTTGCTACATTTGTAAATTTTTTTAAATGTTGCTATGTCCTTAATTATTAATCCTAAAATAGCCATCAATTACAATTATCAATTTTTCATCGTGGATATGTAGGCTTTTTCCGTTTATTTAAAATACCAACTTTTAAAAACTCAAAAATGAAATAGTTCTTAAATAAAGCTTAGATAATTAGTTCATAATAAATGAATCTAAGAACAAATACAACCAAATCAATGACACGAACAAATGGTTAAATTAAAAATAAAAGGTAAATAAATTTATTTTTTTATGAAAATGATTCTCGTAATGGAAATATTCACAATAAATGAATGTTTTTGGAAGAAAAATCCTAACTCGTCAACCCTAAAGTTGTTGAGTTAATAATCATCGAACCAAATCCTAATAAATTAAAGGAAAATACATGAAACATGTAAGTGAAGAAAATCATTTTGAATAAAGGGAGAACAACATGAAAAAGAAATTCTCTACTTATAGCCTGGACACAAGTTGTGTGCCAAAGCGTTGTGAGACTTACGAACGTGGGAGTAAGAAACATCTTCTAAAACACGGTGTCATAGGCTTTTGAATAAAAAAGGACGAAATTGTTGTTATATATCAATCTCATTCTCATTTGATAGTTTAACCACTTCTTTATTCAGATTTAACATATAATATGATATATAAGTTGATTGTGATCGAGAGGCTTAATAAGCCAATCACGCACCATAATACCTCAGACGTTGATCTCTTTACAACTTATGAAAATGAAAAATTTATTCAATAGTTGTAAAATTGAGTACTTTGAGTAATACAAATGCGAATTAAGAACAACCTTGGGTATGAGATGGATAGTTTGAGTCTTTGACTTGTATTGTTCAACATTTATTATGATAGGTAATTGAAATGGTTAGGTTTGAAATATATAATTTGATTTTATATCAATATTTCAATGGGATGGATAAGCATTTATATTATTTGGAAATTTTAGCTTTGACAAATTTGCATCACAAAGATTTTTAGTCCATACAAGAATATTCCAATATTTGTAAAATACAAGAAATATATGTGTATACATATATAATATTCACATTATTGTGCTAGAAAATACAAGAAAAATAATGATATTTTCTTTTGTATATTTGTTGTTGAACCCCAATATTACGAAAGTGACTTCACAATAATTTTGAAAATTTTTAAGGGATAAATGGAATAGACCGATCGTTAATTAATTTGGAAGGAAAGAGATCATGTCTATGTATTTGTTTGATTTAAGCATATGTTTACTAATTCGTAATGAAAATTGGTACAATCGTAATGAAATTTTATTGATAAAACAATCATAATTATTATTCACCCTTTGCTCGTTAACCAAATTGCAGCTTTTGTTTACGGATTTGGACGTGAGTCTCATGTGTCAATAGAGATGCACGAAACGGATAAATAACATTAATTAAACACAATCACATAGGGCCACTTTTTAAATTACTATGAATTCATTCACCTTACATTTAGTTAAACATGACCTTAAATTCTATAATACTGAATGGATCAATTTCATCAAAATTTTAAAATTTATATTTAATTTCCTACTAATTTTCTTGTTTTAAAATCTTTTTTGCATTTTGTTAGGTGAAAAATTATACTTCTTTCCATTTTCAAAACTTTTGGATTCTTTTGAAAATATCATTAGTAGAAGGTGATATATAAGCAAACAAATAAATTTGGAAGTGAAAGTAGTATTGTTTACCGACGTAACTAAATTTTAAAAATTAAAAATTAAATAGTATATATCAAGAGTCCAACTCAAAGAAGTTAATTACATTATTGAGAAATTAATTTGTAATTAATTATATTAATTATCACATTAACTTTGTAAAGGGAAATATATGACATTAATTAATATTATATTAATATTAATACGTTTTTCTAATGGAGTTATACTCACTTTGACAAATGGTTGCTACTTTGACAACACAGTTGTCTATTAACAATTAGAGCGATTATTTATGTGAACACCAAAATGTCATTCCTTTCCTCTGTTGCCAATTACAACAAATAACCTCTCATCCATCGTTTTTTAATTTAGGGGTAAATTAATGTAGTTTGGTATGTAAACTTTTATCAATTAATTTCAATCCTAACAATTTTACTCAGTTTTCATTTTGGTCTTTTGGAATAGTAAATCTAAATTAAGTTTGCATTTAACTCCTAATTAATTCTTCTTCTTTCCCTTTAACGTTTTAAATTTCTCTTTTTCGTTCACCAACAAAAGCTTATTTTAACTTAATTTAACTGACATTTGAGTATATTGATAACTATGTGATTTGTATTTTGAATCTCTCTATTTTTCAGTGTTTTATTATATATAGCATAAATATTCAAAATTATCGATTAGGAGGTTAAAGATTTGAATCTCTCCACTCCACGTATTGTTGAATTAAAAATCACGAGTTAATAATATTATATATATTTTTATACATTTGTCCAAGGCACAAAGCCAAAGGCAATCACGTCCCTAAAGAAAATAGTTTACAACTCAAGATCTGGGTTGTAAATATTTTACTATAATAATTTTTGGCAATTTTGACACTTTTTATCCCAACGCATCATTTTATGAGGACAATGGTTTTAGAAATTCATACATTTTTTATACATGTTTATGCTGAGGCAAGATTTATACATATGACGATGCAAACAACGCCAGCCTAAATTTTAAAACCGAAAAATCGATACATTTTTGTACATATTTATGTCGACACAAGATTTATACATATGGTGACACAAAAAACATTGGCATAGGTTTTAAAAAAGAAAAATTCATACATTTTTTTTTACATATTTATGTCGACACAAGATTTATACATATGACGACGAAAAAAACGTCAGCATAAATTCTAAAAACAAAAAACGCATACATTTTTTTACACATTTGTGTCGACGCAAAATTTATACATATGACAACTTAAAAACCATCAGCATAGGTTTTAAAAACGAAAAATCTATACATTCTTTTACATATTTATGCTTACGCAAAATTTATATATATGACCGGCATTTTCTTTTTTCGTCGATAAAAGTGAGAATTCTTGTAGTGTTTACTGATTGAAACATAATTGAGCTTGCGCTTAATATAACACACTATTATCATCAACAAAGGAGAGCTCTGACTTTACTTCTCACATGTTTTTATTGATATATACATCCCCTATACTACATACACCAGTGTGATGATCTCTATAGAGGACTGCTAGAAAAGCAAGATTTAAGCGAACGAGAAATAGGTCGAAGGTCAAGCCTTTAAGGAGCCCACAGCAACAAACATGAACAAGATCTAATTAACATCAATATCCATGTGTTATGAATTCTTACAATGGGACTATATATGAATTTTAGAGTCCTTAAACATATCTCATGTTATAACTACAATTTACTGTGCAGCCCTTTCCAATTCTTTTCTCACAATATCATCCCAAATAATTGTTGTGGATATAAGGACTTAAACGCAAATAATTTATATATATCCATTATTGTTCAATTAATGTTCATATAACCTCCATTTATTTATTTAATCTCTTGATGAAATGCATTTTTCATAACAAAAATGCCAATAGAACTTTTGATTCAAATACATTGTGTATAGATCATTTTTTTAAAAAAATTAATTGATAACCAACCCCTCAAATCTTAATATCTAAAAAAGAGAAGATTTGGTATCTAACTTTTTGATAGATTCACTTAATTATGTGGGTACAACAGTTTGAAACAATAATCATGCTGTTAGGATCTTAAACATTGAAATTAATAATTTTGATTTTTGTACTTCTAATAAGATTTGTGTGCTTTTTCTTTGGCTGAAGTTGGACTAATATAAACTTTCCAATGTTTTCAAAGTCCAATAATTGAGAGTATATTGTCACAAAGCAATACACCAACTTTTATTATTATTATTATTATGTGATAAACCTTAGTAATTATAAAAGTAAAATTTTATTTCTTGAATATTATGTTAAGATAATGTCTAGGTTTTCTAAAATTTCAAAAATAATGTTCTGAACCATAAGTTCTAAATTTATTCTTCTTTTGAAAAAAAGCTTAAAATTGGTTTGGAGATCAAATAGGTCTATCAACATACATGGACATACCTTGGGACACAAAATCAAAGGCTAAAAATAAGATATATGTGTTTAATAGATTCTTGAATTTTAAAAAAATGTTAGGGTTATATCGATTTTAAGCAAAAAGTTTTATTAAATTAAACTTTAAACTTCCAAAATTGAATCAATTTGGATCCTTTAATAGTTAATTGTCATATATATATATACATTTATATCTGAATGACATTAATCATTACATTTATAGAAAGCTTATATGTGTGTATGAAAGGTATTAACTATTTTAAAACAAAATATACCAATTGAATATAAATTGATATAGCTATTATTATCGTTGATGTCAAATAGTGATTAAGAGAAAATATATATGATAACCTCCGTGATAGCAATAGTAAATTTGTATATAATTTGGACAAAAAAGAAAAAAGAACTTGGATGCTATTTAAGTTATAATGATGTATTTATAGAGAATGCTAATCTAGATTGTTTGTTATGATTTTCAAGTTGCGCTCTTGAGCAAGAAACGATAATCTATCGAGCCAAAAAGTATGCTCACTTTTGTATTTCGCTACCTCAACCTCGACCTCGTCTGAACATCTCCATTACGTTAAATCTTGAGCTTTAAGTGTGACTATAGGTCGGAGAATGGTAAAAATGCCATGTTGGACATTTGGCAATAGTCGACCTTAGCCTTGGCCTCGACCATTGTTGACTTGGACCAGACTCAAGCTAATTCCCTTTTTGTAAGCCCAAATTTGGTTTTTAGTTGGTGTCACTTTCGACCTTATCATGCTTCTTCTTGACTTTGTCATTTATAAATGTCAATTATATCTTTTGGTCCAAAATCACCCATAACAATTATTATTTCGAGAAATTAAATTGGTTTGATCATTTGTTAGTTAAAAAAATTTAAAATTTAAACTAATACAATTAATAATTCAAAGTTTTAATTATTATAGTGTATTCTAGAATTTAAGAATTAATATTTGTACTATTCTTTTTAATTCAACAATGCATGAAGTTATACAATGATTTGGGCATGTGGCTTATACTCGTAGAAAGGATATACCCTAATTACCTAACTAATAGGTCACTCTCAAAATAGATCAAAGTTCAAATTGATAGCGATGTTTTCAAAATTTAAAATTGTATCAACCGAAACGACCGACAAGATAAACTGAATCGAAAAGTTTGGTTTAATTTTTTTTCTTTCTTTTGAATGCATAAATGTAATCCCCGAATCGTACAATATGAAAAGTATACTTTCCAAGCAACTTGGTATCAATGGAAAGAAAATGAAATGGTCAGCGCCAGCCTTTATAAAACAACTAATCTTCATTGCATACCCCATCATATGTCCCACTTCGAGGTTTTTTTCTTCTTCAAAATTCTGATCAATTTTTTTTAAAAAAATTGTTGCAATTACAGACACATATTTAAGATTCGAGAATTTTAATTTCTCAAGCCAATTTGCCAATTTGATTTTTTGCATCCCAATAGAAATGGGACCATCATTACATTAAACTTTACAGCCTTTTCTATTTCGACCTATCATGTATAACAATGTGACTTTTCATACACGTTCATGAGTAAGCCACATCTTTGTTATAGGATAGATATTGACAACTTAAAGTACATATTTAGTTAGCCTTGGGAGTTGAGGTGTTCTAAAAAATTGGATATTAATGAAATTACTGTAAAATTAGGATGTTGATGTATTGCCAATTACATGATTAACTTTGTGGTTAAAACATGTATATATCTACTTACCAATTTGATCAACATGGTTTGATCTGTTTAGGACATTATAATCACAATATTGTTACATTAATTAGATAAAGAAAACATTATTAGTATAGGTGAGAAATAATATCTTGATCATTAGTGCATGATTTTTGAGTCGTGCAATAAAGTCCTACTATAATGTATACTAAAGTTCGTTCGTAAAAAGGTGGGATAGTAAAATATTTTTCCATGCGGACTCATCATTGTCATGTGTTTGGTTGGAACATGTAAGTTTGGATAACTACACTATTTCCGCACTAAAAAAACTTTATTTATCTTTTCTTAATTTCTCTCTCTTTTTGTCAAAATGTAATATCATTCGGTTTTCAAATTTAAAATTGTCTTAAGTTGTCTCATATATATCTAAAATGTTTTCTCCCCTACATCTTCATTTTTTTTCCTCTATTTATTTGAATTGTTTTGTTATATAAAGAAAATACTCTATTCTAACCCTACTCTTACAAGTGTGTAGAGACGATGTAGGTTATGTTAAACTATGACGTCTTCTCGTCTTTTTAACATGGATCATTCACACAATTTCGAACAATCAAAAGATCTATACTACTTTTTTTTTCGGAAAGATACATACAAAATGATTAATTAATATATGCATATGCATACATTTTAAATTTCCATATATGAAATCTTAAAATGTCTTAGCCATAGGCTTTTCGCCAATCTCGTTGCGAAATTATTGACTCAAATAATAGTCAAACTACGTGTGACATTAATTGCACAAATAGAAAAGACGAAGTAAAAGAGACTTGGCTAGCTTACTACCCTAGCTCTCAAGAAAAACAAACAAGGTTATGGCAAACTACGTAATTAACCCCTTGACCAAGGGCAACACCAAATAAGAATTCCTATAAATAACCCACACCTCAATCTATGTTTTTTCAGTCAGTTGGTTTCCATTCCAAAAAAAAAGCCCCCAAAAGAAAAAATTAAACATGACTACTCCTCCTTTCTTCTACCTCAAAGCTCCCTTCCTCTTCTTCCATAGATTTTTCTCCAAGAAATTCCGACGAGCTATGGCCGCAGTTCACCGTAAGCACCAAAAACAACCATCTCTGACGAAACTCCCCGTCAACGGCAACGGCAAGGTTATGATCTTCAACGTGGAAGAATGTCTATTAAAACCCTCATCTCCATATTTCTTCTCATATTTCATGTTGGTGGCTTTTGAAGCAAGTGGACTACTCCGTGCGACAGCTTTATTGATGTTGTACCCTTTAATCCGACTTGTCGGCCAAGAATTGGGGTTGAAGATTATGGTGATGATATCATTTTTTGGGGTGAAAAAAGAAAGCTTTAGAGTTGGATCATCAGTTTTGCCTAAGTTTTTTCTAAACGACGTTGGATTGGAGGCGTTCGAGGCTTTGAGAAAAGGGAAGAAGAGAATTGGATTTAGTAATGTTTTTCCACAAGTTATGATTGAGAGCTTTTTGGGAGATTATTTGGAGGTTGAGGAAGTGGTTGGGAGAGAATTGAAGGTTTTTTGTGGATATTTTGTGGGTTTGATGGATGAAAAAGTGAAGGTTTCGTCATTGTTAAATTTGATTAATCACGATCAAGAAGAAGAAGAAGAGAGTGATGTGTTTGATAAGAATGGCAATTTGATTGGGATTTGTGGCTCTCAAATGGGTTATGATTTTCAGTTACTTTCTTCCATTTGCAATGTAAGTTCTCTTTTCTTAAACCCTAATTTTTACTGTCTTTTTGAAAATTTTATCCCTTGCCCTTGGTTTGTTTTAGCCCTTCTTGATAACTATTTAGTTTTTTGTTCTTTACTTTTGAAAATCGTTGTATTTGTATTATATCACAAATAATATCAAATTTTTGAAAAGTTGGTAATGTAGCAAGAAAATAAATTATAGGTGTAGCTATCGGTAAGAGCGTAGTACTATTTATATGTTTAATTTTAAGAAATATATAACTAATTAAAATAAAATAGCTATCAAATTAAGTTTTTAAACTTTAATTTGCATTTGTCACATCTAAATAAATGGAAATCAATCATTAAGCCAAGGAAACGTTTTTTAAACATTGTGAAAACTCTCTCTATTTTAGAAAAAAGTTCAAAAACTATTTGAATTACATGTATATTACTATTATGATTTTTGGAATAAAGAAAAACATATGCTAGTTTTTTTTTTCTTTTTTGAAATACATACATTAGTTAATTTGTATTGTTTTTAAAAAATATAAAATGGACCCAAATTAAAATACATTATCAACGTAGGTTCAAATAATCTGGAATTTTATACGGAACGTAGCATGGGAAAATATTGATAATTGGGTATATATTTTAATATTTTTTTGACTTTTGAAAAAGAAAATTGAATCAAGAAATCTATTGAAATAATTATATTGACAAATAAGTCTTTCAATTTAGGCTCATGTGTATATTATGTTCAATTATTTTTCGATTGAAACTTTTGAGTCATCCCCCTTTGAGAAACTTTTTTTAATACAAAAAAGAATTGGTGGCCATCTAAGCTTCTTTTTCTTTTCTTCTTATCACCTAATTTATAATATGATTACACATGTAGGGATGATAATGAAAGTAGCTAAATAAAGTCAAGTAATTAATGGTTTCCTTCCTTTAATAAAGTTAATTAAATTAAATTAGATTTTCAATGCAAGAATTCAAACCCAAAGAAAAGGAAAACTTAATTTATAGTTTTAGAGTTTTCAATGAAATAATTATATTGAGCTTTTAGAATAGATAAACAAGAGTTTAGCTAATTAAATTACATTAATGTACGTTTAGATTTAAAAAGTCTATGTACTTAAAAGATATCAAAGTAATTAATTTTCTATTTTTATTTTAAATATTCACATTACATATCTTTTAAATTAAAAACCTATATTTTCTCTCTACCTCCCTCTATCTTTTTTTTTTAAAAAAAATAATTTTTAATCTTTTAAACATGTTCCTAACATAAAATTACTAAAAAGGTTAATATTTTAAAAAGAAAAATGTTTTTAAAAAATAAATTTGAATATATTATAGATATGAAATAAAATGAATAGAGGTGTTAACAAAATCACTATCATGCATTAATGTGAATAGTTTTTTTCTTTTTCTTTTTCTTTTTCATTTTTTTTTGTAAAGAACTTTTTAAATGGTTTTCAGTTAAGTGAATTAATTTAATTATTTACCTAGCCTAAATTCATCAACTCATAAATTAATGTTTTAAAAGGCCAAAATCTAATGATATTCCTACAAAATAATGTTTAATATTAAAAAACAATCAATCAATCAGTAATTACTTATATACACACATAAAAAATGATGAAGAGATATATTAAAATATTTAAAACATTCTTTTTTATGTTCTGACTGTTTAATAAATTGATATATCACAAGATATATGACAAAAAAAAAAAGAAAAGGAAAAATCAAATCATCCAGTACCTCCAATTTTGTCTTTAAGAGTTTAGATATACATTAACATCTACAAGGTCTTATCACAACTAATAAACATGTATAATGGATAAATATAATATATATTATTTGTGGTTTTTTATGTTCTATACATTTTCAAGTTGGTTCTGATTTGTATGGATTTTTATTTTTTTTTTCTTCCAAAAAAAAAAAACAGTGGTTCTGATTTAATTTATTTTTTCCACAAAAATATAAAACAGAAAACAACACCATAAATAGCATTCACAAGAACTAAAAAAGAAAAGAGAATTCTTCATTCCATTCAGTAATTATTATTAGAGTTATATATATTAATTAGAATTCTGATTTTTTTGTGTGGAAAAATTGAGTTAACAAAGCTTAATTAATCTATATTATCCTGAACAACAAAATCATTATTCTAGACTATTAATTCTATCTTCTTCTTCTTTATTTAAAATTAGGGTAGTTGCTTGATGAAAAAGTATCAATATATATAGATAGATAGATGTTGTTATAAATAGTTTAGATATACATTTACATCTCTAAGTCATATCATCATTAAATGAACATAAAAGGATATTTCATTCATTTTTATGTAAATGAACCCAAAATAATCATTAATATATATAGGAAAAATTACTGATCGTCATTTAATAACTTTGTCTTTAAAATTATTCTAGATCTTCATGTAAATTATATATATTATATTTTGTCAAAATAGAAAAACAAAATCATTATATATACTGACTAATGGATTAATAATAATGCTTACAAACAGGAAATTTATACAGTGAGTGAAGCAGAAAAGAAAAGGTGGAAGCAACTCCCTAGAGACAAATTTCCAAAGCCGTTAGTGTTTCATGATGGAAGATTAGCCCTAAACCCAACTCCTTTTGACACTTTTGCCCTTTTCATTTGGCTCCCTTTTGCCCCAATTCTTGCTTTAATTAGAATATTTGCTTACATTTGTTTGCCTCGTACTTTATCATACCCCATTAGTGCTTTAAGTGGAATGACCGTCACTGTGTCAAACCCCATCAATAAAACCAAATTCAATAACAATAATAATCAGGGTCTTCTATATGTTTGTAACCACCGAACACTCCTGGATCCTCTCTACATTTCAGGTGCATTAGGAATCAGCAAGCCTACAGCTGTGACCTATAGTCTAAGTCCAATCTCAGAATTCTTATCGCCAATTCGAACTGTTCGATTGACACGAAACCGTGACCAAGACGCAACCCTAATGGCGCAGTTGCTATCCAAGGGGGATGGAAACTTAATTGTTTGTCCTGAAGGAACCACATGTAGAGAGCCATATCTCCTTAGGTTTAGCCCTTTGTTCACTGAGATTAGTACAAATATTGTGCCTGTTGCAAATGATACACATGTTACTATGTTTTATGGCACAACTGCAAGCGGGTTCAAGTGCTTTGATCCATTCTTCTTCTTGATGAATCCTAAACCACGTTACATTCTTAAGAGATTGGATATGGTTGATGGGTCGTTATTGTTTGGATCATCAAACGATGATCAAAATTGTCCTTCAAGGTTTGATGTGGCTAATTTTGTGCAAAGTGAGATTGGTAAAGCTTTGGGATTTGAGTGTACAAAGCTTACTAGAAGAGATAAGTACTTGATTTTGGCTGGCAACGAAGGGATTGTACATTCAAAATAGTGTATGTGTATATATAAAGGGAAAAATATTTGTAAGAGAGATGATTGATTAGTTATTTAATTGATTTGACGTATTTTACATGAGATTGATGGTTTGTAAGTTTAATTTATATATTGATGTATTGTACATAAGATACACACAAACATTATTATTCAATGACCATGTGTTGATTGTATTGATCTTATTCCCAATTATGTAGTCATTGTTATTATTTTTTAATAATTTTTATGCATGTATTTTTTTTTTTTTTTGACAAATGATTTATTCCTTCCTTGAGGATCTCTTCGAAACTCTGAACTAGTTTTTCCGTGTGTTATCTTTGATGTTCTTGGAATTGTTGTAATATTATGTGTAACAAGTTTCATTGTGCGTCAAATAATCATTATTTCAACTAATATGAATATAGTCTAATTAAATATAGAAAAATCTACTCCCATCATTCTCGAAGTTGAGAGATTATTAATGTTATCATTTTGGGGCTAAAAAATTGAGATAAGTGTATGTGGTACTAATACTCTCTTGAATCTACTTTTGGTGAGTGATTTAAATATAAATTAAGTGAAAAGGAAAGTATATACAAACATTTAAAAAATCATTTCAAATATATCTTAAAATACCTTTACTAGCAAACTTTGATTCTACCTTTTTATTTTTTCCTTCTACAAGAATATTACCGTTCAAAGAGCGGAGTTCAAAAAGAAAAATTCTCTAGAATGAAACCCAATTAATATTGTGATACGTAAATTTGTTAAAAATGAATTTGTCTATCATAATTCAAAATTCAATTAATCATTTCTAATAAGCACACGAGTGATGACAAAACATACTAAAAAACTTGTATTAGTTTGTAGCGAAAATTTTTCACTTTTAAAGTATCAAAACTTGTAAAAATAATATTGCAAGGTCTCTGAACAAAATATATAAAGTTATCACGTGTTGATTTAGATTTCAAACCTTGGATCGAGAGGGTTACATACCTAAAATGGCAGAATCGTTGTCTATTTAGGTTTATTTCCATCTCAAGCCATCCTTTCTTTGTGCATGACATCTCGATTTTTAGCCAATTTCTTTATGCTCAAATATAGAAGAATTTCAGTTTATCCCTCATTCTCTATTGTTCTTTTTACATGAATCCAAATGTTAGAACTTAGGAGAAATGGCTCCGATTGGGCCCATGTTCTTTTATTGGGCCGTATTTGAACTAATATAAACTGGGCCAGACCCAAAGAAATTTAGGCGTGTGGCGCAAGATTAAAATAATATAGTGGCATCGGAGGAAATTATTCAGAAATTGGGGACTGATGTGTAAATCTGGAAAGTTCTATATAACATAACAAAGGTGAAATCCTCCGTCTTTCTCTTCCTTCCCTCGAATTAGGGTTTCGGAATATTGCAGTCCCAAAACAAGGCCTCTTCAATCGCTTTTCCAAGCAAGCTTCGGCCAGGTTCCGTCTTTCTCTTGAGGTAGAGTCCAGCTATTTTTCTTCAGCTATTTCTATTGTTCTGTACTAGCAAGGGTTTTGATGGGTGCGGAGAGGAAGAGAAAGGTCAGTTTATTTGATGTGGTGGATGAAACCTCGGTCTCCGCGAAGTTAAACAAAGTGAATGGTGGAGTAGCGGCGTTGAACAATGGCGGTGGAAATGCGGGGAATAGTCTTATCAACAGGTGGACTGGGAGGCAGTTCTCGCAGAGGTACTATGAGATTTTGGAGAAGAGGAAGACTTTGCCTGTTTGGCATCAGAAAGAGGAATTTTTCCAGGTTTTGAAAAGCAGTCAGACTTTGATTTTGGTTGGTGAGACTGGTAGTGGTAAAACTACTCAGGTTAGTTGCGGAAAGCCTTCTATTGCTTGATGTATAGATAGTTGTTTGTTGTTGAGACTGCAAGTAACTTCAGAATTATTCGTAACTTCCTTTTTCTCTTGGATACGCGTAGTTGGTTTTTTTTTCTTTTACTTGGATTCTAGGGGACAATTATTTTGTTTATTGTGATTATTTATATTCTGTACTTTGTTTGTCAAGCTATTGTCAGGCTTTATTAAGGGTGCTTTTGTTAGGAGAACCTCTTCTCTGTAGTTTGATTGAGGGGTATTGCTTTTTTGGTTAGAAATTACATATTTCATCAATCTGGGCCAAAAGTATACCTAAAAATGTTAATCTAGGATATTGTGGTTTGCTTTTTCTTGTTTTAATGCTTGTGCTATTATATCTTATTTTTAGTCCTGAACTTTAATTTTATCCTTTTTTAGTTATTAATGTGCGATATTCTAGAAGATTTGGATTTGTCCTCCCTTGAGAAGGGAACAAAACATCGGACAACTTGGGAGATTGCACACAATTTGATCTAGTTATTACTCTTTAAGAAAAAATTTAGCTGGGAACGGACTATAAAGAGAGTCGAACTTCACATGTTGTGTTGCAAGTGGGTTGAGATTCGTGTTTAAGGCAGTATGGAAAGCTCGCCAATTTCTTCAGTTTAAGCTATTAGTTCTCTTTAGAATGGGACGAAGCTGTAATTGGATTTAGAAGTTAACTACCTTTAGTTATTTATGGAAATGAACATGTTTGTTCATGATGTATATCTTTTCATTGTGGCAATTTTATCTAAAGATAATTTGAACTTGGTTTTCGGAGTCTGGGTGTGGAGTGTCTAGATAATTTGTTTGCTTGTTTGGTTAAACTGTCTGATGGTTATTTTGTTTGAAATTGTCTCCTTGCCTATTCTGATTTCTAATGTTGTGATTTTTCTTGTTTCAGATTCCTCAATTTGTTTTAGAAGCTGTTGACCTGGATAGTCCAGATAAACGGAAGAAGATGATGGTTGCATGCACTCAGCCTCGCAGGGTGGCAGCAATGTCAGTTTCTAGACGTGTTGCTGAAGAGATGGATGTGACTATAGGAGAAGAGGTGGGTTACAGTATCCGTTTTGAAGACTGCAGTAGTGCCCGAACCGTTTTAAAGTAAGATCATTCTTCCTTGTGCCTGCTCATTGCCACTATCTTTTCACTATATAATTTGAAATTTTATTCTTTACTTGATTGTAAATTTGTTGTACTTTTTATGGGTGGTAGGTATTTGACAGATGGTATGCTTTTGAGAGAAGCGATGACAGATCCTCTTTTAGAAAGGTATAAAGTAATTATTCTTGATGAGGCTCATGAAAGAACATTAGCAACAGATGTTCTTTTTGGGCTTTTGAAAGAAGTATTGAAAAATAGACCAGACCTAAAGCTGGTGGTCATGAGTGCTACACTTGAGGCTGAAAAGTTCCAGGGTTATTTTTATGGTGCTCCACTTATGAAGGTTCCTGGTAGGCTTCATCCAGTCGAAATATTTTACACACAGGAACCTGAAAGGGACTACCTTGAAGCTGCTATCCGGACAGTTGTACAGATTCATCTGTGTGAACCTCCAGGTGATATACTTGTTTTCCTCACTGGTGAGGAGGAAATTGAAGATGCATGTCGCAAAATAAATAAAGAGATTGGAAACCTTGGCGACCAGGTTGGGCCTGTGAAAGTGGTGCCTTTATATTCAACACTTCCTCCAGCGATGCAGCAGAAGATATTTGAACCTGCTCCTCCTCCAGTAAAAGAGGATGGACCTGCTGGAAGGAAGATTGTGGTCTCCACAAATATTGCAGAGACTTCATTGACCATAGATGGCATTGTTTATGTTATTGACCCTGGCTTTTCAAAACAGAAGGTTTATAATCCTCGAGTACGTGTGGAATCATTATTGGTGTCTCCTATATCGAAGGCTAGTGCGCATCAGAGATCTGGTCGTGCTGGAAGAACCCAGCCTGGAAAATGTTTTAGACTTTACACAGAAAAGAGTTTCCAAAATGATTTGCAACCACAGACATATCCTGAAATTTTGAGATCAAACCTTGCAAATACTGTTCTTACCTTGAAGAAGTTGGGAATTGATGACCTTGTGCATTTTGATTTTATGGATCCACCTGCTCCCGAGACATTGATGCGAGCTTTAGAAGTTCTGAATTACTTAGGTGCATTGGATGATGATGGGAATCTAACGAAGCTTGGGGAAATAATGAGTGAATTTCCATTAGATCCTCAGATGTCAAAGATGCTCGTTGTTAGTCCAGAATTCAAATGTTCAAATGAAATATTATCAGTTTCTGCCATGCTTTCAGGTACTTCAGCACTCTTTTGCTTTTGCTTTTTTTTTTTTTTTTTACCCTCTTCAGTTTCTCTATTCTATCGAGTTTCTATGTAGTGTGTACGCCAAATGCCCATGGTTGTTAATCAAGGGGCAGAATGCATCAAAATTGATGCATTTTATTGGCGTGGCATGTTTGCAGTGTATCTGCCATGTCTTCTAACTAGTAGACATGTATGTGTTTTCACGTGCATGTTGTTAGAACACTATCCTGTCAAACTAGGTTGTCATCAGCAACTATCTTCTCTGGTTCCATGTCCTCAGATGGCATGCACCATAAGATTTCTCAGTCAGTGCTGATGTAGTTAGTTGCAGTTTCTCAGTATTATCTCATGAAGCAAATGGTCTCGTCTTGCATCTATGCATCTGCTGACCTTCCCTGGGCCTCCTCTGTGTGTGATTACCAATTTCTTTCTTAGTACCCAATTGCTTTGTCCGGCCTAGGGAGGCTCAAAAGGCTGCTGACGAAGCAAAAGCTAGGTTCGGCCACATTGATGGAGATCATCTTACGCTCTTGAACGTGTACCATGCTTACAAGCAAAACAGTAAGTATTTATGGATATCCTTGACCTTTTCAATTAAGCACATCCAATTCTGATAGATTCCTAAACCGATTATTGTGCTTACAGATGAGGATCAGTCATGGTGCTACGAGAACTTTATCAATCACAGGGCAATGAAGGCTGCAGATAATGTGAGAGAGCAACTAGTCCGCATCATGTCTAGGTTTAACCTCAAATTATGCAGCACAGATTTCAACAGCCGTGACTACTACGTAAACATAAGGAAGGCCATGCTATCTGGGTATTTCATGCAAGTAGCTCATTTGGAACGGACTGGACACTACTTAACAGTGAAGGACAACCAGGTGTGTTTCTTATTTTGCTTTTTGGATTTAGAATGTTTTTTGGTGTACTAGGTCGTGCTGTATTCTGCACTTCCAATGCCTGTATTTGCAATTAACAAATCTGTTCTACAGGTGGTACACTTGCATCCATCGAATTGCTTGGATCATAAACCAGAGTGGGTTATTTACAATGAATACGTCCTAACGAGTAGGAATTTCATCCGTACAGTGACAGATATCCGGGGTGAATGGTTAGTTCCTCTTTGCAAATGTTTGGATTCAGAATATAAGTTATTTGTATACATGTGGTTTTCTTTACTTGCACTAGAAACTAGCTTACTGGGTAACAATATTGATATAGTCATCCGAGTAATTGTCATTATTTGTATACATGTGGTTTTACGAATTTCTTTTTCCAACAGGTTGGTGGACATAGCATCACACTATTATGATCTGGAGAACTTCCCTCAATGTGAGGCCAAGCGTGTTCTCGAAAGGCTGTACAAGAAGCGGGAAAAGGATCGTGAAGAAAGCAGGAATAGAAAATGAGGTTTTTCCCCAGCTCGTTCTGCCCTTGGAGATTTCAACTTAGCATCAATTTTCTTCTGGGGTGATGAAAGTGGGAGGCATCCCAGAACCTTAATCGTTCTTTCATTCTTCATTCCAAGGTCGTCCATGGCAGATAACTATTAGCTGAGGAGCGGAAGAAATTGGTTGTATTTCTATACTGTTAAATTAGGCCAGTGTTCTTAGGGTTCATATAGTCTTGAAACATTACACTCGCTAGATTTTGATTTTTCAACGCTATGGTGTTTTTTTGCTTCTATGTTATTTTAATGTATGAAATCTCAAAAGCCAATGTGACCATAGCCAACATTTCAACTCTTTCGCACAAACTTTTCATAAATGTGTAATTTTTATGTTCGTTGAAACAGTATATATCCAGATTTACCAACTTTTCTATTGTGCAATGGCACGTGTTTGTAGACGAACTGAGTGGATGATCTGATAAGATTCTATACCAAGCAGAAAATAAACCTTCGCATTTTAAGCATCAATGTCATACAAAAAGGTGTGAGTTGTTAGCACTAACTTCTAGTCTAGAGCTACCATTCACAAAATGATCGAGGATCATTAGAGTGAGGCTAACTGAGTTTTAGTGTCATATATTCACATAAAGAACTGATGGTTCAAACTGGCCACAAGGGGAGGGCAATTTGGTTCTCAAAATGTAGCTTAGTATTCATGGTACATTCTCTGATGGTCTCCACGTGTGATTGCAGAGCATCAATCTCGTTGTCTGTAGTCTCCATTTCCTGTTTGATCGATGCTTGTCTCTTCTGCAGCTCTGTTATCTTCTCTTCAATAGCGTTGCTCTCTTCAGCTAGTTTAGTTTTGTTTTCAATATACTCCATTATTTTGTTCTCAGCTACTTTTGTTTCCTCACCATATCTCATTTCAGAATCTTTGATGAATAGTAGCTCATTTACTCGATTGCAAAGCATTGAAATATTGAATCCATGTTGCTCCAATTCGTATAGACTGGCCAATGTGCTTTCGAAAATGTGTCTCGGATAGCTGAACTGAAGTTTGGTTACCTTTTCAACCAAACTTGCAAAAGTTACCATACAGCCAATAGCCAATCCTTCACGACATTCCTCCTTGTATGTACTTAAAGGTTGGAAATGAGGCTTTTGTGGAATATGCTTGAAGACTTCTAATGAATCAATTGCACTCCAAACGGGTGAATTCTTTACAAAAGGCCAATCATGATTCTTGTCCACTTCGTGTTCGAGCGTTCCATCGACTCTTCTCACCTCATTCAAAGCATCTACTTGTTCACTCCCTTTCGTTCTTCGCTTGGCGCTAGAACCAGATGCTTGTCCTAATTCTAAAATGGGAACAAATAGAATCAAGATCTTCACAAACAATACTCAGTTTTCATGTGCTAGTGTAAGTTTAGCATACATACTAAACGCATTGTTGCTTGCTGAACCTTGTATTCCTCCAAGCCACATTAACAGTGGTCGATCATCGTCGTCGACACTGTTAGTTCCAGAGCCATTTGTCTTGTATGCTGAGATTTCGCTCCCGTTCCTTCTGTTCAGATCTTGAAAATCCACAAAACACATTGGCATTTTCCTAAAGCCTTTTTTTCTTTTGGTTCTTTTGGCTAGTGCAATGATAATTTCAGAAAGGTGAAACAAATACTTCTATATGGGTTCTAAGGATATTTGACATTAAAGAAAAGCAGCCTCACCAGTTACACTACTTTTTAAAGTTGCTTTCTCAGGTTTCCATACGCTTCCATCTTGATTTGAATCTGTAACACAAAAACTCAAATCTTGAACACAGTAAGTAATGTAAACATATATACATATAAAAGGGAACACAGGATCACAGGAGTAAGGACAGAATACCTTCTGCAGTTGTTGGAACTAGCATTAGTTTTCGAGGCCGTCCTCTCTTTCTTTTGTAACTGTTTTTACTAGCTTGTTGCTGCTCGATTTCCTAATGAAGATATAGAACATAAATCCTATCAAACTCTAGGCACACTCTTCAGTGGTAAATATAAACACCTGCCAAATCTCACAAACTGGTGGAAGATCTTAAGATCCTGAACTTTCATAAAAGTAACAATTTAGTGCTAACTTCAATTGTAACTATTTAGTTTCTTTACTTTCAAACTTGTAACTATTAGTGATATAGATTTTATCAAAGTTAATTGTCAAATTTATTATGCTGTTCCTTAATCTTTATAGTTCATAAACAAATTTACAAACTTAATTCCTTAGCAGTCTATCAATTTTCATCTGCAAATTTTTTTGTTAAATCTTAACAATATGCATAGTATGGACTAAAGTGTTTTTTTTGTTGAAGTTTGGAAAATAAATTGTTACAATTTTCTATAATATTTTGAAAGTCAGAATAAATTATTACAAACTGAAGTTCAATTACTAAATTGTTATATGAAATTTCAAGAACCAAAATGTTTTTGTTCACTTTCTTTTAATGTTTTAATAATCTTATGCTTCGAATCTCCTTCAATATGGAGAAGTCGTCCAAGGAATTTTACTGTCTTGAAGGATGCACCCAAGATAATCGGAGGAAAAAGTTCCCAAATCCTTAGAAACATACCATGATAATATCCTGGCAACAGAGTTCTAGGGTCCTTAGATATGAGATCTCAAAGATGACCTACAAGTTAAAATGTCATTAAAGGACTTCTAGTTCTATGGCCTTGATACTTAGAAGCTCAAATAGCTCTGAAAGAGCTACACAGAAGATATGATACACTTTTACCGTCCATGTTCTCAACCCTAATACGTCCATTCTTGGGGCAAGGCAGGTCAAGATCTATCGCTCTCATTCCTTCTTTGCCTATAGTCTACGTTCCTGATTTATGAGATACTCTTTTGAAGTTCAAAGATGTCCGTTGCCTAGAGTCTATAGAGGAACCTCTAACACACAATCCTTTTATCTTGGCTCGCCTCTTTGCTGTTTGAAGATCTGCTGCTTCAACTAACGACTTCACCAATTTTGTGGGAGATTTGGTATATTCGAAGTAGGGAGGTTTTCTGGGACATTAGTGGTGTGGTGTTTTCATGAGGTTCAAACAGACTGAAGATCTATTTACCTCCTTGGCATCTTACCTGCATGATTTTACGAGGCCTTCCCCGCTTTCTTCTATCACTGTTTTCAGTAGCTTCTTGCTGCTGAGGTTCCTGATAAAGAATAGACATCATCAATCCTATCAAACTCCAAGCACACTGAAGAAGAGGTAAATCAAAACATATGCCAAATCTCAGAAGCCGTCAAACACCTGAACTACAGAGCAGATTAACCTTATTGAGTTATCAGTAAAAGGCTGAAACCTGAAACCCCAACAATATTGCTAAATTTTGGATGGTGTTCCTCTTGCCAGTATTAAATACTAAAAGATCCAAAAGTATTACTACCAAATAGTATTTTAATTGGAACAATTTCTTTAATGCGAACATGATTTTGATTAAAATTTGTTAAGAAAGAACTATAAGAAACAAGGGACCAGAGCATGCCAATAGGCCAACCCAATTTTCCATTATCATCCAAAACTGCAGACAGCTACTACATCGCAAGCTCCAAAAATGTTGAAAGCCTTGAAAGTAAAGTGTGGAGTCAATATTAGAACCAATGCAGGTTTCAACAATGGTACAAGAAACATGGGTGAGTAGTTGGAGGAGGACTGGAGGAGAAATTATTTGTATTACTGATAAGCCACTTTCTCATGTGACTAATGATGAGAAAAGGTCCATGACCAAAGTTTTAGGTTGGGAGGACCTAACAGCAAACATGGTAACAGGGTTGCAACTTAAAACTAAAACAAATTCCACATGAAGTTAAATTCAATATCTTGATTGTTGATGGTTGTCAGTTGATGAATTAACTTTCTGTTGTCTGTAACAGATATATTATTATTAAGCCATTTAATGCCCGAATCTCTCTAAGAACTAGTACGTTGAGGCAAGGGGAGAGATTGAGCCGTTAGACATGTCAATAAAGGATAATTCAGAAACTAAGAAATAGAACCGACTGGGGGGGGGGGACAAGAAAGCCCTCTCCCAGATAGACATAGACTACAACTTGAGAGCTTGTTAATAACAATTAATAAGCTGTGGTAACAATTTCTTTCTTTTTATTATTGTTATCATTATAATTTTGTTATAAGCCAATCCACCAAGAGGCTATATTTCGTTCAGAGTAACAAAAGGAATTAAAGCACAAAGGCTTATCTGCAAACGTTAGCGTTCCTTTCTTTTCAAAGATGCACTAAGAATGCTCTGAAGACACAGCTACTGACCATCCTTGCTTTACCATTCAAATTCCATCCACACAGCCCTTGTAAGAGCCAATTATCCACCCTCTTAGGAAGACAACGAAATGCACAGCAGACTAGCAATGCAATTCCAAGCAAGGGAGGCAAAAAGATTGTCACTATATTGAATGACGAATGGTGGTAGTTGGCCATAGAGTAGCTACAGCAGAGTCCTTAGTAAACACAAGCTATGTTATAAATGAGTAAAACAGATAATAGGCTTGCTAGCTCATTAAAACTGCCCCTAAACTCAAATCCATGCGTCCAGAAGTATGGCTCACATTCAAGGTTAGGTTAACCTGCATGTTACCAGGTGCCACGCCAACCTAAGGTTAAAATGCCCTTTTCAATGCCTTTCATTCTCAACTCCCACCAGTTTTCTCAGTTGCGAAGCTTAATCAGCCATTCATTTGAAATAAAATTTTACACTGCTCCAGCTTCTACAATCAATCATAATCATATTTGGTTCCCTTTGAGCTTTATCGCGTGGGGAGAAGTTATTTTACCCCTAAATTCAATGTTTTTTTTATGAACGTGGGGAGAAGTTATTTTACCCCTAAATTCAATGTTTTTTTTATGAAAAAAAACTTTCACCGAGAAAAAAATACAAGGGCATACAGAAAACCAACCCACAAAAAGAAGAAAGCTCCCTCTACAAATTTCAGCTATGCAAAATAACACCCACCCTAAACTCAATGAAAATTATATTCTCCATTGCAACTCTTTTGCTTCCTCCAATGCTTGCTCATCGTCTCCCAGGCTGTATCTAACTCAACCTCTAGCTTGCACTCCTAGACCACTAATGAGTAATGCTTACATGTCCTTAAAACTTGCACTGATGACCTAGGAAAATTTTTCTTTCATGAGGCTCTCAAGAGGGAGAAAAAGTAATTGTGAGACTATTTAAAACTAAACGAATAAAAGTATGTCTCCCTCCTTTTGAGAAGTAGCTTCTCTTCCAGGAGACTAGTGTCTTTCTCACCTTAAAAAAAATCTACCTCGTATTATCTCCAAGAGGAGGACCATGCAACATTGTCGAAAAGATACCCAACTCATGCCCCACTACATTGGCCCCTCTCTCACCTTATCAGGATCGTTGTTCAATCCTAGAATCTGGCATTTATTTCTATTGATCTTGAAGGCTTGACATCATGCATAGAAATACATTAGTAACAAAGCTTGGTCTTTGGGGGAAAAAATATACAAAGAAAGAAAAATCATCTAGAAACCACCACAAGAGATAGTCACTATGAAATCCATTCAATTTTATCAGGTTAATTGCTTTAGTTTGCTTACCATGCCCTTCTCTTTTGTCTGATTATTTGAATTTTCCTCCCCATCTCCAACCTCACCAAGAGAATTTTTAACTGGTGTCTGTTGTTCATCTGAAGCTAAATGTTCATTCTTTTCGGATTCATTGTTTGTAGTCACTTCCTTATAGATGCTCTCTAAGTCTATGACATCGTAACCTTCTTTCCTCTCCTTATCTGAGTTGCAATAAGAAATTATTCAAGCAAAAACTAACAGCCTATGTCCATCAAGAGCAATGTGTACCTGTAACTTGAGTCTGTTGGCTTCGTTTGTATGCGTTTCCTTTTTTGCCATTTATGAAACTTAATACTTGCTCTTTCAACTTGTCACTGCCATCATCATCTTCCTTAGTTCTCTACACATGAAATTGAATCATCTTCAACAATTTAGAGTCATTTTAATGAGGAAAGCACTGAAGAGCAGACTGCCCTATAATAGTTTTAACTCATTTAGTGGAACATATAATAGGTGATAGCAAGTAGAAAAAACTGAGGAAAGGATGAGGAACTTCAGATACTGCCTAAGGAAATGTTGGGACATCCACGTCAGTGACTGTATTAGTTCTTAGGAATACCACTTTGGTTCATACAAAAATAAGTAAATCAAAGGGGGAGGTAATTGACATGCTTGCACTCCATAATGACACGATAGTTTAGATAGATTTCCCTCAATAAAAATATGATAATTCCATGATAATGTTTGGATTGCAATAAATATTAAAAAGGTGATGCCAGATTCAAACCATAGATAAATTACCGGTTTCTTGCCTCCTTTGGGACTCCCAGACCTAATAGGTGAAGCACTATCATCATCACCATTAAACTTTAGGTAGCTTCTTCTTCTTCTGCGATCTTTGTTTGGTGTGGCACTTTTACCGAATGCTTTTCCTCTCGATGTTTTGTTTATCATCCTCGCCCTATCTGTTGCTGGTGTCCCAAGAATAACTCCTTCTCTCAATTTCTTCAAAGGATTTGAAACTCTCGACTTAGAACTGAAACTTCTTCTTCTCTTGCTTGAGGTCAAGGCAAATGAGGCAGAACTATCATCATAAATACTTGGCCTTTCCATCAAATCATTCCTTGAGTTTACAGTATAAGAGTTTTCTTTTTCATTGTTTGTTTCATTATTTTTTAAGCTTCTGTGCTCGACGTTCTCAGGTACATTAGCATCCTCAGAAATGATACTCAATTGATCTATCAAGAGTGACGCATCCTAAAGTGGAAGAAATTGTTTCAACATCAAGTAAAATGTATTGAATGAACATATGGCTTTCATCATGATATCTAAGTTCTCAAAGATGATCTAGGTGCAGAACAAAATAGAACTGGATGTCACTAAAACTGCCAAGCACACTAAAGGAATGGGAAAAAAAGTTAGCATGGACTACACAGTTAGGCAGAGCTGTTACACAACAAGAGATATCAGATGTTACCACCTCTACATAACAACTCCCACAAAAAGTTTAAATAAAAGATTTTGTGGCCAATGATCTTCAGGCAATGAGTAAAAGGATATATAGTCAATGATATTATCATAAACTATCCTAGTTGTTTAGCAGGGATTCATATGAGTATGAAGCAAAAAGATTTGATCCATTACACCAAGAAATAGCATAATAAATGACAAGGTGGAAGAACATATCAAAATGGTGGAAGTAACATGTAAATCATACAAAAATGAAATTTTAGACCTTCCAACTCAGATATGTCAATAGACAACTTTTTATTGTTAATAATCCTTCTGTTATACACACACACCATCCAGTTTCACAATTACACATAATTACTAGTCTTGGGCCAATAAGTAGCCTAAAGGTCTATTGTCACCAGTTAAAACTTATAACTAAATCTAAAAACTTTATCAAATTAGAGTGTCTAGCCCAAACTCTCAGATAAAAATATTTTGATAGATACAAGAGATGTTTTCCTCAGATAGGCAGATCAGTGTCATAAGTTTTTCATGAGTATATCCACCGTCCCATCCCCAACCCCACCATGTTTGATTGCTATCCATTCCCGCATTCCAAACTCCAACAACAGAAGGAAAAGGCTATTTCCTTAAGAAACCCTCCAAAGACTTTCAAAATATCTTACACTAACTAATAGATATGACAATATGTAAACTTGACACCAAACCTTCCTTGATTGCAAATTGATGGATCTTTCTTCAAGAGAAAGAATCTGTTGCTGGAGTTTCAGCTACAGCACGATCAAACTTATCATCGTTGCAACAGGATCACCAGCTACTCTCAGTGGCCAAAAAGAAGACCTGGAATTGGGTTCTCGGATACCATTTTAACTTAGGCTACGGTAATTAGGAATCTTTAACAAAACCAACGGAAAAAAGAAAAGAAAGATCTCGTCCAACTACCAAAATGAACGGTAGTAATACCCTTCCTCGATCAGTTTTCTAGCAAATCTAACAGAACTTAACTGATTAACTGAGCAGAATCCAAATACAGCTAGTAACTGAATAATAACTCATTAATTCAGAAAAGTAGTTAGCATTAAAGACCTTTGACCTCGAAAACGCAAAAAGAAAAAAAGAAAAAAAAAACCCTAATGTATTCATGATCCTAACAAGTGAATAATTCTTGGAATGTAAAGTAACCCAGATAAATTACCATCTTTTGGGGAACAATCCACTTGCCATCAACCCAATCCTGATGCAGCCTCAAGTGGTTCCGCTGAAAATCCATGACATGCATTGGGTTCTTAAAGAAAACAGAGTACCCCCCATCTTCCAAAACCTTACAAACCACACCAGTCCACCATCCATCTTTATCAGTCGCATCAACAATGTCGCATTCCTCGAAATCCTTATCAGCAGTATCAGGAGGCAAAGGCCTCAAACTAAGAGCATCAACATGCTCCTTCAAAGGGGTAGATCCATCTTCAGTGACAAGGGTTTTGTACTCAACTAAAGCTTTTTTCCTCTTAGAAGGAGAAAATGTAGTGGGTAGCTTCAAAATGGTAGCTTTGAATAAGGCCCCTTTGAAGCCTTCTTCATCGATGGAGACCTCAATTTCAGAGCCGACTGTGAAGGGGAACTGATGAAGACGATGGTTGTTGGGGTGATGAGTGTGAGTGTTAGTTGAAGGGGATCCGAATTCCCCCATTTTGTGGTGGCGGTTCTAAATAAAAAAAGGAAAAAACCTTTGAAATTTTGAATTTTTGGATTCGGTTTGTGTTTAAAATCCATTGCTGTCCATTTTTGGATAAAGGGAAATGAATAGTACAGTCTCTTGGTAAGGCGTAGACTAGCAATGGAAATATCCGGCAGACTTGCTTTGTTTTACATCAAAGGATGAACACCATTCCATTTTTCTAATTAGGTTTAAATATTATTCTCTTCTTTATACTACATTTTGAGCTTGGTTTGTTTGGAGAGTTTGAGAGAATCTTTTGAGACGATTAAATTTTAACCTTCATTTTTTTAAAAAAAAAATCTAGATTTGAAAACAAAATTCATCCTCTCACTCAAAATAGTTGAGATGTTTTGGACATTAGATTATAGGTTAAATAATGTGAAACAAATTCAACTTTGTTTTAATTTCTTCGAGAGATTTGTGTGTCCACCTACTGTCTTATTTATGCTCGACTAGGTGAGACTTGTTGTCCATATGCCATTTGTTTCTTGCTCTTTTATGTTTCAAGCAAAATGTTACTTGGGTCTGTTCTTTACTTTTTTTTTTCTCTTTTTTTCATTTATAATGACATGTCAAATTCAATATAATCTACTCATTTTCAACTTTTTTAGAGTCTAGCTAACTACACGTGTCCTAATCAAACTTAAATGAAGTGAAAATATAAAACAACTTTCATGACTTTCATCAAGATTATTTATGCCATGATGTTTTCTTGAAAAATATGAGTTTGTTATTAAACATTTTAAGATTGGAATGAATTTATCATCTGACGAACTCAAATATATACTCGTCAATGTAAGAGTGTTTCGAGGTTTGAATTTGAGCACTTTTTAAACTCAATTTATTCTGAGTTCTCTTATCTAGTCGAATTACGATATGAACTGCTAGCAGTTATTAGAAATATGATAATAACTTGTATTCGTAAATGCACCCAAAAGAAACTTCATGTATTAAGTGTGGACTCTTGATTTGTCTCATTCTCCCTTTCCTTAAGCTATTCTAACCTCTCATGCGACCTTTCCATGGTCTTCTTCCATTATGAAAGTCGGGTTGTACGTTCTTCAACCAAAATTACTCTTATTGAATGATAAACCCAACCTTTAACGATTGATTTAAGTTACTTATTTAAGATTTTCTCCTAAATTAAGTAGTTTAAAATTAACAACTTTATTTATATATTTATTTATTTTGTAGCATCATGAGTAGAAAAAATATATTTTTAGAATCAATAATAAGTTCGGGTTGTTTAGTGAATCTATGAACCAACCCAACTCATTCTAAAAGATTTTTATTTTCTTAATCTAATTCATCCCAAATGAATTAATAATCGAGGTTAAATTGGGTTGATTGAGTTTTTCAGTTCATCTTTTTTCTGAAACACCCCCTGAGTTTATGTAGTTATAAATTCCACTTTCCTATATAAATTTCTCTTTGTTGTTCTAAATATATGTGTGTGTCTATATATATTTTAAGAAAAAAAGATCAGCCAAGTGTTGAAAACTAAAAATATGCATCAATTGCAATGTCTCTAAAATTGTCAAATACCAATAAATACAAATTTTACACGAAAAGCCCTCCCAAGGAGGGTGCTGCAGAACAACTACAACCTCATCATCGCCTAGATTCCTCTTCGTTTCTTCTTCATTAATGGCGTCCTTAACTACTTCCGGCCTCCTCAAAACCCCTCTTAAGAATTACCAATCTCCTGCAAATTATCTCCAATATCCACCTTTTGCTTATGGGCAACATCAACTACCCGTTTCCCTCAAAAGGGCTTTTCCCGGACGAGCCATTAGAGCTTCACCTTCGAATTCGGGTCCATCCACGACCTCCTCACCACGGCTGTACTCCGCTCAGAAATTTGAACTGACCATTGGAAACGTGGACTTGGTTCTTGAGGACGTAAGGCCTTATCTAATTGCAGATGGAGGAAATGTCGATGTTGTTTCTGTTGAAGACGGAGTAGTTTCCCTCAAACTCGTTGGTGGGTAGATTTCTTGTCTCGTTGAATCGAATGGGTTTGTTTTAATTTCCCTTGTTAATTTAATTTTTTGTGTTGAAATTTTTGCTACTTAACAATTGGTTGCTGTTGGGGTATGTTCTTTGGTGTTTCTATAGTTTAGCAAACTGTGTTGAATATCTGTTACACATTATGGTATTTTGTAGTATCTGCACTTTAGAGATTTGAGTCTGATTCATTTCTTTCATCGAAGCAATCCTGGGATCGTATGGCTTAGGACAAAGTCGACATCTTTGTGATTCTCGGTCTGAGTATGCCCCTTCAGCCCATCCCTTTTTACATGGCCAAATAGTTGGTGTACGCTTTCTCGACGTTGGCCCGATAGTCGTGATTCTTTTTTCTCAAAAAGAATGATTTCGATCTTCTTCTTTCTTAGCATTACTGTAAACCATTTGATCTTAGTCGTCTTGTGTGGAAGGAGCGAGATGACAGAGATTTTGCTCTTCTCACCCCTGTCCGACCACCCGATTGGTGAAGACTCGGAATTAACCACCCCGCTTTGGGAGACACCGAAGACTTTACTGGATGTCTTGATCCATCCGTAGTCTGCTAATCTGATCCCAACGTCTTTAATTCTGACGAGCTTGTCTCGGAGAGATCTCTATCTTTTGTTTGTTACACAACACTGAAGGCTCCACTAGAAAAGGAAGGAAAAAGGAAAATACCTCCAATGATAAATCCCAAGATCAGGATTAGTAGTGCTGCAGTTCTATTTACAATCTTAAACTTTCCTGACTACAATCTTCCTCCATTAGCACTGAATCTATTGGAAATTTTGAAAAGTTTAGACTTGGGCAGATGGATATGATTTTCCTTTCTTTATATGAGGGTCTTTCCAATGAAAAGGATTTACCAGAGAATAGATGATTTGATATCTATCTTTAAAGAAAACCACGAAAAGGATCCTTAATTTCACTTGTCTGTGAACACTTTTAACCAATCTTGTGGGAGATTTGGTATATATCTAATGGGAATGTTTCTCAGGACATGGGTGGGGTTCTCATGACATTTGAAGGGACTGCAGACTAATGTAGCCTTTCGGTTTCTTTCCTGCATATACTAGTTGGAGTACATTTGTTTTGTTGTCTTGGTCTAGGTAAGTTTTGAACAGTACTATCATCTTGTACATGTTACTGGTGAGTTTTATCTGTTTCTTATCAAGTAGGGTGAAAAAGGTCTCCTTGAACTAAATGGCAAAAGGAAGTCTTGTAACCCTCACTTTCAACTAATAAGGGTGTGAGTAAGAACTTTGTTGATTTGATGTTTAACTGCTTTGTATTCCCATGAAGTCATGAACAAAAAGTAATAATGATAAACATTTTTAACTAAAAATGTTTGAATCGATCTTCAGGAGCATGCGGTAGCTGCCCTAGCTCAACAACCACCATGAAGATGGGGATCGAACGTGTACTAAAGGAGAAGTTTGGAGATTCGGTGAAGGAAATATGCCAAGTATATGATGAAGAACCAAAGGAGACTACACCTGAGGTGAGTTTTCTGCAGATGAGCAAATACAAAATTGGCTGATGTCAAAATTCAAACAAAAACAAAGTGAGCTGAATTAGTTAGGTAATTAGTATTAATCCTGATGGTGCACTAATGCAGGCAGTAAACAGTCACCTTGACATACTGAGGCCAGCCATAAGGAACTACGGTGGGAGCGTGGAAGTAATATCGATTAATGGTGGCAATTGCCTGGTCAAGTATGAGGGTCCTGAATCTATTGGTACAGGAGTTAAAGCAGCCATTAAGGAGAGATTCCCAGATATTACAAACGTTGTGTTTTCAAGCTAACCTTTCCTCAGGTTTCTGAAGCAAAGAGAATATGTATAGCTGCTTCATTTATTGAAAAATTGGTGCTCATCTTTTTCAGAATAGGCATGTAATGATCTCTTTTCCAATAAATGTTACATATATTATTGATAGCCATATCTTATGCTCATAGAAAGGAAGGACACTTATTTTAAAAGGGGAAACATTGTTCACAAAAATTTTTGTTCTGATATAGCAGATTCACATTAACCTTATATCCTTGGACCAAGATTATTTTCTCTGTAAATTACCAAAGCCTCAACTGGCAACATGCTCTTGCTAATATATGTAGATTGTTCAACTTTTTTAAAAAAATTTACATCATCATTCTTTTAAATCTACTGAAAACGGTACAATCCAATGAATACTGGTATACAAAAATGGAAGTAATGAAAGAAAAAAAAAAGTTGTTTTTCCTCATTTCTGGGTCCATTTACATATAATACACCATCATATAAGAGAACTATCCTGCTGACTCTGCGAACAGAAAGATAAAACTAGCTAACAGATGAAGCAAACCAGAGCTTTGGCTTCGTGATGAAGATAAAATGAAGTAAACAGGCAGCTATTAACTCGATTCCACAGATGCTAATGACTCCACGGATGAGGAAATCACGCCTCTTAACCACACCAGCATCAAAGTTCAGTTCAGATAATGATGCTCCAAAAGCTAAATTATATTCTTCAGTGTCTTCCAGCAAAAGCCGCCAGCCTCCTTTTGCATATCATTGTAATTAAAATTGTAAAGATGATGAAACAATACAACAGCCATCTTAGATTTACATTCACTAAAATATCATTAGTGTTCCAAATCAAATACACCAATCGGGTGGAGATGAGGTTCTACTTCATGGACCTCTTTTCTTTTATTTCATTCAAAAGGTTAAAGAAAAGAGAAAAAGGAGAAGATATTTTAGCAATATTGGAGATATGGTTATATGTATGAAGTTCTAACATACCTGGAGGATCACAGATCGGATCCCTTCTGTTTTCTTGGCCTTTTAGATTGAGCTGGTGATGATGGAGCTTCAGATAATCTTCCAGTGGCCTAACAATGAGGAAGAAGAAGTAATCAATAAGAAAAATAATTTATCACACAAAACAAGATTAATAGTTGACAAACATACCTTGCGTTTTTGATCCCGTTTACCAAATCTTTCCCCTAGCACAAGAAAAAATTACATGTAAGTGAACTTCCATGCGCAACAAAAGTAATGAAGTTCCATTTTGAGGGAAATAACATAAAAACTTCATTTATAACTCTTGCTTGTATTGGACTAGATCCCTGAATATAAACGTACGTTTCAAATTTCTTCTTTCCTTTTTTCCAGAAGATGGAAATTAATATCACTGAAGAATTAAATGTACAGAATCTCTTGGGAAGTGGGAATTGTGTTGCAAATAATCAAATCTACATTTTTAAAACAATGAATGGGAATAGATAGCTTCATAGACGTGAACTAAGAGTCGCACGTGACAAGAGGGGAGGACACTCTGAAATAGATGCAGCATGCAGTGATATAGAAGTTCTAATTTAGAGTATCCATTTACCTCCAAAACTCACAGAATCAGCAATAAAAGTGCGATCCTGCACAAGAGCATGACAAGAATGCTGTTAGCAGAGGAATAGTACAGATATGAGAAATTACAGTGCTCACGTAAGCTGAGTAGATCTACTGACCTTAGGTGTGCCAGGTGCCTCAGTGTATGGACTGTCACGGAAAGAAGAACCTTCTGCCTCCTTATTTTGCAACTGTTTGAAAAAAAAACAGGAAATATACAACAAAAATTAAAATTAACTATGTTAAAGGCATATAGCATCATCAAAGGATTCCATCAATCAGAATTCTCTCTGAACGAAAAGAAAAGAATTATTAAATCTACTGTTTCTGTGATTGGGATGTTAATGCAAATTTGATGCGCATAAATTCGCTATAGCTGGGACATGCATATGGAAAAAAAAATGAACCGTACCTGCTTTTGAAGATTCAGTAGAGTCAATATTTCTTTTCTTAATTCAAGATGCTCTGCACAGACAGCTTTTGTTGGAACCCTGGGTTTTAAATTAACCTATTTCCAAATAATAATTTAAAAAAAAAAAAAAACTTTTGTGAGTGATTAATATAGTAACTTTGCATGAAAATGACTTTAGAAGAAAGTCTAACATAGTGACAAAAAACACAATATGCTTGATTCAACACATGAGACAGGCATAACGTAACTTATAAGTATTATGAGAACCAAAAGAGTTTTGAAATTATTCTCTTCTACACTTGCTGCCAATTGTAACGAGTTTTTCGTTTTTTCTTTTTATTTTAAAATATAAAAAAATATGATATTGACACTATTTACTTAGGTGTTCATAATAGCAAAGAGTAAAAATTCGAAACAGAATTTTAATTTGCTCAGTCGTTTCTTTCTTCTCATGAGCTGCTAGGAAATTGATATCAATATTAGTTCTTCCACAACGCATTACTTCAAGAGAAAATGAGTATTTGGATTTAACGCATTACTTCATGAGAAAATGAGTATTTGGATTTAACAAAAGCAAGAATTTAACTAACCGAAAGATCTTGTAATGTCTGTTCAACTCGCTTGATGGTTCGAAGGCCAGCAGATGAGCTTGCAGCTTGTACCATTTGCTCGAGTGCATACGTTCTCAAGTATACAGGAAGCTGAAATGTAGGGACAGTCATTAGGACCACATTTTCAAATTTCATATACTGGTCTAGATCAACAAAGCTCTGAGAGAAAACTCCAGCACAAAAACCTCTTTGACAGAAATATCAAAATAAAATTGAAAAACAAAAAATAAAAGGCTTCTAGATATACACAGGCAAAAGCAAAGAGATTCCTTTAGTCTGTATACCATGCGAAGAGAAGCAAGAGTAGAAGCATTATCTGCCACTATGGTTGAAGGTACGGCTGCTGGAGGAGGGGGCTGCACATTGGATATAGATGGTACGTTATCTCCAGGAACGACAACCCTTTCAGTAACTTCTGGGACAGCATTTGAAGTGACAGGCAACTCAGATTCTTCAGCCACCTAAAATTGAAACCAAGATGATAAACCAGCTATATTTATAATATGGACTTATTATTTTTTTAAGAAATCATCCACAAGATTCTATAGAACTTAGCTAAAATTGGGATCCATTTTGAAACTGCAAACGTAACTAATGAAAGATAAGTAGGAGAATTAGATATTGTGCGAGACCAATACCACTAAGAAATTACACTACTAAAATAAGTTTTGTGAAAGTATCTACGTGCAAACGCCAAACGGAAGGTAACAGTGTTTGCATTCCTAAACTAAATATTATTTTAAAGAATGGGTATAGACCATTTACAAAGATAGTGCGGATATACTTAAAAAGCAAAAGGCATGATGGTAAAAAGAAGAGAGAAAAATTTAGCTTTGACAGCTTGTACCCTGAAAGATAAGTAGTGCAAAAATTCGATGAAGTAATTAACCGTACATGATATTCATAATACTAACACTTTTATGGCACAATATCTTAAGTAAAACCTAGAGGTTAATAATGCAATTTTTTTCAGCCATGAAATCCTGCAATGTCAATCCCGAAGTAGACCTGTGATCTGCTGTGTGCATTCATGTCCTAAAACCTAAAAAAATTATTATATAGAACTCACTCTTTCAGCTTTGCGTGCTTCAGTTATTTTTTTCGCTTCAGCAAGAACCTGGGACAATAAAAAGTAAAAAAGATTTGGACTTAACCACATATATATACATTAATTCATTACTTGGTCTTTACTAAAATGTAAGAGAATCAAAACCTCTGCATCTTTTCGTTCTTGCTGTTTTGTTTGGGAGAGAACCATGGACAATGCTCGCTTGCGCTCAATCTCTTGTGAGACGTTGTAAGGATCCTTAATATATAAAAAAAAAAAAAAAAAAAAAAAATCATGCAGAATGTTAATTTGCAAAGCAAATTCATTGATCAATTAGAGGAAATTGATATCCAAGAACTCCAATCTAAATAGGTAACATTGAAAATAGACCTAATACAAAAACTGCGTACCTTGGCGGGAGTATTTCCTGAACTCTCCCGAGATATTGATCCTCTAGCAGCCACAATTGCTCTTGATGCTATAAACATATAATATTACAGTATAAGTTTTCAATAATCACACGTGCATTTGCAAACCATCCAAAACAAGTATATTAAACATCAACAACAAATCAAATAATAGACCAAAAAAGGCTATATTTACCACGATAATACCGCTCCTTCAGTTCCTCCACTGTCCTTGCTGACGGAAACCTGTCGGCTATCACAATGAAGCGAAGATCAAACCGTTCGCACAAATCAAATAATTGATCTGTCTCCTCCTTTGTCCACGACTGAAAACATTTTAAAAGTAATATCTCAACCACAAAACAAAAAACAAAAAAAACAAAAAAAAAATGGAACAGTAATCTAGAGTCTAATACATATACGCAATAGTGAAAGAATTGATGCTTCTAAAATTTAGATTCATGGTTTCGTTTTTATGCTTGAACATTGTTGAATAGCCTTCTTTAAATATTTTTTTTTTAAAAAAAGTTGACCACATCTCTTTGATCTTCTTTTTTACTATATCTTAAAAAATATAGTAAAAAGATACTATTGACGTTAGAAGTAAAATCTGTAGAAAATGTGTATGTTAAAATCAACAAACAATAATTTCTTAGGGGAAACACTTCATCCAACAGGCTTTAACAAAATTACAATAAAGACGGAAAATATGGTGGCATGGTATGACTATGAAGAGAAGGATAAGTTATCATCTAGGTTATAAACACGCAAACTATGACAGTGTCAAAACTTAAAATTCTAAACTGTAAGCCTAAAGAGTCTCGATGGCAATTTTTTTCCCCAAAAAAGGAGCCTCAAGGCATGAGTATTTACCATTATACCATAAAAATGCTAAATATCAGGAAACTTTGTGTTTTGTGTGTGTATGAGAAAGAGAGCTATTTTTATGTTTTTCATTAAAAATACAGGACAAATATACCCACAGCGTCTTTCAAATACTTCTCGTACTCCTCATCCGTGTATTTGACAACTTCAACAGACTGCACCACATTCAAAGAAGAAAATATGTTTCACTAAGAATAAGTAATATAGATATTGGTGCGTAGTTTTTCAAGAAATGGTTAACTTAAAATTATCAGTGAGTTCTAGGACACATTCTAATTGCAAGCAAAATCAAAGGAATCAACTAATACAATTTTCTTGAATCTATAATTAATGTGGTTGTTTCTTGCGATAAATGCTCCTCTGCCATCAACTTAGATAGCTTTTCCATACTCCTCTCCAAATGGAGATGTTTTTTGTCATACAACTTCTAGGGTCTTCCCTTTTGTAATTCCATACTATCAATAAAATTATTTCTTTTTTAAAAAAGAATGAGAAGCTTCACGGACAGGGATCTTAGAACCAAGTTTACCATTCAGATTGTGTTCAGACTTCATGATCATCTGTTGCCAAAGATTAAGGATTTTTTTGGGAGATCGTGCTTCAAGGTACTTGGATCATCATCTTGAGATTGCTCGGCCTAAACCAACTAAACCAATGCGTGCCTCTATCCCACTCCATTTACAATAAATCACCATAACAACTTCTGTTTTTTTTTTTTTCCCTTAAATCCATATCTAATTAGTATTATACTCTTAACACTCTAATTCCTCGGTCTATCCTAGTAGTATCCCAAAGAGTAAAAACCAAGCTATCCAAGTTACTAGAGTAAAAATCAAGAGGATTCTAACTTAATTATAACCGGATGACAAGTGGAAAAGCAAGAACAATTGGAGGATCTTTTCTCCTCACTTGGAATCTAACTGATATTTCATACTCAGAAGGTTTCCGCACATAAGGGGTCAATAATATTTTCAGTGCACCACAAAAGCCAATGATACATCAGAAGTGTCAACAAAAATATCACCAATAACATAAATACTAATGATAAGGATGTGAATATATGAAAACGGTGTGGAATACTTATTTATAATTTATAAATTCTTTCTGTTTCAGAATTATCCATCACCTTTCTTTTTCTTGAGCAAGATGAAAATCCATCAATGACAATATTTTACTATAAAATTGACTTCAAAATCTTTCAGCATTAATGCTTATCTTCTTGCTCAAAACCATAGTGAGCTTTAACCATACATGTAGATTATAAATTGACCAATATATGAAAAAGAAAATTACTGGTATGTTGGAGACTTGGAGTTACTTATTGCTATTATTTTTCTTTTATAAGGAACACTTTCTTTGATATATAAAATTACAGAAGAGTTATACAATTCATGGTATTCAATAAGGTAACTCAGTTGTTAAGGAGGGATGCATATGAGTATGTAGCAAAAAGATTCGAACTTTTACACCAATATCCAGCATAATAAATGACAAGGTCAAAGAAATGGATGCCAATGACATATCAAAGTTCCAGTTTCCGTCTAAGCATGGAAAACATTTTTAACTTCAAATTTCCACTTAAAAGAACACAATACAACCCATCAGCAAATAAAAAAGGACTAGGCCTTACCTTGTTGTACTTTGCAAAAGAATAGTCCCCTGTTGGTGGAATGCCATTTACAACTCTAACCTAGAAATGGAAAAATTGAAAGGGAAGGAGAGAGAAGTGACTGAGTTTGAATAAGAACAAAATCAATTAAAATATCCACGATTCATAGAGGTGCCAAAGCCTACCCAATGGTACAGCTGCAGATTATCCTTTCTAGCAGAATTTGAAAAAGGAAGCCACTGCCACGTAATCTGAAAGAAAATCACTAGACCATTATAAGAATGATCTGAATTCAAACATGAGGGTATGTGTAAGGGCAATACAAATACAATAACTCAACAAAGGGAGCCCACCAAAAGAAAGAAAATCCAATCTAAAAGAACCATACCAAACTGATAACTACAACATTTTATTTTTTTAAGAAACAACTCCTTTCATTGAGAAAAAAAAAAAAAGAAAAAAAGAATAGGCATACAAAAAGAAGAAGAAAACCTAGAGAAAGGGTTTCCAATGGAGTAAGGTATTACCTAGACAAAATTACAGAAGAGCATGAAGTCCAAAGAGACACATGAAACCTCACTAAAGACTCCTCAGAAGGGTCCCTTTCCACACTTCTAAAAACTCTATTGTTCCTCCCCACACTTCTAAAACTTTATTGTTGTTCCCCTCAAATATCTCAAAACAAGGCATACACTCAGATAAACCACAGAAACAAGCCTCTCTCTGAAAGACAGATGGAGGAACTCCCCAGTGTCACGCCCACAACAAAGCATTTAATCTAACAAAACTCGCCCTTATTCTCAAAGGGGCATCAACGCCTCCCCCAGCATTGAGCAATAGTTTTTCTTTGCCCCAAACATAACCTGAACAATTCAAAGACCCAATCCCATCTAAATTCATCAAGTACACGCAAGATATCCGACTATGATCCAAGAAATCAAGTAATACATGAAAAGCCAGCAGAGTAATTAAAAATCTCCGACTCAAAAACACATTTAAGCATTCAAATACAGTTAGTTTCCCAAATTTCACATATCAGTACAGAGAACTATAAACCAAACAAAGTCTTCAACTTCCACATTCAATTCACCATAATCCACACTTCTACAACATACTACCAGATACCCATATTGCATAAAAAGACAGGAAAAAACCTTCTCATCTGATGGAGGTCGCTTCTTCAGCTCAGACACATCGATTGCGGGCATAATAGGCGCCAGACCACCAGTAAGAGCATAAACCTACAATTCAAAAAACCCCCCACTCACCATTACTACTATAACCAACAAAACCAAATTACAATAACCATGTAATCACAGAAGCACAGAGAAAAACATTACCTCCCGGGAAATCCCATCTCGCTTTCTCTGGGCATCTTTCTGAGCCCTAGGCTTCTTCTCTTGAGGTAAAGGCAGCGTGTTTTTGGGCAAGCCCAAGATATCCTTAGCATCCATAATCAGAGCTTCACTTCCCGAATTCTAGGGCTTCTTTCTACTTGGCAATGCCGGGAAACTGGAGTTTCAGAAATCGAATGTTCAACAGAGTAATGTTGCTTTAACCCTAATTTAATCACATGGGTACGATTCGAAGAGGATTTTGATTAGATGAATTGGAAGAAGATCGTCGTTGTTTCATTTTTTGAGCCTCATTAGAGCGCGAAAGAACAGTTGAGCTGAGGAAAACGAGTTGTTATTTTCGGATTTTTCCTAAATTCACCCGTAGGTGACGAACACCATCACGAGTAAGTGCATAATTAGTGTTTTTATCTTTCTTAAAAAGTTATTATCATCTGTGGGAAATCGATATGGATAATACAAACTGAACTAAAATTTCTTAAGAATGAGACTTCAATTGTGTGATGATAACCTCAAACGATTTGGTAATCCAAATTTTCGTTTTAGATCATTTTTATTAACTCATTTCAAAATTTATATCTTACAAAAGTTTTTTCCACTTCTATTCAATTTAAGAGGTAATATTGCTAATTTTAAAGATATTAGATATAATTAAAATAAAACAAACGATGTAAAGAAAAGAAGTGACAACCAAAGTGGTTGCAACACGAAACAACACGAGCTAACATTCGATAACTTTGATTAAAAAAGTCTCTTTGATTTGTGAACATTTTACATTTAATTTAATTTACTACCTTTATTGTGATTTCTATATAGACCAAATTATAATCTCTTAATCAAATATGATTTGAGGTTGAATTGATTGGGAGTTTGGACAAGAGTTGACCTAATCACATCTATTATTAATAACTCAACTATTTGAGTCTAATTTCATTTATACTTCAATTTTATATATAAAAAAGTTTCCAAATATAATATTTCTATGCTGAGGATTTGACAATTGTAATCAATATATGCTCGATGACATGAAGATATGATCATTCATGTTCTTGATTAATTAATTTGTTCTTAATTATGTCATTAATCAAACATGTCTATGACTTCTAATATATGTTTTGTTCATGCTAGTTCGATTAATTTTCCTCATCATATTTCTTATATTATCAAAATGATAGCTTTTGATGAAATATTTTATAATAATATTAACTTAGTCTTTTGATATAAGTTTTCTTGAAGGATAGATTGAAGATTCAAAAATTTTAAAACTCTAGTTAAATTATGTACGTTGAAGTTGACTCAAATATCTAACAACTTTTTAAATGTATATCCTAAGATTTAAAAAAATATATAACTGACTTGTAATAGATATATAGGTTTATTCAAATATGCCTAACCCTACATTTCTTATAACTTACTAAATGCATGAGTTCGGACTATAAATTTAGAATCTAAATTAAACATTTTATGACTTTGTTTATGGTTTTTCACATTTATTACGTAAACTAGTTGAATTTTTAGTCATATTTGTTCTTGGAACTAATTATTTTTTTATTAATTTGATTTTTGAAAATATTCGTAAAATGTAAAAAGTAGAACAACAAAGTAATACACTTAGAGATAGAATATGTATTTATAGTTAAGGTCGGCTTAATTTTTAAACAATAAAAAAATCAAATTGTTACCTAGCAAAACTAAAAGGTTGAATATTTATACATTTCATCTAGTTATTTGTACTTTAGTCGTGCTTGTATTATATCACTTTTTATTTGTAAGGTCAAATCCTTATATTTTAGCTAAATCTAATATGTAACCCTTATCTATCTAGTAAATTTTGTAGAATATTTCATGCCATAGTGTGAGGGATATACAAATTTAATAGCTATGTATATATGTGTGTGTATGTATGTTTGTACGCAATTTCCTATCAAGCTGATTAACATAATATACATATAGGATATGGGTTGGTATAGAATTATAACCAAGTTACAAGTACTAGGATTAAAAATGAATAAATAAACAAGAATGTTATAATAATCTCACACAACTCACATATTGTGTTTTTTTTAAGAGAGCATTATTGAAGTTTTGAGTATTCAATCATTATTTATATATATATGCACACACATTAATATCGAGAGTTCAAAATCTACGACTCATCAATCGTATTGTGATTTTCTTTTATGAACTTGTATGTAGATCTCATGTGTCAGTACAAATGCAAACAATACATTATAAACGTAATCAACATTTATATATAATGCATCATAAACGTAATCACACGATGTTAATTATAATCTATAGCATTTACAATGGAGTTGAATTTAGTGTTATAAATACAATTTATCATATTGCACAACTATATAATAGAGATCACATTACACGAACAAAATATATAAATTCTAATATGTACAAAGAGGCTTTATCCAAACACACATTTAAATCTATAGAGGTACTATATGTCTATACATAACAAAATCCTTGTGGCCTGAAAGCTTCATTTAGAACAAAGATTATGTTTGATCATATAGATGTTTTACTATTTGGAATATCATATTCATCTATTTTGAAATAATTTTTTTTCTATCTTTTTTATATAATAAGTAAAATATCGACAAAGCAAGTATTTTCCATTTGATGAAGACCAATAAATAGAAAAGTTCTCCACTTACTAGGTGTTAGATATTATTAAATTTGCCTAGTTTAACTTTTAGGTCAATCCGTGATTTAAGACTTTGTTATTCTTCATGCTAGTACATCATTTTATAACCTCATTAATAATTAGTTTGGATTGTTTTTTGTTTTAGCTTCTCATCTTATAACCTCATTATTAACTGGGTAGGTACAAATTTCAAAATAAATAAAATACTTTCACTAATACATTTCATACGTTTGACATAGTCGTCAAGACTTATAGGTAGCTATTTATACAACTCAAAACTCTTAATATTGTATAAGAAAGTAAAGACCAACAACCAACACGAGAATATTTTCAAAAGACGCGTGATTAGCAAATGAAAAAAAAATATATATTTTTCATGTTATCTTAAGAGATCGAGTATGACTCGTAATTATGTTAAAAAAACGTACAACATATAGTGGTTACTACTCTTTAAGCATGGTTTTATTGAATATTCACTCTTTCAAAGAGAAAAACCCAAGAATTGACCATATACAAGAAGATAAATTCAATTACCTTTTTATGTGGAATATATAAAAAGAGAAGATGTTCTTTAATAATAAAGAATTGACCTTTCTCCTCTTCACTCTTTTTTAAAAAAAGCACTATAATTTGTCACCCTCTCTAATTGTGCACACACAACAAAAAAGACCCCTAGCCCCTACCCTCCAACCCTCACCTTTTTTTAGCAGGGCTTTGCATGGTTGAGATTTGGTGGTGTATTATCATATGTCCTTTTGAAAGGATCAAAAACACAATAATATAATTTCCTTTTCTTAATATCAAGATGGGTCACATCTCATTTCCTCTATATGTGAAAAGAAAAAAGTGATGTGCAACCAAAAAGAGATTGAATTTGTTTTAGGAAAATAGGTTAGATACATATCCGACCAAATCGATTCTATCTTCGTACATTATCTCACTAAATTATTCGATCATAATTTGTTAAATGAATGTTTTTTAAGCTTTCTTTAATAAATATTTAATTTATTTTTATACATAAATAAAAGTATAGAATTCATATAGATAACTAGCTATACTTTGGAATACACTCAAATATTGTTGTTTATAAACCGTACGAGTGAGGTGTAGGATAAGATGTGCAATTTGGGAGGGTAAATCTTAAAAAAGTTGGTGAAAATGAGAAAGAATAGGTTACCCAAAGTTGGATTTTCTTCCATCTTTGGATGTATGAAGAGAATCTTTATGTTTTGGAGATCCCAAATCTTCCTATTTAATTAATGCTTTTCTTTCCTCCTTCTTTAGTTTTTATTGCTAAATTAGGGTATATGGTTTTTCTCTTTCTATGAAGTCTTGAGTTAGAATATTTAGAATGCATATCGATGTTGTTTAGTTTTAAAGTTCATCGACAAATGTGCAAAAGAGACAAAAATGTAAAATATAATGACAATTTTCAAAAAATATGTAAATATAGATAAATTTAAATTATTTAACATCGAGTTATTACGAAATTGATCGACCAAATACCCCATTAGTTCTTGTTGACATTTTGATTGTCAACAGTGGCCTTTTTGCCTAAAAAGTTAGCTTTCTAGTATCCTCTTTTTAATTTTGTTTTTGTTGGGTTTTGTGTGGCTCTAGAAATTAATATACAATAGTTTTTGCATCCTATAGTGTTTTCCACATCTCATCACATTCCACAATTTTGAAAGGACATGTTGAAGGGTTAATGATGATTCCAAACCTCTGAAGTGAAAGACAAACTTTATATCCCAAAAATGCATACAGTACTTTACAAACTCACAAACCAGTAAGTCTCTATTGGCTATTGCAATTATTAGAAATTTGAACTGTGGCCAACTTTTTTTCAATTATGTCCCCAAAAGCATTGTATTATTTGGACAATTTTTCTTTTTATTAAAAAAAATTGGAAATATCTCAACTGCCAAGAAGACAGGAATGGTCATCTCAATCTTATATCAATGATGTGAATACAGTTTTACAGCATTGGACCAAATTAGAGATTAATATACATATATATATATATCTATTATGCTTATAAGTAAGAAACAATATGTCACCTATTATTATTGTTCATTGTTCATATGTAAGTATAAAAGTAAATTATTCATACCGTGTAAACAAGTTACTTTTATCGCTATTAGGATGAGTAAGAAAAGATGCCTTCCTAACGTCCTATTTGGATAAACTTAAGTAGGGATATATAAAAACGATGTTGAAAATGAGTAAATTATTAATAAACGACGACCCCTTCCTATCATTCTAGCTAGACACACATGTAAAAAGATTCTCTATATTTGGTACTCTAACGTATAGTTGGATATAGCACTTTTCTTTTTAAAAAATAAAACTTAAACAATATAGAGATTTGACTTAAATTAAAGTTGAACGATTTTCACACTATTGTATAAAAATATAAAGAGTTTATTACTATTATTACATGTTATAATATATATCACCATTGTTGATGCCAAAATTCAAAGAAGAAAAAACATATCTAATCTTCAACATGATAACAACAATAAGCAAATTTGTATTTTGGAAAATAAAGAACTTATAAAACAAAGAAAAATGGTTATTATGTCAAAGTCAGAGATTCAAAGCCGTATAACGGAGAGAAGAAGTTAGAATTTCAAGATTTAATGAAATTTTGATTAATTCAAGTTTTAAGATCAGTTAAAGTTTAAGATATACATTATCGTATCTCGTAGTTATTTATAATAATGTATTTATAGAGAATGACCTAAAGTCTATCTTCTCTTCTTAGAATTAGATGGATGAATTTTTCCTTATGCAACACATAAGTAATTGGTAGGTGTTATTTGGTTTTTTCTAAACTTTTTCTATCTGTATTTGTATCACTTTTTTTCCTGTTTAAAATCATCCATATAATTACGGTGTTTTGATAAGATTATGAGATCTCCCTACTTTATCAATGAACGATCCTCAACATGCACGTCGTCCATTCAAGATGCTGCATGTTTTTCTAAGTTCAACCATTCTTGGATCATCATATACTTTTTTTAATTGAATATCTATTAATTTGGATTTCATGTGTACTAGTATTATACATGATATATCATATTGGATAAACATTTGATACCATTTCAAAACCAATTAATAATAAGAAGAATAACTCAAGAATCTTAATTAATTGTGATGTGAGTACGCTCTCCACCATTTTCAATGTGATTCCTCATGGTCGTTAATTAATTATTCCCTAAGTCACAAGTCTCACAGTATACATGTATTTCTCAACCATGTATTAACTTTTTTTTTCCCTAGTTCAAATTCAACATGAGGGATTGGAAAGAGATTGGTGGGTAAAAAATATATATATATATATATATGTCCAAACTATTTGATGTGACGTTGATAATGGCCAACACTACAAACTCTAATTAACTCCAAACACAAGTAATCAAATATTACAGGACTAAATAGTATATGATCAATACAACATATTAGTTAACCTAACAGAATATCCTTAACACAAACATTTAACAAATGAGGTGATTGAAGAGGTTGATCAGGATATATACAAAACATGTAGAGCAGAAAAAAGCTGTTCTTATTGAAGTGATTGTTGAACAAGAAAGAGACCACAGAAAAATGTGAAGAAGCTGTGTGTTTTATACTTGGAAATTGAAGAGTAGTACAAGAGTTATTAGAAAAAGAAAAGAAAAGAAAAGAAAAGAAAAAGGGTCATTTCAAAGGGCATATTTGTGTGTAAGAAAATTGATATTTAGGCCCCCACTTATCAAATTAAGTTGTTGCATCCCTCGACTACAAGTGGATTTTCTGGACTTGACATCTTATTCTTCTATTATTGTCGTCGGTGAAGCCCTAATTAATTTTACCCTAAAATATATTATTCACAAATTTTGTCCATCAATTGCGTCCAAAGCTTTACAAAAACTAACTTTTTAATTGTTAAGTTAAAAATTTCAAACTACAATTCAAATATAACAAAATTTCATCAATGAAGAAGTCTATCAGTATCTATTATATATTACTGATAAAATCTAAAATTTTGCTCTACTTTATAAATATTTTCAACAGTTTTGTCGTTCATAATAATTACTCAAAGTTTAATTTAATCTAAATCATTGCAATTTAATTTGTTGGTGTATGAAAAACTCGCAAATGAATCTTGAATTCTTCTCTAGCCTACTCCTCTCGATCTGACCTTATCAATACAGGATTGACTTGCATAAAAGTATTCGCACTATTATAATATCTAAATATACTCTAACATCTATTCATAACACTATTTACTCTAACACATCAATAAACATAAATGTCGAAGTTAAAGGTGGTTTGAACTTAAACTAACAATTACAATTTAGTATAAAATAGAATTAATACCATGTGTGTTTCATTTGATATGTATCTTATACAATAGTAGCCATATTCTCAATAAAAATAATAATTTTTAAATGCAAGAGGTGAGAATAGAGTTTTGAGCTTCACATTTCAATGAAATAAAACAACTTATGCCAATCATCTTTAAACTCACCTATAAGCAGTGTTTAATTGGTCATTAGATAATCATTTTTTGAAAAATAAAAATTGACACAAACATTTTTATTGGATGTGCACAATAAATAATACAAATATCGAACCGGTTCAAACCCTTCGTGTATGAGTAATTATATTAACAATATTTTAAAAAGGTTGTAAATATAATAAAATCTATCAAAAATAGACTAATATCGTTGATAGATTTTGCTATATTATTTTAAACTAGTTTGACATATTTTTACACGTATCATTCTATTTATTTGTATTAAGAAAAGAAAAGTCAAGGATCATCACGGGTACTTTTCAAATAATAATAATATATACATTATATATTATATATATTTCACGGATAATTTTGACACCTAAGGTAAAAATGCATTTAAAAATGAAATTTTATTTTTAATTTCTAAAATGGGAAGAAAATTAAAAGAAAATGAATGAGTTTAATAAGATGATTATGATGGAAAACAAGATTTGGCCACCAAACTGACAATGTCGGGTGGATGTTTAAAAGCTAAATCCAACTTTGATCATAGTGCCCAAACTTTTAATCACACTCACATCTCTCTATTAAGTATGTTTTAACCTTTTTCTATACGCAAATTATTAATTAATGTTGTGTGAATGTGATCAACCAAATATTCCAACTTCTCAACTATTTATTATATCACGAATTCTTTCTCTACTTTTACTATTTTAAGTTATGATTTTGCTTAGGATTATACTTAATTCAAGTTCACCTATTCTTTCATCATCTCATAGTTATTTTTAAATTGTTAATTAATAATCATTAACACTAAACTTTAAAGTAAATATTTCTAAATTTTGAAACTTTATAGATTAAATACTTAAAATAAAGTTCGAATCTAACATATGAAACTTGAGAATTGACATGCAATCTAAGAGTAATATTTTGGATTTAGGGTTAAATGAAAATTAAATTAAATCCATAATTTAAATGGACAACAAAAATATTTTTTCCTTCAAAATTTATTTGTTTTTAATCAAACGAATTGTGATACATTTTTTCCATTTTTTTTAATAAAAAATAGCTAACCATTTACAATTAGGATTTAAGTTAAATTTTGTTCAAGATGCTATTTCCTACGAAGAATTTTTTTTCTTCTGAAAACAAGACTTGATATATACATAACATAACAAAATATGTATGATCCAAAGGTCAATGCGTGTTCGTCGAGAAATCTCAACTGAGTGGATCCATTCTATAAGAATATGAAAATTTTGACATGTACCAATTATAAAAAAGAAGTAAGGTTAATTAAATATTATTTTGATTGTATTCTATTTTTGTTGGATAAGAAAGAATTGGTGAATCAAACATATAACTATTAACTAAAATATAATATAATGTATAGATTATTATTGAAAGAGGGCCTAATATCAAAAGGGTTTAAACCTATAAATGATTTCAATATAGTTCATGGGATTTGTTAATTGCTAGATATATAAGCCTAGAACACAAGAATCAAAAGGTATAGGAGGAACCTTTATTATGAGGTTTTTGTTTTGGATATTTTGTCACAAATAATGGCAGAACCAGAAGAGATATAAATTGGATATTGCAGTGCTATTTATAAATTGGAAATTCTACTTGTTGAAATGTAGAAGTTTCTAGGGATGTCTTTTCAATGTTCCTCTCCCTTTCTCTTTTATCAATTTTCTCAAAACACATTAATTTTCCTCTTTGTGGATCACTTTTTTTAATTATCTACTTTCCACTCATTATTCTATTATGGTCTACCATTGGTGGTACAACCTATAAAACTATGAGTAACAAAAAGTCGACTACTTAACCTAAATTTAAGATATAGAGATTTCTAATAACCTGTTTATTTTAACACTAAAACCCTAAAATTAGATTAGGATTTGACAACGGATGCATGGCTCGACATTCTCTTGCAACTTGTTCATGCTAACCACTTGTCATAAAAACGGAGTCAATGCGAGTCATTTCGACATATTTTATCCTTGCTCACGTATTTTCTAAAAGAATTATTAGTCCAAACTAAGTATGCTTAATTAACTTTGATGTTTCTATGTCATGGAAAATTTAAAGAAGGTGCACCACCTTGTTTAGGCAATAATTTTAAATTCTTTTAAACTGTTTAGAATCTAATGTAATCTTTGGTCCTTCACGCAACCCCACTAAATCCGGATATTACATTATAGGATACGCAAAATAAAATATTCAAATGTCGGGGACAAAGCCATAATTCGAATTTATATTTCTTGAAAAGTAATGGTAAGCATAATTTTACATAGATGCATGCGTCTATAATGTGTGAAAAAGTGAATCAAAAGACATGATAATTGTGAAATACACTAGTACGCTCTGAGTCTAGACCCTTTTGAGTAGGGATCATATGATCTTTGCCCTTCCAATTTTCCTAGTACAAAGAAAATTATATGATAGTGTGTTATTTTACCTCTTACTCTTTGTTATAAAGATTCAATACTTGTTATTATTTTAGTCACTTACCAAAATAATTATTCTTCTTCCAAGAAGGATTGGGACACAACCCATCACTCTCAAACTTACATCATTAAGATATTATAGGATTTCATACTTACTTCCAATTTTAATTACTAATTTCTTCTTCTTTATTCCTAGCTTTTTGTTTAGTACTTTTATTTCTTGGCTTTGGTTATTTGTAATTAGAGAAACAAACAACAATATTTTTGTGGGTGTGGACTTGGACATCACTCTCAAGATGGAAAATTAAATCTTAATTAAGTATATGAGATCTCAGATTTGATCATAATCTGAGGCTTTCACCTCCTATATTTGATCCTTTCCAATTCCTAAAGCTACAATAACTAAATGGATTGACCATTTAGAGAGAGAACATATCATATATATATTAATTAAAAATAAATAAATTCTAAGAGTAATAAAAAAAATTAAAGAAATGAAATATCAAATATATCAAAGTATATAATGATAATAATGGATTGCCCTTTGAACAACAACTCTATACATGGGTTATGAGTACTATGAAACGAAATGAAAATTATGAGAAGAAGAAAAATTGAGAGCTATATTAATATATTATAAATATTATCAATTACAAATTTTCATTCTATTAATCACAAAAGCCAAATCAAGATCACATTAAAATTAACCAACCAAATTGAGAAAGGCATAACTCCAAAATTATCATTTCGTCTTCCAGCATGGAATCCAAATTTATTTTGCTTAAAAGCAGAGAAAAATCTCTCTAGTAAACAACACACTAAAATTTTTACCTTATGCGTCGATGTAAAAATTTCGTTAGCTATAACTTCTATCCACAAATTACAAATAAAATGTATAGACAAAAGACCATTTTGTTCATACAAATTTATGTCGACAAAAATACCTTTCTATCCATGCAATAAAAAGTATGGGAAAAGAAAATGTGTCATAGGTAAATATGTGTGACCACTCATATATATTTTCACCAATTTACATCCCATTTATATTATTGGTTAGCTAAATTGTGATTGCATACCCAATTCTTGGAGGAAATTGAGAAAAATGAGAAAAAAAATATGTTTTATAATATTACATTAAATTTTTTACTTTTAATTTTTCCTTGAAATTTCTAATGATAATTTTTTTTTTTTTAAAAAAAATGAATTAGTTCCCTAACGACTTCTTAAATAATTTTCTAATGTTATGGGGGTTGCATTTTTTTTTTTTTATTTGTTTGTTGAAAAGATAATATCTTTTCCCTATATTATCTAAAATATATGAAATTTATGTTTGTTATATTAATGGTGGGATAGTTGAGAATATCCTTTTTAGCAATTTCTCATTTATATAATCAAATTAAAATTCCAAACCTGCTCCTACCAATAATGAGAATCTCTTTTATTAAAATATTAAATACTAATATTTTAGAACTGAAATTAATTGCATTAAGTTCTTCAATAAATAACTCAAAATAAATGGCATTAAACTAAATTCTTTTAGTGCACTAAAATTCTATTTTAAAAAAAAAAAAAAAAACCTAACTTTTTATGTGCAATAACCTTTTTTCCAAACCAAACAAAAACATTAAATCATACCACTTTCTTAAAAGAAAACGTAAAATCATATAGTTGAATAAGTTGTGAGATAATAATAAATTAATTACATATTTTCTTACAACCATTCTTAAAAATAATATTGTAAAGAAATAGACACATTGAATGTGTATATATGTTATTGAGATCAATTATTTCTAGATGAAAATAAATTTGTTCAATTTGAATTTATATAGTTTTTAATATCAAAATTTAACTAAAATTAAAGAGTACATAACAAAGATAGAAGAATGAGTATAATTAGAGAATTGATAGTCTATATATTATAAGTAAACAAATGGGAAATACGTATTTGAAGCTTATTATTAATAATAATATTATTAAGAAAGTTTAAGGGAAAACTTGTTTTTTTTTTTTTTTTTTTTTTTTTTTTTTGGAGAAATGAAGATTAATACATTAGGGTAACATGTGAATTGGAATAATATTGGGGAGGGTGTTGGAGCATCCAAAATGGTGCCACGCGGCGAAAGCAAGGAGATAGGGGTCCCACAACGTAACTTTTTGGTGAATATTTTTTTTTTTTAAATTGAAAGGAAAATGGGTGTCTTATTTCCTTTGTAATTTATCTCCAAATATTCATATGCTTTGTCTTTTCTTTAATGTTTTCTAATGCTGCTGGCCGGCCTTTCTATATAATTAATTAATGTTAATTCCAATAATTGTTATGTGACTATATATTTAATTATGTGGCACTTTTTACAATTAATGATGTAATTCTGTTTAATTATTTTATTACTCCTAACATGCAACCCCCTCCCTTGAGCAACTAGCTAGTTATCTTTCTTTTTTTACATCATTTCAAATCATTTTACTTCTTACAATCTATAAGACTTTTTTTAATTTTTATTTTATTTTATATATATTATATAGTTTGTTGAAAAGTTTAACATGGAAAGGTTAATGGACATCCGTGATGTTGAAAGAACAAACGTATTGCGAAACAATTAGACACATTTGTTTGATACCATTTGATTTTACTTTTTATTAATATTTTTCAAAATTAAGTTAAATTTTGAAAAAATAATAGGTTTGAATCTTTTGAATTTACCTTAAAAAGTAAACCCAAGCTAAGGAAAAAAAATGAAAATATGTTGTAAATTTTGAAAAAAAAAAAAAAAAAAAAATCCTAAATTTAGTCTAAAATGGAAAAAGAAGAAAGAAAGACGTTGATGAGTTATTTGCTAAATTAAGAATTAGTATTATTGTTATTATGTCTTCTAATTTTAATACTATCAACTTCCATCGTATGTATGTAATTTGTTTTAACAATATATGTATTTGGAAATACTTTAAAACACGAAAGTACATCTTGAACAGAATTTAATATTCAAAACTAAAAGCAAAACACATACAAATTTATAGACATAATTGAAACATAAAAATTCTATTCGTTTTGGTTTTTAAAATGAAAAGGGATTGGAGACAGCATTTGAACAAGAAAACAACTACCTTTATTAAATATTTGTGAAAGCCGAGGGGTGGGGAATGGGATTGGGAAATGAAAAAGGTAAACGAAAAGTCAAAGAATTAAAATTAGGAAAATGTAATTAATTTGCTATTTTGTTAAAAATAAATTATATGTACATCAGTTTATGAATTATAATATTTGAAGGAGAAAAAAGCTGTGTATCCCACGTTGGAACTCCATATTCACTTTGACTTCTTACTGTTCATTGTCCCTAAAGTGGGTGACCAAACCCATTATAATATCACACATTATAATTCAACTTCACACCCTTTTCTTTCTCCTCCTACAAATAAAAACACCTCATATCCATATTTTCATACACATACATACACATACACATACACATATGCATATATATATATATATAACTTGTTATTTTTTAAAAAAAACTGAATTTTGTTTAGGTGTTATGGATAAGAGAGAGGAAGGGGGAAAGAGCTAAGAAGGTAGGGGGGGGGGGAAGGGGGGTGGTGGTGCACGTGCAAAAGGGAGTCAAAAGGAGAGAAAAAGTCAAAGATTAGTGGCAACGTGGAGATGAGAAGAAGACTTTACTTTAAAATTAAAAAGAGAGAGAGCTTCTCTCTCTCTCTCTCTCACACACACACACACACACACACACACACGGTTTGTTTTTGTTTTGGTGAGAAGAATCCAAGCACGGGGAGACAAACAGCCGCGACCCACCTTGTCTCTTTCACTAATTACTTCCCTAATTATCTCACCAAATCACTTTTCTTTTTTCATTTCAACACCATTTTTCCACTTTTCCTTCATCTATTTAATTCTTATTTATCGAAATCACTTTCCCTTTCCATGCAAATACTGTTCTATCTTGGTAATATTTTGTTACATTTACAAATACTTTTGCAAGTTAATCTTTTCTTTTTTGCTTTTTTAATTTCGGCTAAGTATGTTATTCTTCTATTTAAGATTTCATACCATTTAACATCGTTATTGTTTCACACATAAATTTCAATTTTAAAACACACAAGATATTCTTATCTAGAAAACTTGAAAACTCATATGACATGGATTTTTTAATATCGTGCATTATTGCATATATGTGTGTGGAGTATTTATATTTGGGAGATGAACAATAAAGATATATAGCTTAAATAATTAATTATTTAAGAGGGAATAAAACAAACGATGATCCTTAATATAGTGATCAAAACCTTTTCGTTTAACTGTTTGTGAGAAGTTGATGTGTATCGCTTAAACTATTGTTATCGATACAATTAATTTGAACGTGTAATGTGATTGTTAACACACTTACATATTTGACTCATGAAATACAACTGGTCTATTGATAAGATTTAACTCTATCCAACAATAAAATGCGCCATTTTAGACATAGCATGTGTTTAATGAAATTTTTTTTAAACAATCTCATATTTCCACGTATAATAATTTTACAAAGAAATAATCTAGTTCATAACTTTTAATTCATCTATTACAATTTTTAGTAGTAAAAAGAGAGACATAGTTTCAATAACTAACTAAGAGGTCATGAGTTCAATTTATGATTTACCACCTACCTAAGAATTAATTTTCCACGAATTTTCTTGATATTGAAATGTTGTAAGGTAAGACGGATTATCGTGTGAGATTAGTTAAAATGCGCGTAAACTGATCCGAACACTCACGGATATCAAAACAAAATTATGAATTTTACAAGACAATTAAATTTTAACTTAATTTATAAACGGCAAGTTTGAATATAATTCAATGTAATTTTTTCAAAAAAGAAAGTTGTGATTTCCAATTTATCTTGCTTCAATATATCATAACAATAATCTAAAAATAAAAAAGTAAGAGCTTCTTAATTTAAACGCTAATATCTATTAATACATTTAGAATAACTATGAAGTCAAAAATTAAAAAACTAATTTTAATAATGAAGAAAAAGTTCTTTAACATTAAGTAAGGAAGGTGAAATTTAAGTACCGAATCAAAACAAAATTTAACCAAATTCAAAATTAAAGATAAAATTGTGACAGTGTGAATTCTAAGATTAAAATGAAATTAAATTCAAAACTTAAGAACTGAGAGTGAGTAATGTTAGATATTCAGGAACAGAATGAAAAGCTAAACTCATAACTTAGGATCATAAATGCTTTTTTTTTCCAAACCAAACTGCTATCTATTCTCATTTCCGTGGTATCCTTACCATGATAATCTAATATTAACATACCAGGAAAACTCTTGTAAATTTGGTCAATAATAGAGAACATCGATCAAACCCAAGTTATATATATGTATTTTACTTATTCAATTTTGGCATGTCGATTTTATTGATTATAATATAAATTTATCAGTTTGATAGGGTAATGTAAAATCAAAACTTTCTAATTTAATTACGTCTTAGACTATGCTTTCAAATACCAAATTATAAGGCTATAAAATCAATTAGTTTGACAACTTTTTTTATCCGAAAAAAAAATTGAAACTATTTAAAAGATATCTTTTTCTTAACTAATAATCATTTGTAATTTTCTCTAATTTTTTAGCTAGAAGGATTTGGTAAAATAATTGAATAATCATTAATCAAATCCAAAAAAAAAAAAAAAAAAAAAAAAAATATCATTTTCTATGGTAACACTTTTAAAATTAATTAATGAAAGACAATTGTGTTTTAGATGAAAACTAACAATATTTACAAAATATATAAAACAAAATTTAGTTGTCTATCAATATCACTAACTTTAATTTAAATAGATAGCGGTATTTATAAATAGTAAATTTTGTTATTTTTGTAAATATTTTTGATAATTTTGCTATTTAAAAGAAACCCTAATAATTAAGTGTGTAAAGCAACATTTCTAAAGAATTGTAAATATAGAAAATCGACAAGTGACTTCTCATAGTAATAAAATTTATCAATAATAGATACTGATATTGATAGGCTATATATATTTTTTTTTCTCATTTTACTATATTTCAAAACAATAATCTCAATAATCAAGTGTACAACAACATTTTAAAAAGAATTTAAACACATGAAAATGTATAAGTGACTCTCTCTTGGTGATAGAATCTATTGTCGTTAAATTTCTATTAATGATAACGATATAATGTATTTTAATTGACAAACTAATAACTTTGAGTTTGATCGATATATTTGTTTCATTCATATAAAGTTAGGTTTTAAATTTTAAGTCGGGATAATTAACTCATTAAATGAATATTAATTATTCTCAATTCATTAACTCCCAAACTCAGAATTGAATTTATTCAAGTAAAGCAAGCAAACAAATTACTCACAAGTGAACATCCTCCTAATACCCTTTTACTTTTGTAGAAAAAGAAGAAAAAACTATTCTTGTCCCAAGTTGTCCTTTAAATTAATTAAAACTCACAATCACCATTACTATAATCAACATATAAAATAACAATAATAAACAATCACACAACTCTCTTTTCTCCCCCCCTCTCTCTCTATCTCTCTTGTCTCAAAAGTCATGTATAAATACAAAGGGTTTCTCCTCCTTCAAACCAAAACCTTTCATCAAAATCTCTCCCTCATAATAATAATTTTAAAAAAACCTTAACTCTTCCAAAAAAGAAGAAAAAAAAACCTTAGTTTTTCCAAAGAAAAAAAAGGTTAAACCATGCCTTGTCCCACATCAATTAGAACCAAAAAAACCAGAGCTGTTGGAATTCCCACCATAGATCTCTCCCAAAGCAAAGCAATAACTTCCAAATCCATTGTTGAAGCTTGCCAAGATTTTGGCTTCTTCAAGCTAATCAACCATGGAGTTTCCCATCATGCCATTGCTCAACTTGAATCCCAAGGCTTTGATTTCTTTCAAAAAACCTCCTCTGAAAAGCACCGCGCCGGTCCTGCCAACCCCTTCGGTTATGGCTGCAAGTCCATCGGCTCCAACGGCGACATGGGCGACCTCGAATACCTTCTTCTTCCCTCCCACGACCCAGTTACTTCCATTCTCCAAAGCTCCACCTCCATCTCTAACGACCCTCTTACTTTCAGGTTACAAATCTTTTTGTATTATAAAATTGTTTCTAATATGTCGTTGTACTTTTCAACTTATATCTACTTTTTTTCAAAAAATATTTTGATAATTGCAAATAGTTTTTTTTTCTTTTTCTTTTTTTACCTTTGTAAATATATTTTAAAATATTATTTATTTCATAAATATAACTAATGGGTAAATATTTGTATATATCCTCGTAAAATAAATAAATAAGCTATGTATGATAGATCATTAATACGATCACATTTTGGGATTAAAATTAATTTTTCTATAGTTTTTTCCATAAAGATGTGTAAATTTCTATTAGAGAGTGCATTTTCATTTTAAGGGTCAAACCAGTTGGCCTTAAAAGCTGCAAAAATTCATATGTATGTGTATATATATTCAATATCTAAATGGCATCTTTTTTCAATGGAAAAAGACCAATAGTTTTTATGAGAAAAATATATAATATATATATATATTGAGTCGTTATCGATGGAAAAGCATATAATGTTATTAAAATATACATATATATAATAATTATTATATTATATGAAGAAAATGAGGGAAGGGACAACTATTTAGTAGATATGATAATTATTTTGTATTTAATAATTGTGCTTCAAAAGTGAATTTTGTTTATATATAGGTTCATTTTTATATCCTAAACTCAAGTTGTAGCTAAAAAAAAATCTAACCATTATTATTATTATTATTATTATTTGGGTAAGGCATGACGTTTAAATTTTAGAAAATACAAAAAGAATTATGAATTTTAGAATAATTTATGTTTGCAAGGGATTTTCAAAATAGTTTCTTTCCTTTGTTTTTAAAATTAATTTTATGGAATTATAGTTGAGTAGTTTGTTAAAAAAAAAAAAACAAAATTATTCTTACTTGAAATTATTAGTTGAAAGTTTATATTTACCCACAATTGATTAATTTGATTCATATTTGATATTTTTGAATTTACATGCAAGGTAAAAAGAAAGGTTATTCACAATATTTGAAAATGAACATTTTTTTCTTTCTACGGCAGATTGGAATATTTGATTTCTTGCTGATTGATATTTTAATTTGTTGCAGCCATGTTGTGAATGAGTATGTTAAAGGTGTGAGAGACTTAGGATGCGAGATTCTTGACCTAATCGGTGAAGGTTTATGGTTACCAAACAAATCTGTGTTTAGTAATCTCATTAGAGATGTCCAAAGTGATTCAGTTTTGAGGATCAATTACTACCCTGGAGTCCAACACACTGAAAACCGAGAACTTTCAACAAAATCGCACCCTTCAAATAACCGAATTGGATTTGGAGAGCATTCTGATCCTCAGATCTTGACCATCTTAAGAGCCAATGAAGTCGATGGCCTTCAAATCTCTTTGCAAGACGGAATTTGGGTACCCATTTGTCCTGACCCGTCTGCATTCTACGTGTTGATTGGCGACGTTTTTCAGGTAATTAATTAAATATATGTCGCATAGTTTCATTTATTTGATTAAATTACATATTCTAATTCGTTTTGTTAAATGATTTAGCTAAGTAGCATCGAGAAGTTGACATAATACTACTTTTTAAGTTTTTGTATCATGTAATAAAAAACACAATGCTTAAAAAAAACCTTCAGAACTTATTTTTGTCCTCGTATAGAACACTACAGTCGTTGTCGCTAAACTCTAACATAAACATATACTTATGCATAGTTTGTGAATGGAAGACAAGCATTTGAAGTCACATGTATTTAGGGTTAGAAAAGTCGAGTTTGTAAACATCTTCAAATAACGAATCGATTGTTGAGATTTGTTGTCTTTTGTTTTGAACACAGGCAATGACAAATGGGAGATTTGGAAGTGTGAGACATAGAGCAATGGCAAACAACTCCAAGAATCCAAGAATGTCAATCATGTACTTTGGGGCACCACCATTGAATACTTGGATTGCACCTCTATCAGAAATGATGCTTCCAAATGACAAATCTCTATACAAACCTTTCACTTGGGCTCAGTACAAAAAAGCTGCCTATTCTCTTAGATTAGCAGATTCACGTCTTGATCTCTTCAAAACTTTCTAATATTCGTAATTACTTGTAACTCAATCACCACTTACCATAGCACATATTCTTGTATGTACTTGAATTATTGTAATTTACTTTGTACAGTGAAAATTTTATATTGGATGGAAAAGGAGGTTCTTTTAGATCTCAATACTGATATCTGAAGTTCGATTTTATTTTGTTTCGACCAGATGAGAATTGAGTAGATAGATATGAAGTTTGACCTTCGAACAAAAAAAACGTTGAAATAATATATATTTCTATGCATGAAGAAAAATTAGATACAACTCCACAAAAACGACTTGCTACCAGTCAATGCCAAAACTAAGCTTTATCTTCTAGTTGGTTACTTAGTTTCAATCCCATTGTAATGTATCAATTTATTTCAATCAAAGGATTCCATTAAAAGAGCACTAGACTTGCAATCTGCTCAGGTCCTACTCATCTGATAAAGAAAGAGAGAACAATTAGTGAATTAAATTCTTTATTTCATTAAACTACAGTTTGAATTGAAAAAATTGATGAAATTGATGCTAAATATTATACTTCAAATTTGTTTGTCTTAGTTTGCCTTAGTCATTTTTGTAATGGGTTTAAGCATTTTTGTCAGCTTGGTTTTGTGGTAGGATTGAGAAGTTTTATGGCTAAGTTTGACCTACATTGCAATTGGACTTGGTTGTCCATAGTCTACGCCCTATGGCCTTTATCTTAGGCCCTGACTCACCCTCACTACTAAGTACAATTGTGAAAATGGACCTTTTTTCTTAAATTTTTGCTTAATCGTCCGTGACAAGCTCTATTATTGCTTGTGCCAAATGATAAATGACATATAATACAAAGTTATAAATAAGCGAATACCAATTTGCACAAAAACAGAACAAAATACTGATCTTAGGAATCTTCTTCGACCTCGTCCTCGTCCTCGGCCTCTCCTGACCCATCCCACCACGAAACAGGACCCAATCCATCTTGGTCAAGTGATGCCTACACCAACCCAAGAAGGAAAAAAAAAACCTTATTAACAAAATAGTTGATATGCAATGGAATGAACATAATATTGCTTTTGTATTTACACTGACTCTACTACAAATCAGTCTTCCTTAGACTAATGCTACAAACACATTTATCAATAAGATAAAGTAAAGGAAATGGTTGAAGCTGAGAGTGAGTGACATACAGTAATAACCATGGGAGCGAATGGTTTTACATTAATACTCTCTTCTGGTTTCTCCTCCATTGGAAATTTTGAATTACTCTCTTTTGGCTGCTCCACTAGAATTGCAGGGTACTCTATGCTGTGTACTTTAAATTTTATCTGCCATTTCAAAAAACCAAAACTAAGCATATGCACCATCTCCAAAATTCTCCAAAATTCATACTCTATGTAACCTAACAAGCATAGACACAAACTTCTTAGACACAGATATGAAACAACACATCAATATGCTAATTTCGAAATATCTAGGATACAAGATACGTTAGGGAGACAATTTTTTTTAAAACTTTGTTTATTTAAATCTTTGGTTCAAAATATGGGCTTTCCTTCTGTTTTGTTAACATATAATTCCACATTTCAGAAATTACGAATAAATATATAAAAATAGGACACGGTCTAAAGCGTGTCCAAAATGGATACTCCCACCTAAAATGGAGCGTTTGTTCTGCAACATTATCTCTGCACAACAGTATACATCATATACTTTTTCCTTCATGTTTGTGCTTATTGTATTTAGATTCCCACACTACTAAGTTTTCAAAAAGAAATTGAGTAGGTCTTTTGCAAAGTTAAAAACAAATCATTGCACAGTTTAAGAACCTAAATGAAATAAGTATAAAAGTTGAGGACTAACACTGGATTTAAGCCTATCATAATTGACAAACCTCATCAGATTCATATATGTCGAACGGTATTTCATTGTAGATCCACACCCATCTGCATCTTCCACTGCAATCGTTGCAAAAAGAATAGTCACAAATAATATTTTAGATATATCAACAATAGAAATTATAGTTCAATAGAAACACCATTTATATTTTTAGTTAGTGGCTGTAAGTTGCACAGGGGAATTACCCATTATTTTCATCTGGTGTGAATTCAGATCCAGAGGGCATAAGCTCGACCGGAACATAAATATCCTCGAAAAATCCAAGTGATACTGCAAATTTAGCATACATCCATCATCACCATTGTTCATTCCAATTTATCATATGTTGCGCTCATAAAGCAAGAACGAGAAGTTTAAGGTAGCTCCTACAGACTTCAAAAGAATTTACCCAATTCTAAATCTTCAAGCTGACAGGAACCCAAACCAAATTCCCAAGCACGTTATCAATCATCAACTTGAAAACATAACAAAATACTTGTGTGCGTGTACATATTATGTATATATTAGTATGATTATAAGTTCCTCTTTGTACAGTTAACCACCAACATTTCTAACTTTGCCAAGAATTGAGAATATAGATCTAGACCATTGAATCAATCAGCAAAACAACTCATTTTGGAAATCAACACCAGAGATCTTGCTAATCACTAATGAACCAACCGCCTCAAAAGACTTAACAAAGGGACTAATTTTTAAATGTAAACTTAATATGAAGAAAAATGTTAGACTAAGACATTCAAATCAAAAGAAAAAAAAAAATCATTACAGAGAAATACCCATTCTTTAAGGAAGTTAAAAAAAAAAAGATATTACATACTTCGCAAACCATTTTCATTTGATTCTTGAACTTTTCCAATAATTACCTCCCCTGTGAATGGACGAAACACAATCAACGTGAACACAACCTGCCAAAATATTCGCACATAAAGCTCAGGTCATCATATTTCCAATGAATAAGTATCCCGATGTAGTTTTGACAAAAATCTATGATTTCAAATGACAAGAATAGTGAAAAGACAAATAGTTCATAAGATAGATGGATAAAGAAGAGACCAAAGTTTACTGATTATGTGATTTTGACTTTACATGTTGAAGCACAAAAGCATTAATTGATAATTAAAGTATACCTTACATGTTGGATACCAAATATGCATATACATTTTGGATGTTCACGAGTGTCTAAATTAGCCTACATGTCTCTCAACTAATTTCAAGGGAAAACTATTTAGACGTCAGGAAACTCGTAATATATTACATACTAGGTAGGTGACCACCGTGGATTGAACACATTCATTCTAAGTTCTTTATTAAATCCATGACCCTTATTGATCTACCAAAATTATATCATACATACATAAGCACTGACAATAAGTAACAAAGAAACTTCAATGTAAAGGTTCAATCTTTAAAGATAAATGCAAGAATACCTTGTATGTTGCAGCACCATCGCTGGGAAAGATAAAGCCCCCATCAACCGATCTTATATCATAAACAGAAATACATAGCCCCAAGTTTGCAACCACCTGCATGACAAAGCTCATCTCAGTAAAAGTGTCGATCCCAAGGCACATGGTAAAATTGAAGAAGGTTAATAAACAAGCTTACAAACAAAAAATACACGAACCTTATCTATGAATAGTTTCTCCAGCTCACCCTTAATAGCATCAAGGATAGGTAAATTAAGCAAGCTTGGAGGTACACGTAGTGTGTGCTCAATTCGGCTAAGATAGAACATCTGGATGTTCTATAAAGCTAATAGTTCCAATCAAAACACGATTCTTCAGGCTCTGGATAAAGGAAACCAATGCAAAACATCAGATTTCAAGCTAAGGTATAAATGATAAGGGAAATTCCATACTACGTAATGTATAAACAGAAACAAAACTGCCCCACAATAACTAAACTCAAATAATTACAACTACGAAAACTCAAAGAGCCAATGTATCTAAAAAACAGAGACAAGAAAACAAGAAACAACTAAAAAAAAATAATAATAACAAAACGTCACATAATTAAATCAAACGAGAACAAAGTAATGTACAAACAAAGCAGCAGATCAATTCAGCAAAAAACAGAGAGTTCAAACCCAAGTATGAAAACAGCGGTGAATCTTACAATTAAATAAAACAGAGAGTGGGGGTCTTCTAAAGACTAAAAATTTAGAGGAAGAATGAAACGGGTTTTGAGAGAAAGAATCAGACGGAGAAGAAGCGTAATATAATGCCTTAAAGAAAGGTCAAGAGAGAGAGAGGAAGAGGGAAATAGATAAAAAAGATAAAATTTGAGAGACACGGGTAAGATTAATGTAAAAATATCCAGTTCACACTGGGTGTAAGGGAGGCGGTGCGGCGATACTGAACGGAAAAACACGGCGGAGCCGGCTGTAAGGGTGAAAAGTGAGAGAGGGAGTTGAAGCACGTGTGAAGTGAGAAAGAAGAAGATGAAAATGATGGGCTTTAGGGCTTTTTTCTTTAGGAGAAGTAAGCCGAGTTTTTGGGCTACATCAATGGACTGGGCCGACTTCTTTTCTAACTATTTCAAAGGGATAAGCAAATATTTAGAAAGATTTGAAATTTCACAAATATCCTATTTATTTTTTTATTGGTTTTCCTAAAAATCGGATATTTATAACCTTATAATAATTATTAATTATATATAGTTTTTAAAATTAAATTCAAATGATTTTCTTATTTATTTTATACTAAATTATTTATGTAAATGAAAACTTATTTGAACTATTAATTAAGGTATAAATTTATTATGAAAATTAATTAAAAGTATTTTATTAATTCAATATAAAATGAAATTTTTTTTAATATAAAATTATTTAATGATTTAAAATAACAATATATCATTATTTGCATCACCCTTAAACATTCTAAGATAAAAATTCTAGCGCAGCGAAGATTTTGTTTCTTTATAATTCAATTTTGATCATTTCTTCAATCAATTTCATTGTTATCAATATCATTCTTCAATTTGGTTCTTTAGTTTATTTCAAAATTTTGTTTTATATACAACTTTCGGTTAGTTGTTTTCCTCTATTATTTTCTTTTTCTTCCAATTTCAATCAATTACTTTCATTTTTCTTTTCTTCAAATTTCGTATTTTGCCGAGATTTTTCTTACACATATATACCACTTCATATATACAATATGACATATGTATTCTTTCTTATTTCATTTCGTAGCATATATTTTTTTTCTTTAAAAAATTGCTCTTTCTTTTTAAGTTTCGTAGCATATATTCTGGTCATGTCCCTCCTATTTTGTTTAATTTTTTAATTTTTAGTTCATCTTCCTATCATGTTTGATATATAATTTTTATTAAATGTCCCGTCGTTCGTATATACTATGGTATACTACTGAATAATAAATTTATGTTATATGATTTGTAACATATATACTACTGCATATATTCAATAATACATACACATATTCTTTTTCATGTTCTGTGATGTTTCTTACGGCATATATATACCAATATATACATAGATTATATATTAATTCAAATTTTTTAAATATATTTCTTACATATATGTTACTGAATAATTCATTTATGTTTTGTGATTTGTTACATATATACCACTGCATATATTCAATAATATATATACATATATATTTTTTTATGTTATGTGCTTTTTTTTATTGCATTTAACTTGAATTATGTATCCGATAAATATTTTGTTTAATTCTTACATATATACTACTGGATAATACATATATCTGATGTGATTTGTCACAAATATATACTAATTCATATATTCAATAATACATAAATGATGTTATCTTCGATATACTCAATATACCATAGTGTATTTCGAATACAAAATATAAATTATTAGTAATCTTAAATTAACAATATATACTATAATATACATGTAATCACTATTGTTTCAAACATAACTTATTATTTATTACATATAAAATGAATATTTGAAATAAAATACATAAACTAGTTTAACAAATTGATAGCATAACCTTTTTCATTCATAAAATATACAATGTATTGTTTCATATATACTATTAATAAACAAATTTAACATTCAACCATTTTTTTCATACAATTCCTTGGATCTTCAATTCTTTCATCAAATTTCCTATATTGTTTTTCTCATCATTACATATACGATAGAACAATTAATATTTTAATGGCATATATTACATATACTCATCATAATTTTTTCTCATTCATGTTCTTGTAAACATAAACAACTTTCATACATAATCAATATTATTTCAATCATAACGTATTATTTACTACGTAAGATATGAATATTTAAATAAAATATATAAACAAATTGATATAAGAACCTTTCATTAATAAAACATACACCATATTATTCAATATATACTGTAATTACCTAAAATATATGAAAAATAATGCAAAATGAAAGAAAGAATGGACAGAGAGAGATTGGAAAGTGAGAGAAAAATCAAAAGGGGAACATTATTTTTAGGTTTACTTGTCTGATGCTTCAACAGGAGTGACCTCATGAGAAGAGTAATTCAAAGAATGAAATAGGCACCCATCTTTCTTGCTTCGGATACAGAGAGGGATTAGTCCTTACACAGCCCCACTGAACAGCCAAAGCCACTTCCCGAAACTAAGAGCTATCTCATCTCCTACTTCAAAAAACTACAGACGCAGCAAGGGAGCGGACAACTTATCCACCTTGGCATATTTGAATCCCTAGGGGAAGAAGGCTGTGGAAATCTTTCTGATACGGACGAGCTAACATCCGGAATGAGATCTCTGGGAGTACATTGGTTGGAAGTGGGAGTCGTGCTATCATTTTTGAAAAAAATTATAAAAAGAAAACTAATTAAGTGACAATTTTTATTATTAATATTACTATAATAGAATTTAATCACTTACCATATTTATATAGAATATCTAATAAATGCAAATCTTAAACATGGTCTAATTTTCTTTTTCGTTTTTCTATTTTTTAATATATTATTAATAATAAAGATGGGTAAATTGGCCATTTGGACCCAATATTTATGTAAAATATTAGTCAATTTAGGACATTTCTGAAAAATTTGAGAAATTTAGGTCAATCTTGTAATATGATATACAATTTTAGGCCATATTAGTTAAAGACCCAAATATTTATTCCAAATATTAGCCTATATTATTGCAACATTTTTTTTCAATTTTTTTTTTATAAATATAACAAAATCTTCAAAGTCTACGTGGCGTTGATAGACTATATTGAAAATATTGATCTATCGTAAATAAGTCATAAGAGTTTATTATAGATAAAAGTCTTATCATTTTTTAAGATGCTGTTGTACACATAATTATTATTTTTAAAATTGTTATAATGATAAATTAAAATAATAAAAAATGACAAAAATTATTGATTGATACAATTCTTTGATAAGATTTTCTTGCTAAAGAAATGAACCTACAAAATCCTTCAAATTGTAATCTCAGAGAGATAACTAAAAAGGAATGTTAAAAATTAGAAACAAGACATTGATATTCAATATTTTTATAAAAACATTATTTAGGATCATTCTTATCATTTTTTTTAAATCTCATCAATCATATGTTATCGTGTCTCTTTCTTTCTTGAATTAGTAATTGTTCTTACTGACTCTCTAATTCTGTTGGGATTGATATAGGATCCATTCGTTTTGTTTGGTTGACGAGTTTGTTTCTCTAAAGAAGATGTTAAGGTGAGTTTAGATCAACGGTAATTAACATCACATTTTATACATCTAAAAACTCACAGAGGTCATGATCTTTTGACAAATCTATCATTAAAACTGAACATTGAATAGATTCCAACTTTTTTTTTTCTTTTTAGGGAATACACATTATTTTTTTTATTTTCGTTCTTTTAGAAAAATTGTACTACAAATGAATACAACGTATATGTTCATGTTAAATTTTTTCCACATATGACAAGGGAGGAGTACATAAATTTCAACTTTCAATTTTACAATAGTAAATATCACAAAGGGAGGCTGTATCCAAATATTTCATACTAGAATGAAAATTAATAATTATTATACATGATAAAACTACTTAAAATAAAATTTCATACTCTATTAAATGATATATACTGGTATGCATATCAATGTGTATTAGTATTAATCAATAATGAAATTTAAAAATTTATTATAATTTGTAAATATTTTAGTTATATTATACTATTATACTATATTTGAAAATATTCCAATAAACTATGCATTGATTTTTTTTAAATTTTATTTCATTGAAGCCAAAGAAAGATTTAAAAAAAAAAAATCTAAAACGTAAATCCAAAATATCTAAGTTTTCGAAAGAAAAGAAAACTAATTGGACTCAATTTTTTTTAAGAAAAAGAATTGGATTCAAATTAGAGTTTATTAAAAAAATATCATTAAATTTTTATGGATTATAATATCTATCTAAGTTTATTAATTAGTGATCATAAGAAAAGTATGAAATCGATTTGAGAGGAAAAGATATTGAATATAAATAAAGTTGATTTTCATATTTTTCTAGAAAAAATAAATCCATTAAGTTAGTCGTGAATAGAAAACATTGCTACTTAGATCCCAATATCAAAGATACTTCGATAGTAAATAGTACAAATAACTTCAATGAGTTTGGGTGAGAATTATGTTTTAGGTGAAACCTCGAGTTAGGTTAATATATTCGGTGGATTATAATATATAATTAGTGTTTATGGTAGGTTAGTTAATATAGTATCCAATATAGAAAAACTTCTAATGGGTGCTTCAAACGACTTCTTAGTTATTTAAATTCCTAGCTAACACATAAACATTAAAAGGCCGTTTGAGGCCATAATGATTATCTAAAAACTATAACAACTATCTCTGGCTACAATTAACATTATTTAAAAAATCTTATTTACTACTTCTTACAATTTTTACTATTTTATGTTCATCATTTTTATAAATTTTTTGCGATAGTATTCACTATTTCATTTTGAAACTAAAATAATTTACATCTTAAATACGTACTATTATAACTCGAACTAAAATAATATACTAATAAACATAAACTATATATTATAACTCTAACTATAAAAATTATCTGAGACTGTAATAATCAACCCAAATGTCCCCTAAAACTCAAGCAACAATTTTAAATAATTCAAATATTGCCAAAATTAGATATAAATTTGATATTTGTTTAAAGACCCATAGACATAGACACATAGTAAAAGGAAAAATATATATGTTATTTTCACTTGTTCTCTAATATTTGATAACCTCCATATATCATCTTTGAGTTCCACCTCATTCAATATAGTGCCCTTTATATGATCATTAAGTCAAATATATAATGGCTTATGACCTACAAGCAAATCCAAAGGCCAATTTTGAATCAAATTACTAAATTAAAACTAACATTTGAGTTTATACTCATCCATACACACACACACATATTTTTATATATATATATTGCAATATATTAATTTGAAATAAACATTTTTTCTTTTGAATTTTGGGTTGACCTAAAAATTTGAGGCAACTAGCCTAACAAATAATATCCTTAACCTAACCAAATCAAACTTGTATTATTATTGTTCCTTTGCTGACCAAAACTTGTAAACCTCTATAATGACCTTATTGATTAGGGTTAGGTTGATAAAAAAAAAATATATTTTGAATGATCAAATTATAATAAATAAATGCAAAACTCAATATATATTTGAATGAAATCTAAAACTTCACTTAACTCAATCCAATTGAATCCATTGGTTGGTTTTAATCAGTTAGCTCATAAAAACAAAGGGTTAACTTTTTTTGTAGGCTACTCATCAATGTAGGGTTTAGCCATAATATTATTGAATAATTTTGTAGTGGAAGAAGAAGCTTCTAGTTTGACTTTCAAAAGAGAAGAAAAAAGAATGCTATGTTATATAATATATAGTTTTGTATAATATATATATTAATGTGATTTACATTATCTAATAAAATAAGAAAATAAGAGTTCTAGTGGAGTTGTCTGCTATACCATTGTAACATGAAATTATCTTTGCTAGTTTTAACCATATAGAATATTGAATATGATGGGAAAAATTAAACTTTTTGTAACTCTAAATATAATAAAATTTTACCAAGGAGTAATTTGTTGAGTCATTTTCACATACATACTTGATGGTGTAGGGTCAGAATTGATTCCTTTTATAAATAGCTTTAATGATGATTGTAAAAACACTAATGTCGCTTTGTTGATGAACTTAGCTAACTGTATTTGTCGTATACTACTTTTCTAAAGTTAATTAGAGGACCACTCTCAATATTTTCATGTGTATATTATATAGTAAGAAAATTATTGTAAATGACAAAACTGTTAAACATATTTATAAAATATAGCAAAATTTTAGATTTTATTAAACATTGATAGTTTTTTTTATCAATGTCTATCAACACAATGATAAGATACACTTATAAAAGTATATATTAATGTTTATCTGTATTTATCATTGATGAGATCTCCAAATTTTACTACTAACAAAAATGTTATTATTATTATTTTTTTTATAGAAAATGAATACTAATTAGGTTTCTTTTTAGTTGAGTTAATAGTTTCATAATACTTACCTTAATTTGCCTAATTTAAAAATGACAGAAAAAGTATTAGTAATTGATTTATTATTTAGTAGCATTGTTTTTCTTCTCTTAAAAGTCAATTTATTTACTTGCAAATTTCTTTTAAAAAAAAGTTAAATCTATTTTTTAATTATTAATAAAAAAAATTAGTCAAAAAGTTAACATAAAAAACAGTTTTCTTTCCGAAAGTTTAGTTGAAAATGTCAAATTTTCCTTAAATAAATAAGTAAAAAAGAATTAATTTAAGTGTTAATCATGATCAAATCCAAACATGTGCCCTTTAATTAGTATTTTTTTTTCTTAATGTATAAGATTATTCATTAGTGTTAACATATAGAAAACGTTTTCAAATAATTAGCAAAATATTAAACTATAACACATTCTAAGTTAGGTAGATAAAAATTATATATTAATTAGTATAATACAAACCATATCTATCATTTTTCTATACAAGAAAACAAAAATTATTTTGGTCCCATATTTTGATCCTTAAATTTATGTTTTTTTTTTTAAAAAAAAGAAAAACTAATGTCATAACTCAATAAATTATATATTGTAACATGTTAACACTTGCATAGAAAACAAATTCAAGTAGATAAGATTACATGTCATTGACATCTTAAAAGAATAATATATGTGCATAAGTACAATATATAAAAGCATGAAATGAGAAGAACAAGAGATTTAGGGTTTGCTCGGATATTATCATATATATATATGGAAGTAAAATTGTAAATATGTTCTAATGTTGGAACATGATGAACATAGTATTTGAAAGTATTTTTATTATTTAAAAAGACTTAGAAATATACTTGATTTAAATGATTTAGTAAAGAAAACATAAATATAGGGGTTGATATTAATAATGATGTATATAGAGGTCATTTTAGAATGTGGGCCTTAGTCACTTACAAGTTCCACTGAATATAGACCTCTCTCTTTTGTTTAATTTTCCCTAGTTGGGAGTTCTTACAAGTAATTAATTAAAATCTCCACACAATTATATGTATATATATATATTTGATATATTAATGATTCAAAGAATGTTAGGCCTCTTCTTCTCTTTATATTTTATTATTTCAACATTTGAATGTTGAATGCATTTTGAATTGACTTATGCTTATATATGTGTGTATGTATATCTATATTAATTATTAATTAACAATGTTATTTATTACATCTTGTATAAGTTCTTCTTTTGTTGTTGTTGGGTGTAACAATTGTGTGCTTCTCTATTATTCTATTTAACAAAAGACAAAGTGGATTTCTTTTAGTACTTCAACTGTATTTTTTTAGTTATATATACTTGGAAATCAATATATAAATTTTAATAGAAGGGACATTTAAAAATATAGTAAAATAAACTAAAATATTTACCACACATAGAATCCAAAATTTTCCTATATGTTAGTGAATATCTTTGTCAAATTTATCTTTTTTTTTTTACAATTCCTCTTTTTAAAACTGATTAAGTTTATAATTACTATGACTTTATTTGTTTTGTTTTGCTCTTATCTATACTTTTTAGGGGTGTGTTAAAAAAAATGTAATTTTTACAAGTTTGTTTTTTATTTTAGAATTGAGCTAAAAATTATTGTAGAAAACATAGTTTTTGATAATTTAAAGTTAAAACTCAAGAGATTGAAAAATACACTTTTGAAAGTTTTAGCCAAAATAGAAATACATAATCTTTTTCTTTTTTTGAGTTTCTTCCACTTTTTAAAAAATGATTTAAAAAATATTGGCGATTTATTTCTTAAAAGAAAAATGTTCATGAAAGCACTCATTTAAATTTTTGAATGCAGCTGAGATTTCTTACTATTTTTGGATATATATAATTAAGTAAACTTTAGAAATCACCATCACAAAAAAAAAAAAAAAAAAATTGCATTATTCAAACACATAAATAAACTTAGTCACTACTTTTAAGTTAAAGATTCGATAATCTACCTCTATAAATTTTGAACAACAACAAATACAAATTTAAGACGACAGCCAAAGAAAAAATGAAAATGAGAAAATTTCCTTCAAATATTATACCACGAAGATCGCCCCCATTTGGTGCGGTGATTAATAAAAAAGAAAAGAAGAAAAAAGAAAAAATGGAAATGATGAACTATATCACTTTGAATGAGTTGTCACTTTCACTTTCTTTTTCCCCAAAATTGTGTTTCATAATGCAATTTTGAAAGTTTTGTGTTTTTTTTCCAAATAATTAAAAAAAAAATTATGGAAGTCTTCACCATTAAAAAAAAAAGTTTTCTCATATTTAATATATGATTCTCAAATCACATCTATCTTTAATAGATGAACCATCAACTCAAACAAGAGACTTTCATATCATCTAAATTCAAGAATAATAAGACAAAAGTAATTTTCACAATTTCTAAAATCGATTATTTGTTTAAAAAATATGTTTAGGGTTTTTAATAAGATATATGAGGAGTTCGATTTACTTTTAATTTGCATAAGATATTCTAATATTTTTGTAAGGATAGCTGTAAGGCTCATAGAAGGTAATAGAAAATATTAAAGTGTTGAGAGTTTGAAGATTAAGACAGCTTTTCAAATAAGCTAAGTTTACAACAAACAAACGCAACTTTGGGCGGTTGAGCTAAAAGATTTGGTTCTTAAATCCTTTGATTATTAGGATCTCTTCTCTCTTTGTCTTCAACTTTTCAAATCAACGTGGCCATTCTTTAATACATTTGCATATCACTTTAGCTACTAGATATCCTCTTTCTTTATCTAAATAGATAGATGTTGTGTATATGGTCAACATGAGTCTAGTTAAACAAGAGTTTGATTTTCAATGTGTTTTTAGAAAAAAAATACGATGGGATTAGGAGTGCACTTGAACACTCGAACATCTTGATTTATTTTCAACGTTAATAAGGTCTTTTTCGTAATCATGCTAGTTGTAAATTTGGTTTCAAATTTTATGATTGAAATCGATAATTTTTTGGAGGGTCGTATGTAGGTTTTTTAGGTTATGAAAATATACCATTTTAATTCATTTACAATTTTAATTCATGTAAGTATCATATAATTGTTTAATTCTAGGTCATACTTCCAATGAATCTTAAATTTAATTTCTTTATGGGTTTATTGTTGTTTGTTATCTATAGGGGATGTATCGGGATATCAATATATACGGAGACTTTTAATTAACATATGTAATTGTTGTTTAAGTCCTTCAAAGAATAAATTGAAGGTTAAGGAGTACGTGTCTCTAGTTCGTTATTCATTTTCGTTTTTATGTTTTTACAAATAAAATATATAAAAGAACAGTTAAAACCTATTTGGTATACTTTTAAAATAGCCAAATTTTAAAAATCAATAAATTCTCATTTTCTTTGTTTTTAAATTTTATTTTAAAAATTTATGAAGATGTGAATACTATTGCATTTTCAAAATTCACAACCAAACACAAATTTTGAATTTTGAATTTAGGATTGAAATCAAATATGTTTTAAAATACAATAAAAAAAAAGAATTTGTCTTTTTCTTTTCTAGTAAATTCTTTTCTTTTTGTTTTCTAAAACAATTTTTGAATTGCATGATCTAATTTTTTTAAAGATTGTTTCCCTGTAGTATTTGAACTCCATAATGAGATCTAAAAAGTTTGGAATTAAAAGGTTTGACCTTCATTCATTGTTAAAAGTAAAATCTGGGTTGATGCCAACATGAACGCCTAAGAGAAGTGACATTTGTATGTTTTTAAGAACACTTGGATTCAAATGTCTCCAACCTTAAGTTATACTTTAAAACACTTTTTTTATAGAAAAAATTGTGTTGACTATTTATATAAATGCCTCCAAATGAATGATCTATTTATATTAAATTATTATTTTTTTAAAAGAGAAGAATTAGAAAATGAGAGATAGGCACACCTAAACATTTCGATGCTCTCTATCATGTCTCAAACAAAAGGATTTATAAACGAAGATACATGGCGCATAAGTCAAAGTTTGATACCGCGGGAGGAGAGGCTAAAGGAAATTAAAGCCTTAATCAAAAGAGCAATACAAGATATGCAAAATTATTAATTGGGTAATATTTTTCTTCTAATGGCTTAATTTTGAGTTATAACAAACAATATGGAATTTATTATTACACTTTTAATCCTTCTCACCTCAAACCAAGAATGTCTAGATTATTCCCATTTAGGTCAAAGGTTCTCTTTTCATATATATTTTTCTAAATGGAGTTATCCACCTAATTGAGGTTAACTATTATTTTTTTCCTCTTTGACCACATATTATATAAGAATCACATTTTAAAAAATAACAAATAAACACAATTATTATATATCAAGTTGTGTATTTTCATGAACCCTCTTTAACATGGCCAAGAATAAAAGGGTAACTTTCAAATATATATATAAAGACAATGATTCTTTACAACTCTAACCCTAATTACATACAACCCTAGTTTAAAAACAGTCCAAGTTAAAAACCAACCTTATCTATATCATTATTAACAAATGTGATAAAGATTTGAAACATAGCTAATAGCTACTACTACTAGCTAGAGAGATAATACATCAATATCCAATTTACTTCTCAACTTTGCTAACTTAAAAAAGAATCTAAAAAAGCTAGTCTAGTTTCTTATATATATATATACACACTAATATATACTACATCAAATTAAACCTAACCCTAGGCTAGACCTAGGGTTCTACTATGTATAATAGGCTTTTTCCGTTGTGTTAATAATTATTATAACCTAAAGAATTAAGGCTGCTAATTAAACGAATCAAAAGACAAATTTAAAAAGTTGAAAAGTTCAACTTATAAGTCCCATCAAATAATACTTGACAAAGTAAGAAGAAATTGAAAGGAGAGGCTTTTGAGTTGGCATTACCTCCGGATGCCATGGACCTTCCACAGCACAAACCACCAATGTCTACACAAGTAGTGTGTAGAGATATTGACAATGATAGTTCTAATTATCTTCTATATCAACTCCAGATTTTAAATCAATATTTGTCACACTCCTCCAAATTTAATGCACATATCTCTAAACTTTGGATGATTATTAACCCTTTTAAAATTTGAAAATATGAAAAGATAATAAAATCTACCAATATTCAAAGAGAAGGTTACTCTTATATGATCATTGTGCGTAAGAGAGAAATTAAAAAAATATGGTTATATATTGAAACAACCGAAAACGTTGAATATTTTTTTATAAAAGTGTTTAGTTTGTTTAAAAATGAGAGAGATTTGAGATATATAATTTGTTGGGATAATATTGATGGTGGTATATAATAAACTATGACAATATTTATGCATTAGTAAAGATCCAACCAACATTTAAATGTATACCTATTATTTTCGAATTGATTTGAAGTTGAATTTTTTACTCCATATATGTTAAAAGATATTGATAAATGGGAATATAAGAATTTTAAATAATATAACAATTTTTTTTTTTTTGTCTATTACTTTGAATAGTGGGATCTAGGTGGAAAAAAAAAAGAATTAAAAAGCTTTGTATTCAAAGATATGGTCATGCACTCAATAGGCATATCATCTCGAACCAATTTTATCATTTTTAATTACAATTAAGGTGACTCTAGATTGGACCAATCTAAACTCAATGAATTATAAATCCCTATTATGTAAATGCAAGAATACTAATAACTATATTTCTAAAACAAACAACTTAATTGATTATTAATTTAAAAAATTATCTTTTAATAATTTTTTGACCATATTTGTCGATATTGATATTATATCAATTTACCCCTGTAATAGCAATATTGATATATTAACATGAACATTCATATTTTAATCTTTGGTCTTAATTAATTTATTGTATGGACGATAGTTTTATATTTTGATCTCATGAGTTGAAACTCAGCAAAATTATATATATATATATATATATATATATATATATATATATATATATATATATTACAACTTGTAAATTTTAAGGAGCCTTTGAACTTCAATTTTACGTGGATGAAATAGGTTGTTAGAGCTCACTTCATGAACAATTATAAAAGTTAATTTTTTTATATATTATTACAAAAACTATTATAATATACCATTAATTATTATAGTATTACTATTTCCAATCCTTATTTATTACCGTGATTTCTAAATTCTACATATCATCTCTTTTCTTTTTTGTTACTATGTCTACTATTTTTCACTCAAATTAAAATAATTTGAACTCCAAATATGAACTCTTATAATTTTGATTAAAATAAATCAACACTCTAAACACAGACTATTTAAACATACAAACTTAAAATAAATTAGTTCTGATTATATTTACCAACTCAAAGTTCCAAACTTCCAAACACCTCTTAGAAACTTTCATTCCAACTTCCTAATAACATATAGTTACATGTAAACACTAAAGTTAATAATATATCTTAATTGGTTCCTCCAAAAAAGTATCTCCAATATCTAAATTAAATTAACACGACCTTATAAGTCTCATTGTGGATGACATTCAAATCGATATACATGATGGAATCAATCATATTCTTATAGGCAAGATACATTTGGTGCTATATACAAATTAAAAATACTAAAGGTAATTATGTCGTCGATATGGCTTACGTTGCACTGCTTAGTCTAAACACACATTAAAATTTCTTTACTAAAAACACATATCTCTCTTTTTGTTATTCTAATAATCGTTTGATAGGTTTTTTTAACTCAAAAACTAGAGTCAAGAAGGGAACACATGCATCCTCATCAATAACATTCTTATAGATTGATTTGGTCGATCTTTTTCTAATTAAAATTATCAACCTTCAAGTCAAATGCAATTTTTTTACCCTACAACCCACATATGATCAATAAGAGAAATAATATCTTAAATAATTTCAAAGTGTATATCTACAAAGTATATTATTTATTATCTTGGGTTGATTTGGATATGTTCTATAGATTGTATAACAACTAGTTTAGTACTCGTGATGAAATGATAAATATTAATTAGAACATAATGTATTGAAACAAAATGTTTTGCAATAGTAAAAATGTAACTCTAAATTTTGGCTGTCTTTCGATCTTTTTTTACTAATTTATGGAATTAGATTACCAATCCACCAAGTTGAGTGATGCTTGGGAAAATTCGTTCTAATTAAGTCCATTGACATTCCAAGATGTTTATACAATTTTTATTTAATGCTATACGGAATCTTACAAAAGAACTACTTTTAAAATTTTAATTTATGGGAAAAGTAAGAAAATTAATAGATGAAAAGAATTGGATGCAACTCGAATATGATCTTAATAATTAGGTTGACAAATTACTAACGCTCACATCATATCTATTTTGTAACTAAAATCAATATTTATGTTTAAATATAATTTTAAGATCGAAGGTTTAAATTCTTGTCATGTTTGAATATAAAGGATGACTCATTCTTTGTGTTCATATTTTTTTTGTTTCTTTTTTGGTTTTACTTATGTTCTAAAAAGAATTGAAAACATAAACCTACAATTCAATATTTTCTTTTTTTTGTTTCAATTTTTTTTAAAATATTTATAAAATGTGAAAAAATGAAACGGTTACTTCTAATATATAAGATGAAAGATTGAAACTAAAACCTCAAAATTGATCCTATAAATCTAAGAATGCTGAGCAGTTCGTGTTTGGAAAACTAAATCTTTTAGTGGTTGACTTTGACACTACTAATTTCTTTTCTCTACATCTACTTCGGTGTTATGGAAAATTAGTGATAGAGACTAGGTGTAATGTATTTTGGTTTAATTTTTTATGTGTTTAATTTTAAAAATAAGTTATTTTAAAAAGAAATTGAAATGGTTGGTAACCATAAAAATAACTTTTGATATATTTTAGAGTATATTTAAAACTTTTTTTTAATAAAAAATAAAATAAAGATGATTTTTGAAAAATATATTCTTTTCTTTAGTCAACCAAACATATTCTAAAATAATATATATATTTTTTATAATCTAAATTTTACAGAGTAAAACTAATTGTTTAAAAAAAAAAGAAAAAACTAGTATAAAAGATAACTCCATTAAGGTCAATAAATTAGAGACCAATGTAGGTCTTAAACCAAAGTTCAATATTAAATTAAGTGATCACTAGCTAAGTACATATTATAAAGATGCTTATAATTTAAATAAAAGAAATATTCATATACACACATTTAAAGTTTTAAACATAGCCAACAAAAGTATTATTTACTTAGATTAGACAAAGTATAATATATAGTAACTTTTATCAATAGTATTATTTAAAACATTGACCAATTAAGCAATGTTATAAGTTCCGTACAATTTGTGAAATAGTGTTGTCATTGAATCTTATACTTTTCTTATAACATATTAATTTATTATTGGTCCATGGTTTCCACATCTCTATTAAATTAAACTAATATATATATATATAGGGGAATTTATTCATAAATTTCTTGTTTAAATTAATATAGTGTTTTGAAGCCAAGAAAGTGAGAGGAATACAAGTGTCAAATGGGATTTTTTTTTTCTACCCACCAATTTTGGCATCTTTTTCTTTTAGTTTCTCTTTAGGGTGCAAAAACGTGAAATTAAATTAAATGGTCACTATACATTTATTTTTCTCAAGTCTCTTCTATATATATATATATAAAAACCTAAAGATTTAAATTTTTACTTTTGCCACACCCTATATGTTCTTTGGAGTGAATGAGTGGAATTTGGATGTTCTTTACTAGAAAATTTGAGAAAAGAAAGAAAAAAAGATTTTTAAATGAGAAAAATGTCAAATTATTTATAGAAATAACAAAAAAGACGTGAATAGACTTATATCAATTTTTATCAATAATAAACCCGTATTATCATAGACATGCATTGTAAACTCTATCTAAATTATTATAAGGAAGGTAGAAAATTTTGTTATAACTCGTAAATAATTTAACCTATTTTTCTACATTATTAAGAAGCTTTCTTCTTCTTGCTATTAAAAATTATAGTTAAATAATTTGTTCAACTTCAAGCATATGAAGTTTGTAATGGTGTTGCCATATTTTGTCAATGAAAGGCATGAGAAAAATTGGTCCTAATATAGTCAAAGTTGCAACAGTCAGTTATTGACTTGTTTATTTATTTATTCCTTCCTCTCTTCAATTATACACAATTTCTTGCAATTTTTTTCTAGCCCACCTAACACCAATTTTGAATATTTTTCCCAATATATATATATATATATATTATTCATCAAAGGTTAATTAATTTGAACCTTTCATCCATGTAGCAGAAAATTAAATTAAATAAATGCCCCATTTTACTTTATTTTCCTTTTTCTTTATTTAATTTGGTTATTAACTTGACTAAGTCAAGCACTTAGAAGTGAGATACATATAAATTTAATTTATACCAAAAAAAAAAGAAAAAAACAAGAGAGGGAGAGACCAAATCAAGTGGAAAATTATGGTTGAAAATAGAATTGAAAATTAGAAAAAAAAAACCCATAAATTATAATTATGAAATCAGCATGAGATGAGATAGACATATATTATTATATCATTTGAAAAAATAAAAATTAAAAAAAAAAAACCCAAGGAGCATTCTTGGTTTTATTCAAGAATTTTTCCATGCCCTGCTTTGTTGAGACATGTAGACTTTCTTATGTGTTAGAATTTTCTCTCTAATTAATCTTTTTTCCTTTTTAATTTTCTAGAAGAAGCATCTTCTGCTATAGTATGATTTCCATTAGTCATGGAACAAATTTAATTGGAAAGGATTGAATAGAATCTCTTAAACAAAACAAAGCTGATTTATATAAAATGTATCTCAACTTTTTTTAGTTAAAAATCACTTTTTAGTCACTAAGATTGTGTAGAAATAACCATCTAGTTTATGAAATAACTTTAATTTGTAGTAATTTAGTGAAAATGTCCATCATCATCTAGCGGGAATGACGAGGGTACCAAGGAGGTGTTTACCTAGTAGAGATGTCCTGGTGCACCCATATGTATCTTTTTCAAAAAAAGAAAAAGAAATAACTTTAATTTGTAGTAATTTAGTTTATGAAATTTTCATTATGTAACGATTTAATCATATAATTTAATTTGTAACAATTTAATTTTTATACTATGAAATTAAATGAGATTTTGTTTTTACATAAATAAATTAATAGCTTCTTAGAGACTCGACAATTTTATAAAGTATAAAATGTATACATCATAAAATACTAAAAATTGACATCAAATTTTGATCATAAAATACTAAAAATTGACATCAAATTTTGATAAATTTTATTTATGTGGAACTAAATTGTTACAAATTTAAAAGTAAAAGAAAATAAATTGTTAGGTATGAAAATTTAGAAACTGAATTAATATAAAATTGAAATTATTGCATAGACTAATTTATTACAAACATTTTGATGAGTTAAATTGTTAGTTTTATAAAAGTTTAGAGACCAAACCTATTTTTTTAATAAATTTTTTTAATTATTTATAAGAAAACTTCTATATATTATCTATGAGTTGGTCTAGCTACTTTCTCATAATTGGAGATGTTTAATTTTCTTAACTCAACGGATACCATATTCACCAAAAACCAACTGTTTTCGTGTTCAAATTTCTCCTTTCAATTTGTATTCAAAATTTTTAATATATAATTAACTTTCCTTGATATTTGTTTTTGTGAAGAGATCACTCCTTTGAATCTGTTATATATATGTGTGTGTTTGAAAAGTATTTGAATAAAATTAAATATTAGTGAATCGATCTATACCAATTTGGAGTTTCATTAAGGAAAGCCAATAGTTTTTTGTTTTTGTTTTTGTTTTTTTTATTCTTTTGCATCTTTTATTTTGTTTTTCTAAATTAACCTCTGTTCTTTTAAAAGTTCTTCTTTATGGCAAGTTTTTTTCAATCAAAATCCTTAAAGAATAATATGATTAAAAAACTTGAGGATGGTAATCCTAAAAAATCGAAACATTTGTTGATTCCTAATTAATCAATGAAATGTGTTGTATGTGACAAAGTATACCACATCACTTTATAGCATATATATTATTTTAATAAACTCAACAAAAATTTGAATTTAAAAAAAAAAAAACCCAACACATAAAAAACAAAACTTTTAAAGCAACATAATTATCAAAGAGAAAATATCCAACATAAATATAAGTTTAATTATATATAAAAAAAAATGATGTTCAACCATGCATTTCAGGTAAAAAATTCCCAACACTCCTAAATTTTCAAAGAGTTTCGAAAATACATTTATCATATTTATTTTGAATGAAAATTATAAAAATACTCTTTAAAACTTAATAATAGTTTAAAAAAGAGAAAACTCATAGCATTACTACCATTACTAGATGAATGGAAACCATAAATATAAAATTTAATCTAGAGATATTCTTGATGAGGAAGTACAAAGTGTGATGATATTCCACCATATAGTTTAGTGTAAATATAATATTGGAATTGGGTTGTGAAAACCTTAGACTATACTGCCATCATTATTTGACACATACACACACTCACATAGTCTAAAACATATAGCAAACCTGACTTCCAAACAAACCACCAAATCAAAAAGATATTTTTTAAAATTGAAAAAAAAAAAGAAAAAAGAAAAAAGTTGATAAGTTGATGAAATGGAGAAGGAAAGAAGACTTGGACTCACCTTTTTGCCCCTCCAATTCTTCTAATTATTAGTCTCCTACCCCAAGTTGCCAATATGGTTTGCCAAATGTTAGAATTACCAAGTCAAAGGGTCAACTCCATTAAAACATGACCCCTTTTTTCCTAATTAAATAAACAAAAGAAAAACTCCCCTTTCATACTAAGAATATTATCACATTTAATTAACCACTTAATTAAATTAACATGCTAATCTAAGTTTGATTATTTAATTAATTAAAACCTTTATTTTACATCATCTCCTTTTTTTTAGATTACCACTTTCATCTCACACATATATATAAACAATACATAGATGGATATATCATCATATAGTGAACTATCTTCATAGCCTTTTTCCTTTCTCTCTCTCTCTCTTTTCCTTTTCTCCATCTTAAAAAAAAAATCCATTATCCTTTCATTCTCTTTTTCTCTGCTCAATTGGATTAAAATTTAAAGGGTTCTTTTTTTAAAAGAAATATTTTTCTTTTTTAATTTATGGATGTTAAAATGAGAGGTTTTAGGTGTGGAGAACCTCAGAAGATAAAAGAGGAGGAGGAGGAGATGGACGTCCGGAAAGGGCCGTGGACGGCGGAGGAGGATTCTGTTCTGTTTAATTATGTTAACTGCCACGGCGAAGGCCGTTGGAACGCAATCGCTCGTTGCACCGGTTAGTATTTCGAATCTCCATCTTTTGTTGGAGTAAAAGTTCTATTGGATATTTGAAGGGAAATTGATGAGAAATAATTTGTGTTGTAGGTTTGAAGAGAACTGGGAAGAGTTGTAGATTGAGATGGTTAAATTACTTGAGGCCGAGTGTTAGGCGTGGGAATATCACTCTCCAAGAACAGCTATTGATTCTTGAACTCCATTTTCGCTGGGGGAACAGGTAATTGATCCAAGTTTTGGTTCTTCTTTTTTTCCTCTCTCAATAATTTGGTTGAAAGTGGAATCTTTTGATAACCCAAATGAAAAAATGGAGTCCTTTTTAATCTTAATGACCTAAGATTAAAAGAAAAAAGAGGGATTTTTGTAATAGGTCAGGTAGAGATTGATTGCTTTTTCTTTTTTCTTTTTCAATTTTCATATGGGTATTGGTTAAATGGAGTCTTTTGATATGGCCCACATACAAGATCAGTTCTTTTTAATACCAAGGTAAAAAAAATGGGTGTCAATATGGGAACTTTAATTTATTTTTTTTCAATAACAAAAGTGAAGGTGAGAAATTAATGAGGAAAGAATTGTGATTGGAATAGGTGGTCCAAAATAGCGCAATATTTACCGGGAAGAACAGACAATGAGATAAAAAACTATTGGAGAACAAGAGTTCAAAAGCAAGCCAAACAACTCAATTGTGACGTGAATAGCAAGCAATTCCGTGACGCCATGCGATACGTGTGGATGCCTCGTTTGCTGGAACGTATCCAAGCCTCAACTGATTCGACTACCACCATTGTTGATGTTATCCAACCACCACACCCTCCTCTCGACTTGACTCAGTCGTCACCATCTGGATCTAGTTGGGTCAACCCTCATGTGGCTCCCACAACTTCATCATCAGACTCTATATCTGACCAGGTTTAAAGTTATTACTTAATCCTCAAAACAGCATAATAACTTTTTATTCAAAAACTTTTATTTAATAGGTTATAATTTACTCTAATCATTCATTCACATTCTTTGCTATAGGTCCAACTTCAAGTTTCACCTGTTTCAGACGTGACAGAGAACTTTAACATGATAGATACAAGCGAAGAAGATGGGATGGTGATGCTAATGGAACACGGGTGTGACGGAGAGGCGATGATGAACGAGTGGATAGGTGGTGGGGAGCTATTGGAGAATGGGTTATGGAATGAAGAAGATATGTGGACTTTGTTGCAACAACAATTTGGTGATGATGTTTAAAAGGGAAAATAATTAGATATATACACACACACATATATATATATATATATTAATTAATTAGAAAAGCCCTCAAATTTGAATTTACTTACGTGACGGCAAATATTATAAATAGGGGAATGAATGACTTGACAAATTAGAAGTGTAGGCTAAAAAAATACATGATGACAAAACACACAAAGCTCAAACATTGACAGCTTATGATGTCCACTAGCTTTGGTGTGACACATTTAGGTTTTTGTAAGTTTATACCATTTAAGTTTTATGTTAGATTTACACACTTTGCTCCCTCCTTCTAATATTATGTTTATAATTAATATAATATATCAATTTTTATATCTATACTTTTCAAAATTTTCAATTTCCATATATCCATACGACTTTACTTTTCAAATGGTCCCATATCATTAATCTCGAATCAATAGTGATCGATTGTACTAATCTATTCTAATGAGGAATATTAGAAAGAGAGTCAAAAGGATGAAAAATATAGAGTAAGAAAGAAGAAGAATACATAGATTGGAAGAGAACATCATTTGTTATAAAATTTGTCACGTAAACGTGAATAAATAAATAACATATATTAATATGTAAAGAAAACTAAAAATGTTTGCATGTCAAAATCATTAATTTTGTTAAGTGATTGGGGTATTGATATAATTTTCTTTTGGTCGTTAATTAAAAGGCTTCTTGTGAATCCTAACTCTATGATTGTAATAAGTTTAATTATATTTTCAGATGTAATAAATAAAAAGTTTTATATGATTGATATTTAAGGAAATTAAATAGAAGTCCTTAATTTTAGATTTTACGGTTGATAAAGCCTTTATAATAGTCTCTTTGGTTTGATAAGATATTTTCTCTATGAGTAATATTGTATCAAAATTATATAAATTAAATTCTAACCAAAGTTACAAGAATTAAATTCTAATTTTTTTAAAAACAATTATTTTAGAAAAAATTCTTTATTTATAATTTAACCTTAAAAAAAAAACTGAAAATTTCGTCCCTAAAATATGTTCTCTTTCTTTTTTTTCAATCTTTTTATTAGAACATTTTATTTTATCATTTTAGTACGTTCATAGTGGATATTTTAACTATTAACTTTATATATAATGTAGTATTTAACGGGCCTTTATACTTTTGATTTTATGTGACAATCCCTTTACGAAAATTACATGAGAATTCAATTTTTTTTTATTTTATGTCTGTAAAACTTTATCGCATTAGATTAAACTTTAAACTTTATAGATTTATTGGACAAATTTAACCTAAAAAAATCATTTTTTTTATTTAAATTTCAAATATGGAAGAGACTTATAATTAGACACATAATTAACCTATTAGACAATTTTTTATTCTATATTGAATGCAAAATTATGATGAAGAGTTCAATACTAAAGTGAAAAAACTCGGAATTAGACTAAACTTATGATTTAACAAAATTTTCAAATAAAAAAATTTGTTTATAGTAAACGGGTTTCATTGCTACACATAATGTGATATACATATACATCTTAATCGACCATTTTATCATTATAAAGGATAGTCCAATCACTACTTGTGCATTTTATCCTGATCATGGAAAATTTGGAAAAGTATAATCTTAAAAAATTATTTTAAATGATAAAACTAGTAAAAATAATTGCAATATCGTAATTATAATGATAAAACTAGTGAAAATAATTGAAATATCGTAATTTATAAGTAATAGGTTGTGATAAATTACCATCTATACCTTTAGGTGTATAGTAATAATCTATAATTAATAGAAAGCAAAATATTACTATATTTATAAATATTTTGATTTATTTTGCTATATGTAAAATTAGTCTATTATTATTATATATGAAATTCGTTAAAAATCAACCTGAAGAAGGAAAAAAACCAATACCAAAATTTATGTGATTTACTACTAGTGTTAGCGTTGGTGTGCCCACAAATAAAAAAAAACGATTTTTATTAGAAAGAAAATATTATATTGGATTAGATAGAAAAGTGATAGAATTAGAAAGTTTATGTTAACACAATCTTCTAAATTCTTGGATTATAGTCGTAAATGCAAGAATAAATTAGGTTTTAGGGACATTCTCTCGAGTCCCACAATCACAAATTATTAATTGATTAGCAAGATTTTATGCTCATCGCATTCGTTTGGGGCGTGATGAAACGTATTAAAATACATTCCTAACCAAATAATTTTTTAAATAAAATGTTATTTAGCTATATCATTATTTCTAATAATTAATGAAAATGATATGGCTTCCAATTTTATTAATGAAAAACGTGACCTCTTTCCTCACGAAGTGTAGGGTTGCTATCCATTTTCTACTAAATGAACACAAAGTAAGATTGTTTTATATATATATATATATACATCCTATAAATGTGATATTTAGTTGGAGTCCAACTTTAAAATATATATATACTCGTGTGTAGTGAACGTTGAATGGATTTAAAGAAGCACAAAAGATCCAACATAAGGCCACAATCTATTAGCATTGCATATATAAAATCTTTGAAATAAAGATATTTGGTATTTCATTATTTATCTCTCTCAAATTATATTTTATTTTTCCAATTATTCTTTCTACACTACAAGAAAAGTGGTCTACGACGACAGTTATTTTCTGTAGCGAATAAAATCCGTGACAGTTATTTACAGTCATAGAAGCAGGAGTCATGGAAAATCATTCCATGACAGTTTTCCAAAACTGTTGTAATAAGTTTTTTCATGACAGAAAATAAATGTCGTTAATTACTATTTTATGACAACAAATAACTGTCATATTTTATTTTATGACAACAAATAAATGTCATCATTTGCATATTAACGACAATTTAAAAATGTCGCAAATTCGTTTATTATGACATTTTTTAAATGTCAAGGATATGTCAATCGTGACAGTTTTTTTAGAAATTAAATTTCATTGTTTTGCTATTGACGGCATTTTTTTCCTATAAAATATAGGGCAATCGTGACAGTTTTTCTTATAAAAAAAATGTCATTGTTTTAATATTGACGACAATTATGGAGTGTAATGAATTCATATATTATGACATTTATTTCCTGTTGCAAATTCTTCAATTACTACCGTTTTTCCCTGTTCTCCTTATCGCTCCGCCATTACACGAATCATTTGAACGACGATAATGTTATAATACATAACACCCATATAGAAACAAATGGTCGACACCTTAATATATACACACTATAATACACTTTATAATATTCGTACATTTTCAATCAAGTTTGAACAATTTATAAGTATGGAATTACAGCCCTTAATCAAAACTAGTGTAAATACCATTATAATACATATAACATGATTTTCTGTACAAGCATAAACAACCAACCGGCAATCCTTCACCTCTGAAAATATTCTTTGTTGCTTGAACCATGGTCGAATCCTTCATTTATAAAAAAACCAAAAAGTGTTATATCAATCAATTGCTCCGCAAGTTTAGAGTAATACAAGTTTCGAAAACCATACTCAGTAGCAAGCGTCCACATGATATAAAGATAACCATAACCAATGGTCATTAGAAACAAGAAAATGTGAAAATGAATATGCAATATTCAATCTACAATACGCATTTCCAGTCATTAGTGCAAATGGTTACTTGTAACATAGAAACAAAATTGCTTTTGCCTTATAACCATCTCAATACTTGGCTAGGAGCAAATAATATGGTATTCTGCAAGGAAAAACTTTTGCAAAAGACAACTTGAAATAATTAGGAACTTTAATCATTTCCAACTTTTCTTCTCATATATCAATACTCAACTTATAAACTATAACTCAACTTATAAACTATAACTCAACTAATAAGCTATAACCACTATTTGGTGCATTCAAGTAGCATATTCTTAAAACTCCATATACCTTCGCTACCCCTTGCTGTGGTGTAATATTCTTAGAAAACAAAATCTTCAGTAAAAGGTGCATCATTGACGTTGCTACAACATTCATGAAATAAACAATCATCAACTGATAATATTTAGAAAACATTTGCACCAAATATTAACTAAAGAAAACAGTTAGTCTAACTCTCTCCATCTTTTAAATTAGATTACCTAATATAAGAGGAAAGAGGCTACAATATAAAAAGTGCCCAATTGCCGTCTAGTGTGCCTAAAATTAAAGTGCCCAATTGTTGTTTATTGCAAAACAAAAGGCTGAAGGTTTATAACTTCAAAATGGCAAAACAAAGTTAAATTATAAACCTAAAAGAAATAAAATTCCAATTCATTACATACACAACGACACAAATTTTCCTATCTTGCAAGAAGCCTCCACATGAAACATTATGTTCTCTTTAATAAGAATTCTATTACCTAGCCTTTTCCACATAAATGCCTAGTAATAATATTAATAGAGTTGAGTAATATGCAGAAGGCAGCTTACATGCTGGCCAAATACTTCAGTTTGGTAATTGAGGGAGAAAGCAAAAGCCTACTAAGTCCAAGCTCCTGTAATCAGGATAAATTAAAAAAAAAAACTAAATCCATTATGAAAAATGAAAATCAAATTGGAAGGGGAAATTAAAGGCAAAGTCACTGAAAAAGGAAAAGGAAAAAAAACGCCAAAACTGATTCAAATTTATCCCAAGGCAAAAATTTCTCATTCTACCCCTGATAAAAAATCCTCACTATCACCATCAACCTCAAACTCCACTACAATCAACAATCAAACCATTTTTTAGAAAATGCCATAACCAAAATGAAAATAAAAGAACAGATGAAGACTGATGTTGCACAAAAGAAAAATGGGACAGAATACTGAACATTATCAAAGTTTGAAAGCACTAACATGGGAGTTTAAACCATAACCTCAAGTAGTTCAGCAATAAGTGAAACTAGACAAGTTAAACAATAGCTTACTCTTGAACTTTTCATGCATCTTATGGAGGGAAACTTCATAAAGGAATGGTGTTGAGAAAAAAGTTGTTAGCACATGGTGACACAATTACTTTAGGACATTGACATTGAGAAATCGACATATGACCACAAGCTTAAAAAATGTCCCGTTAACATCCAAACAAATTGAAAAGTCAACCTATCACAAAAGCACAAATTTTCATTTTTCAACCAATAGAGGCATACCTGCAAATAACCACCATCTTTTGTAGACTTTAGAAAGATGTCTGACAAAGCAGACAATAACTCAGGAGAAGAGGACTTAAGTATAGTCAAGAAGTTTTATTGTTTATGGTATTTGGCTTGACCTCTATTTGTGAAAGTCCATTAAACTTTCATCTTCTTAATGAGAGTTGGTTCTCATTAAACTTTCTATATCCAAATTAAAGTCCATTAAACTTGATCATCTTAGGAGTGTCGGTGCTTCTTAGCATAAAATCTGTTTATGAGTCTAGAGAAAGAGAAGAACACATCAAGGACGTAATTCTCAAATGATCCATTAATAGTTAGAATATTTCATAAACATAATGGAGCAAATGGTAAATTTAAATATTTGTGAACCGATTATCATATGAGTGGATTGTGGTAAGCAGCATAGAATGTAACAAATAAAAGTACAAATAAGAGATACCTTTCTCCTTTTCAACAAAAATGACACATAGACTAAGGAAAAAAACATGTACAAACAGAGGGAAGTCAGACATGACAATTTGACAAAGCTGAGCTGATAACTCTCATAAAGCCCTTAATTCCCCCCTCCCATTTGATCATGAAGTAACTCACCAATCGAGATTCATAGCCAAAAACACGACAGTAGAATGTAAAGCAATTGACCCATTCTCCACAGCGTCCCCTCATTGTTTCAGTAAGTTGCATGCCAAGAGGGAATGAAATTGAAAACTATATAATTATACAAGAGTTCTTGATTACATAAAGAAAATTGAGTACCTTTATTGGATTGTTGAAACGTGGGAAACGGGTAACCTTTTGGCATGACTTACAACTAGAAGTATAAAAAGAGAGAGAAGAGAGAGAAGTAGAAGATTAGAGAGGAACGAGGGAAGAATATGAAATACATTAATTTTATTTCTACCATTCACCAAGACACCAAAACCTCAAACTAAAAGAAAAACAAATTTCATTGATAATGAAATAAAAGAGTAAAAATCCAAACACGTATAGGTGTACAAAAAAAGTTTTTTTGCATTTGTAATTAAATAAGTTAAACTACAATAATAATAAGTGTTACATGTATATTTTAAGAAGAAATGTGAGAATTAAAATAAACCAAATTCATCTTCATGGCTATTTATTTGAATGAAGAAAACTATTAGTAGTTGTCCAAGAATAACATGATGGTAATAAAAAATGTCACATAACACATCATTCAATCAAATAATATAGGCAGAACGTTAGATGGTAGAGAAAGTAATCACAAAGGTAGCAGGAAAAAATTATAAACAATTCGTTTAGACCTTATTTTTTATGTAATTTGGAAAAAATATATACTGTACATGAACATAACAGAGAAGAGTTCCAGCAATATAGAATGTCAAATCCAGAAAATAAGTCTAACCAAAAGAGTCCATTGCACATGCCAATATAATTCAACTCGAGAACCACCAAATTGAAGTTTTGAAGGAAGTGGATCGCCCATATCTTTAAATGTTGTTGTATCTCCACAGTGCTCCCAAGAAGGTGCATTAACCCAACTTCACAATAATAAATAAAAGCAAGAGTTTAATCGACCAATTATGTTAGCATAACACATAAGGGAACTAAATACATCACAAGATTCAAATCATATCAGTAAGAACTATCAACTATTGAAACATATTGACCAAGGATTACAAATTAAAAGAATACCATGGACTCCGAAAATGACTGGAGTTTAATAATCTATCCAATAAAGTTATACAAGGCAAGTACTTGAATGACTGTTTGAACCAGAAAAGAAGCTGCAACAAAAAAGCATGATCTTGTTCCTATTGGGATGGTTCATACTTTTCCTCCTACAGTAGGCTCACCACAATGAATAATTGTCAAGAACACAAACTTTTGGCATGATGCTGCTTAGACCTATTCAGCTAGAGCTACATAACTTTTAAAAAAATAAACAAAAAATAAAGTCCTTGTTTGGTTAAAAACAATAAAAACGACAACAGAGTTCAAAAAGTTGCAAAGCCACAAAATCCAAGGCAGGAATTAGAACGCTAGAATATTTTGATATCTATAACTTACCGTAGGCAACTGACTAAATTATAATTATGATATGTCCTATGGACAATCAGGATAAAAAGAAAAAAAAAACAGAGCTAAAATGTTCGTGGAAACATACGTTGCCTTGTCTCCAATCTTAGGCATTACAATATTCAAAATGAGTTGAGATAAACAAGAGGAAACAGCAAGAGCCGTTTTAGTAAAATACAGGATATAGAAGAAAATTGATTGACACCTTAGCAAGAGATACTATGGGCATTTCATCAAACAATTGGTGGGCAACACAAAAGAATATTTATTTACTTAGTGGCAGCGAGAAAACTAGAAAAATTAAGGAATAAATACAAAAATTTGTGAAGAACATATCTTAGATGCAATGTTGAGAATTGAGTTTCAAGTTTAATTGAAAAAATCGATAGAAGCAAGAACATGATTCTTCTTAAATTTCGACCATGGGAGTAAAGATTAAATCCATAAATACCTGAGAGACCGCCACGGACGATGAAGGTAGGAGATGGTCGGCGTTCTGAAGAGTGAGAGGGCACGTTTTGATATGAGTGAGACAGTTGTGTAGAAAAGAACGTTGCGAAGAAGCATCAGATGGAGAAGCCTTCACTGTGGGCAAAATTGCACAGAGGAGCATTCACCGCAATAAGCACCTTGAGCTATCACCAAGCGGAGGAGCTTGGTGGAGAAGGGGAATCGACGACCTGTGCGAGACCATCGTGGGGAATTAACAACATGTGGTGGAGAAGGGAAATCGTGCGATTGGAAGGGGAAGAAAAAGAAAGAAGAAGGGTTTTTTTGGTGAAATTGGGGGAAAAAAGGAAAAACTCTTTTTTTTTTTAGAAAATTGAAAAAAGAAAAGTGGTTTTACGGCAAGGTTCCCCCATTTTTTTTCATTTTTTTTAATTTAAAATAATTTTTTATTATTATTTATATTTCATGACAGTTAAAAAAACTGTCATAAATTCTCAAAATCCAAAAATTTTCCGTCTTTTCCCGCCAAAAACACAGATTTTGGCATTTATGACAGTTTTTTCTTTCCTCAATTCAATTTGGGATGTATACAACTCTCATAGTATGTCACTTTTGTTGTAGTGCTAAAATTTACTATTTATTTTTTTCAACTTAGTTTGGGTTAATTCCACAAATAAAATTGTATTTTTAAAATGACAAAAATTGGGTTGTGAGAGAACTTTTTCTATAAATAATATAGTTATGATTTAGGTTAGATAAAAAGTGTTGACAAAAATAGACAAGTCAGTAAATGATAGAGGTTCATGAACTTCTTCAATTCATATTTGGTCAAACTCAAATTCATCTCATCAACTTCAATGCATAACTTGTGGACCATAACTACAAGTACATGGACTAGTCCACGACTAGCTAAAGGTTTTTTTTTTTTTTAAAGATTCAAACTACATTTAAACATTAAAACAACTAAAACAACTAAAAAAATACATCGTCTAAAATCATCAAAACTATCAACTACAAGGCAACAAAAAATTATGTGTCACCCAATGGACCTCAAAGTGTTGTTTATGCAAATTATTACCTCAATATCTTGTTGAGCGATAATAGATGAAAATTCATCATCATGTGCATAACACTCATGTTGATGACCATAATTAGATATGGTAAGTATCCAAACGAAGCTGGAATCAGATCATGAGCTACATGAGGTTCTAACTAGGTCAGTGCATGTTGCTCCAAATGGGTCATTATATAGCTACATGGGTCATGGAGGAAGCTTCTTTCTTACACCAGTGTGTGCCAACAAGAAAAGACGAAGAAGGAGAGAGTAGAAAGTAGAGAGATTGTGAATGAATGAGTCCATGTATACAAATTAAAACACCCTAAAAGAAAGGTAGAAATATAGAGATAGATCGAATCACATCTCAAATCATTAATAACAACTAATATAATAATTAATACGTCACATACACATAATATTTTCATTATATTAATCAATTAAGGTTTTTAATATAAGAACATTTCTTCAAATCTCAAACACTAAGAAAATGGAAATGGGTACTCTTGAGTTTTTTTAGATCAAAACAATTTTTTAAAAAAGAAAAAGAAAAAAAAAAGAGTAAATTAGTTAAAGTAAAACGAAAATAGTAATTAAATTGCAAAGTTAAATTGTTGAAATGAGAGGAAGAGGGTCAACTTTGCTTTGGTTGGCACAAACTGCCGCAATCCTTGAAACCAAATTAAAGAGTCTTGTTTTTGTTTGTGTAACCAAAATTAACTAATTAATTAATTGATTTTGGAGAAAGAGAAACAAAATTAAGTGATCATTAGTCTCACCTTTTAGGCTCTTAATTTAGTCAACTATCATTTTTAACCTCAATATGTAATGATAATGATAATAATAATTAACCTATTGCAATTCCTAACTCCTTGAAAATATTGGCTTCTTTTTTCCCCTAAATTTTCTTATATATTCTAGATTATATAGTGGAAACCAAAATAATTATCATTGTAGATTAATTTGCCCATTGCACACCTACACATACATTACAAAAACTCCATTTTCTAGTACATTTTTCATGCAAATGTTATTTATAACCACATCTCCACAAGATATATTAGTGAAAAATGGAATTAAGATGTACGGTAATATTTTAACTAGATTGACTCATTTTTAGTAACCTCATTATAGTCCCATACCAAAAGTTATGCATATATATTATCAAAGGGAGTATAGAAATTACTATACACAAAAACGAGCTACAGAGAAATTAACTCAGATCAAAAGAAACAAAAGACAAAAAGAGACTAGAGAAAAGTTGCAAACGAAAGATGTATTATACATTGTTGCAAAATTGAGGAGATTTCTCACACACCACTAGACCTAATTGATTATCGAATTAAGGGCCTCATCCGTAGTTAAAATATTCAATTAATTTTTAATTTTTGACAACTTTCCTTACAAAAATGTAACGACGATATATTGTTTTTCTATCTCGAATTTCTTCGATCTCGTATAATTTTCAATTAAACCTAATTAATTATAGAATGAAGGACCATCCTCAAAAACAAATTTTAATTGTTTAATACTCTCAATTATGAAGCTTGTATAAAAATAAAAGATCTCTTTTTCAACAAAGAAAGGGTACATGTTCTCATGCTTAGCTCATCATGATCACCATTTCCACTCAACGTAACTACAAATAAATAAAATTAAAACTTTTATATTAATCTCAGTATATTATTATTTCTTTCTCTATATTAATGGATTTTTACGTCATACACACATCAAAATACAAGTATATTTTTTTCTTTTTTGAGAAAAAATGTCAATAGTTTTTGCCGCATATTTCCATGTTGTCATTAAATCTTTTGAAATTCTTAATTCAAGTGTGTTAAACATTCTTTTTCCTTTTAAAAAACCCTAATAGTGTGTTTTCACATTAATTAGTGTTTTATTAGATACATATCTGAAAATAAATTTATAATGATGTACAAAATAAATTTTATGTTCATACATACATTAAATTTTATACGTGGTCTATAGCAGCTATATGAATTATATCAGGTTAATTATTCACATATGTTAATAATTAATATAGGCATCAGTAATGTAACGACCCCTATTTTTCAAAACCAAGTTGAGTTCATTACTAATCTAGTTATCTTAACTTTCTAAAAACAATAGGAAAAACATAAGCCAAGTAGTTTCTATATGACAGGTCACAGGTTTTTCTTGTCGTTCGCCAGCTTGCATTTTTCATTACCTTGGTCTGTATAGTTAAACATGGAAATTGTGAGTATATATATACAAGATATATAGTAAGTAATCTTTCCATCGGGGCCTTTTGGGTGAGTTGTCAAAACTCATTCCAACATAGACGTAATGTACAAATGATAACATGGCCTAGATAATGACCCTTGAAGGATCACATATCATAACATAGGTAGTGAACCCGAGGGAACACAAAATATAGTTTAAGTAATAATCTCGAAGGAACACAATTCATGGCGTAGATAGTGATCCAGAAAGAACGCAAAACATAAGATGTACATAACTTGTCATGAGAATTAAACAATCACCACTAATCTTAGCATGCCCTCATCAATCAATAGGCTTTAGCTCAAATCTAACAATCATTAGCATGTCTTTTCTTTATTCATACTCAAATCCTTAATTCTTTTAATTAATCAAATCTTCTCTAATAAATCAGTTATTTTAGATTTTTATAAATTTCAATTTTAGCTCCAAATCCACCAGGTAACATTTAAATAATTTAAGATAAATTCTTTTAGAAAATTTGAGATGTTACAAATAATATGGATATATTAAACTAGTTGAAATGTTCGATGTTCGAGTTTAGCTCCTGATATTCTGACATTTGGTAGATAGTTGGAAAGAGTGAAAATAAGACAAACAATAATATTGAAATGAGCTATTATAATATTGTGTTACAATTATATAGGAGGGAGAAAATGTGAAGCCTATACCCTACAATATTAATAATAATATTATAGGTAGAGCTTATAATGGATAATTTTATACAATTGTAAAGATATGAACTAATGCATTATCCTAATTCTATAATGATATTAAGAACCATATCTCCTCTCTTACTTAGCCATTTAAATGAAATTAGTTTTTCAACATTCAACATAGATCGAGCTAGTGAATGAGTCAATATTATCTTTCTGTTGGATATGATATTTGTTTCATGGAAGGGCTCAAGTTAAGATAAATCTAATCTTTTAGGTTTCTAATGTGTACATGTGTAAGTAAAAAGATATTTATACCAATATGTACATATAAATACACAAAGATATTCCATGTCTGGTTTGAAACTATATAATAAAAGAATATGTTAAAAAATACTTATGATCCTAAACTTCCATAAAAAAGAATAACAACAATTTAGCTTCTATATATTTTGAGATTCATAAAAATTTAGTCTCTTGAACTTTTAATAAATTAAATAATAATTTAGTCCATATATACTCTTTAGAAATTTGTATATCGAATTAGTATCTACCATTGTGAAACATCCATTAAATAAAGTATCAAACTTTTTTGCATAATTATTTAGTCTTTATAGTTTAAAAATGTTAATATTTTTCACTATAGAGACTAAATTAATTGTTGCAAATTGTAGATTACAAATATTAAATCATTATTTATTAAAATTGACTAAATAGTTATAAAATTGAAAATATAGAAACTAAATTATAATTATATGAAAAGGGCGAAAAGTGTTTTTAACCTTAGAAAATAGAAAAGAGTTGGACGAATTTAACTTGTGGATAAACATTCAAATAAAGTCAAATAATCAGTCCTTCAAATAACTACTTGAGTTTTGGTGTTGAAAATATTCAGGGGTACATACATAGGTGGTCACGAGACTAAAGGACCATGAAAGAATTCAATTCCCTATAGCATTACCCCCACAAAATATGTAGGAAGGGATGACCTAAATATCATATCAATCTTCCACTTTAGGTTTTCAATATGGAATACAGCCATGCATTCTCCATTGTATACAAAAATGACAATTTGTACTCAACACCAACAAAATAGCCTTTATCAATGGGGTCTTGTAGAATCCCTAAGTGGAATATTATATTCTTCATAAAGCCATGTGATTGGTCTCCCAATTGGGTCCTAAAAATCAAAGTCTCTATCTTACACACCACATATATATTGACAATTTTTTAGGGGTTTTTTCATACATAGCCAAAACTAGGGGGTATTGGCTACAATGAATGACTTCAAATTTATTCTTCTTCTTCTCCTTTTTGTGTGTAATTTGTTCCTACAATCTTGTTCATTGAATGTTGATGAGAGAAGGGAGGACTACAAGAACTGGTTGTCATGGAACCTTCAAAATTACAAGAAGAAAGCTGGTTTGGTAGATAGGTCGACTGTCAAACTTGATCGGTTTTATAATAGTGGCGGAGTTCTTGACGATAAATTGAAGAAGGCCGAGATGAATAAAGTGAGAATAATTGTTAGCCAAGATGGGACGGGTGACTTTAGAACGGTTGGAGAAGCTGTTAGTAGCATTCCCAAACCTAATAGTAAAAGAGTCATTTTGGTCATCAATCCAGGAGTTTACAGGTAACATATTTGCAACTTGTTTAGAGTTAATTAACAATAAAATTCATATATATTATCTTTGATATCAAAATGTTGTTAACAAAGTAACAATTATGAAAAACACTATCCTAGTCCACAATACGGTCAACAATTTTTTTAACTACATAGTTTGTCATGGAGCAAATTTTTCGTACTTGGACTTTGAAATATATATATTTTTCTAAGTGACTAGAGCTAGATATACAAAGATGGATACGTCTCGAACTACACTCAATTACCACTCACTATAAATTGTTCAAATGGGTATACATGGTCGGATTTCAGTGAAAAAATCACCATTCCTAAAAGCCTACCGTTCGTGACGTTTCTTGGAAATGCCAGTGACGACCAACCAACCATCACAGGAAACGACACGGCATCGATGACAGGAGAAGACGGAAAACCATTGGGGACTTTGAAGAGTGCAACTGTGGCCGTAAATGCCAATTATTTTGTAGCTATCAATATGAAGTTTGAGGTAAAAAAGATTCTTTTTGCCATATCATAAACATTCCAAAAAAAAACTCAAAATATACTAAAGTAAAAAGTAATAATTAAAAAAAAACAATATAAACAACAAAATAGCACAAACTCCCACAGTATTCCAATCAAAACCTGTAAAATCCAAAAAAAGAAAAAAAGTCTCATTAGAACACTGAAGCAGATGAATATCATCTCCATTGATATGAATTTTTTTATCATTTTTACATAAAAATATATAAAAGAACTGATTCGATGACCGCACTTTTGCAGAATAGGGCAATGCACGAGATCGGATCGGTTCGAGGACAAGGAGTAGCATTAAGAATATCAGGAACAAAAGCTGCATTTCACAATTGCAGCTTCTATGGAGATCAAGACACACTATATGATCACAAGGGTCTTCATTACTTCAACAATTGCTACATCCAAGGCTCAGTGGATTTCATATTTGGCTATGGAAGATCCTTCTATGAGGTACATTATAAATTAATCAAATTAGCTTTCAGCTAATTTTGCTGTAAACCGTTTGCAATTACTGTGTTATATATGCTAATATATACGCTAAGTGATTGTTATATTTACAACTGAGCGTGAAATGCACGGGGGTTTGTGCAGAAATGCTATTTGAAGTCAATAACAAAGAAAGTGGCATCTATGACTGCTCAAAAGGGATTAAAAGGATCAATGGAAAGTGGGTTTTCATTCAAAGATAGTGTGGTAACAGGAAGTGGACAAATTTATTTGGGAAGAGCATGGGGAGATTATTCAAGAGTTGTTTTCTCATATACTTTTATGGATAATATTGTTCTTCCTCAAGGTTGGAATGATTGGGGCTCCCAAAAACGCCATTTGTAAGAACCCCCACTCTCCTTTTATTCTTTTCATAAATATATATCGGCCCATGATTTGTGAATATATTTACAGATTGTATAACACTTTTTTTAAAGAAAATGATAAAGTAGTAAATAATGAATGTTTGTGTGTATTATATTTATGTATGTGTAGGACAGTGTATTATGGAGAGTACAAGTGTAGTGGACCAGGTGCAGATTTAAAAGGAAGAGTTCAATGGGCTCATAACTTAACTGATGAAGAAGCACAACCTTTCATTGGGACTCACTATGTTGATGCTGATTCTTGGCTTCTTTCCCCTTATTCCTCTTAAAACCTCTCTTCTTTTTCTTTTTCCCCCTCAAAATTTATCCAATCTCCATTGGATATATAGTCTCTTGGATATTAAATATTTAACAAAGGGATGATTAATTTCCTCAATTTATAAAATTCTCTTATCTTTTTCTATATCTATATATATCTTTATGTATTTATATTCTACTTTAGTGTCGTGGATGGAAATTTAAACGAATGAAGAGAAAATAAGTTTAGGGTATAAATTGTTTAGCATACACTAACTTGTGATTGTACACTTGAGCAGACACTATATAAAAAAACGTGTGAGGTCTTGTAATGAACTTTTGAGTATTTTTTAAAAAAATTAATTATAATGATGGGAGAAAATTTGAAGGTATACAAATGGAAGGGATTTGAGTTGACAGAAAGTAGGGAAAACACTGATAAAATTGAAAGAAAAATTGTAATTAGATATCTCACATGGAGGAGATTATTATGATAAGGAATAACACAAAGGAAAAAAAAGAAACAATACAGTTTAGTAGATTTAATTTTCAAGGCCAAAGACAGTTCTCTCCAAGCAACTTCCATATCTTCTTCAACTCCTCTCCATCCTCCTCTCCACCACCACCCAAAGTCAAAAACTCAAACTCAGATAATCCATCAACCTTCCTCTCAAATTTACCACCATTCCCTTCAAGATCTTGATCATCATCTCCATAGACTCCCATTAAAGCCTTCAATAACATCAAAAGAGACGACATTCCCGTTGTGTCAACAATGACAAACTTGATCTTTGATATTAGAATAATTTGAAGGCTTGAAGGATAGAGAGATGGAGTTATTATGGGAATATAAATAAGCTAAGGCAGTCTTACATAGTATATAGTTTAAAATTTAATTTGTAATGGTAGCTTTTTATATCCAGAAACTTTCTTGTCTTACAAACAACAAAAGTCGATTTTAGGAGAGAATTAAATGTAATAATTGGTTGTTTTTTTGTGCATTACTTTGTTGTGTTGCTTTTTAAGGTGAGGAGTTGGTCATCTTCAAGCCAACTTTTCCAATACGTCAATGAGCGTTGTACTGTTTTTTTTTCTCTAAAAGTAATAGTTATTATTGTATTGTTAATTATTATTTTAGGGTGAAGTGTTCTTGTTACTTTTCGAATAACAATTCAAGAAATAATTCTAAATAGAAACTGTGTTTTTGGCATGAGTGTCTGAACGGTGGAGATATCTTTTAAGTTATCGTGGATGGTTGTTTGTCACTTGAAAGGAACATCTTTCTAATTTATTCTTCTCTTTTGTTAGTAGTTATGGTAGCTTATAACTAGGGAGAACTCATTAAAAATCAGTACTTGTTCAGTGAAGCATAGACTAAACTTTACGTACTTTTTCAAACTTCAACGAACCTTAAATATTATGACTACAACTTTCAAACGACTCAAAACGTGCATTACATATGAAAGTACTATAAATTCAATGCATAATAAATACTCTATCGAGACATCAAAAGTACATTTAAATTCATAATTAAAATGACTTCAACGGTGATTCAAGCCCCCAAAATTGTTTTTTCTTTATAATAAAACCATTTTGTTTGTTTGTTTTATAGACTGCATTTTTTACAAGTGGATAAAATAAAACATAACAGCAAGATAAAAACATGGAAAAAGAGAACTCTTTAAGCATAGCAGACGCAGAAGGCCATGGAGGATAATGGGAAGCAAATGAAGAGTAATACAATAAAAAGTTCCAAAGTAATTTCTTTTCAGCAATCCATTCCAAATAACAAACATGGTTCTCGTACAAATACACCTATTTTAAGAACATCATTTAATTCATTACATTAAAATTAAAAAAAGAAAAAAGAAAAGAAACGAAACCAATGCTATTGAGTCGATAACATGACAAAATACTTCAAAATTTCTTTCATTATTCATAGATCCAACACCAACCTAGGAATCATCCATTAGGAACGTCGTATAGATCAGGTAATCCAACAAAAATGCCCGTAAACAAGGGACAAATCACATCAATTTGATTTTCCAGAAGCAATACCAGCTCAAAAGAAATTCCCATCTACGCCTGCAAATCAGGAAAACGGAACAATCTTATCATCGACCATGCAAAGTTGAACTTCCACCGCAAGCTAGTAAACTTTTGTACACTAATATCCCAATCAAACTGATTGAGAAACAAGCCATTTCCTTATCCCTCTTCTAATTCTTTTAAATGAAGTTCCTTTTCAGGCAAAACTGATATGGTTATTCTTATTCTACCGTATACTGCAGCAAATTTGTTCATTGAATTAAACAAAGAACATGGTTGCTTTTTACCTTGTTGGCAATATTGTTTGAGAGCCAGTCAAGTCCTTCATACAGCCCTTCACCGGATGTGGCACATGTGCTCTGGATGTACCTGAAACAGGATTTCGAGACATGGTACTGATTACTACCGAAAAGTTTTAAGCAATTGCAAGTTTTTTAAGAGTTTATGATCATCAAATGTACCAGTGACGTTGTCGGAGGGAGTGAAGACCAAGCTTGTCGGTGATCTCAGCAGCATTCATGGCATTAGGAAGATCTTGCTTGTTGGCAAATACCAAAAGCACAGCATCCCTCAGCTCGTCCTGTAGGTGCATTGCATGTATGTTATCATCTAGAAAACATACTAGAATGAAACAATTTTTCATTGTGTCAAAGTCTAATAATCAAATTTTATTATGAGTACCTCATTCAACATTCTGTGCAGCTCATCCCTAGCTTCAACAACACGGTCTCTGTCATTGCTATCCACCACAAAAATAAGTCCTTGGGTGTTCTGGAAATAATGCCTCCACAATGGTCGGATCTTGGAACAAAACAAGCATCAAATAAGTGGAAAGAACAATTAATATCACCCATGTGCTAGAAGGTTGGCTACCAACTATGAGTCCATGGAAGCACAAGTGTTGAATTGTTTAAACATGTTAAATAGAAAATTTTAATACCTACATTCCTAAGAAAGTTGAAAAGTTTAAAGGGATTCAGTAGTAAAATCTATACTTATGACTAAAAAGCTAGGTATGACAAGAAAAAAGGAAAATGATAAGCCAGATTTAACATCAAACAAACACACTGATTGATTTAAAACAATCATCTACCAAGTTACACATGTACCATGCTCAAAATAATAGCAACAACATCTTCATTTAAACACACTGTCAGAAATCTAGCACCTTGAAACGGTCAAATGTACCTTGTCTTGGCCCCCCACATCCCAGACGGTGAAGCTGATGTTCTTGTATTCCACAGTCTCAACATTAAAACCTGCACAGCCATACGCAAGTCAGTTATACCTCGGATCTCACATTCTCCTTTTTCAGAAACAGTAATCGCAAACTAAGATTACGTATTCAAACAAGTTTCTTGTACAGAAATCAAAATGCCAATATGCAGTTAGGTCAAAGTGTTTAGTCTTGAATATCACATTGTTTCTAAATTCTATAACCCCACTTTTTAAAAAATTTCAGGTCTGGAATCCTGTGGTGAATTATGACAGAAACTTATGTTTGCAAGGTTCACTCAAAGGCATAGGCTCTAATTAACTCAAATTCACAAAAGAAATATCCCTCCTTCCCTATTGATAACAATTGGAGGCGTACAAATAAGAGATGCAAGTGTGAGCCTTTACAGATCCTGTGTGTTTAATTAGATTAATCATCCAGTTCTCAGCTATAAATTCATCTCCTTGAGGATAAAACTACAATTCATTATACTAACTTTAAATTTTTTGTGATGAGGACAATCATGCAAACAAACATGGAACTACCAAGTTAAACAATTATGTTCAATGCCTATGATCTAGACACAAATGACTAATCATTAAATTGTTGTAAACAAAACGCATCAATTGTACCAATTATTAATCCATGAAATCAGTAGTTGGATATAGAAACAACAACTTACCGATGGTAGGAATGGTGGTGACAATTTCTCCCAGCTTGAGCTTGTAAAGGATTGTCGTCTTACCAGCTGCGTCAAGACCCACCATGAGAATACGCATCTCCTTCTTGGCAAAGAGCCGGCTGAAAAGCTTGGTAAAAGACAGCCCCATTTTTCAAGTAAACTGAATACAAACACAACAAGCCGGCATCAGTTACCCCTTAAAATACTACGACATCAAATACTTATCAGCCAAAAATGTAAAGCCAACCCAAAAAAGAAGAGGATCCGATCTTTGTAATTCAAAAATCAACTAGCCCAGATTCAAAATCAAACTCCAAACACATTACCATAATACCACTTTTACCCACAATTCAAATTAAAAACAAGGACCGCTAGATCCAGCACAAAGAAAACGCATCCAACCAACCGGTTAAACACATGCATCAACAAAAATCCAGGTATAAACATGGGAAACGCAATTCAAATAAAAAAGGGTGGTCGTCAGATCAGATCCAAATACAAAACATCAAGGCGAGAAAACAGAAACCCAGATCAGAAAATAAAAAACAATGAAAACCCAGAAAAGAACAATAAATACCAAGATCAACAAAAGATAAAACAGGAAAAGAAAAAGGGAATCACCAGGAGCACAGATCGAAGTAGGAAGGATGAAAATAAAAAGGATAGTGAACAGATCTTAGAGAGAAATGAGAGAAGAGATTGAATGGGAAAAACTTACGGAATTGAAGAGAGGAGAATAGAGAGATCGGGCCCAAATAAGAATGATAGATCTCTCTCTCTTGAACACAAGGGAGAACCTGTCCTTCACGATCAAATGCGCATTCGCGATATATGAGGACTCTATTTTTATAAACCAAATTAATTTCAATTATTTAAACAAAAATCAATATTTTCATTGACGTGAAGTAACGTTTTCTCTTTTTTCTAATTTTCTAATTTTCTCCATATTTTTTCGTTTAGTTCCGTGACGTCGTTATAACGTTGCTTAAATTTTAAGTGCTCTGTTTGGGAATGGAAAAAATTCGAATCTCGGGTCGGTTTCTTTATCCGGAATCGGGACAGCATCGATCCACTTCCAATCCCCAAAAACCAATCGCCATTTTGCTAAAAATAAATTATTCGAAAATTTTCAATTTTAATTGTTATAATTTAGACTCTAAGCTTTTAATTTATTAACTTTAATATTGTTTTATATTTATATAAATGTTGCAATATAAATAACAAAATATTAAAATTATTTATCAAAGAAAATTTAATTAGGTTATAGAAAATTTGATCAATTATGTTATACTTTTCTAAATAGTTTCGATATTTTACTATTTTTTAAAATGTTCCTTATTTTTAACTAATTTGATTGTAATTTTGATAAAAGAGAAAGAAAATAATCTAAAATTTTATATAAAATCAATAATTTTAGTAAAATAAAGAAAAATTGCATCAGATGACATAAACATTTAGAAAAAAATAGTCCATGACATATATTTTTTTGCATATTGCGAATATGGCAAATATGACTATCAAATGGTTATCGACTTTTAAATTTAATAATTTTGTAATTTAGAAAATGTAGTAACATGAAAACTATTATCATAACTTCTTTTTTTTTTTTGTTATTTTTTAAATGTTATTGTAAAATAACCAATATTTAAAGTTAATAAACTTCCAATTATACGTTGTTTTTAGTAAAAAAGAAAAAAGAAAAGCAATTTTTATATGCCATATATGTTGTATAATTTATTAAATGCATAAGAGATTTTTTAAAACAATTATTGGAATGAGAATTTATTATATGATTGAGACGGAGTTTAACCAAAATTTAAATTTTGTTGCACTTTTTTATGTTTTAAGGTTAAAATGGATGAAATTGGAAGTTTCAATATTTTACTAATTTTAAAAATGCACTAGAGTTTATTGTCAAAATTAAATTTTTTATTAATTTTCCAATTTAAAAATTCTTTCCTTATTAAAAACAACCAACCACATCCAACGAATCTTTTATCTTTCAAAACTATAGGTTAAAATGAGCAATTTACTATATTATTTTCGTTTAGAAAAATTGCAAGTCTTTCTATTTAAACGTTTTTTACTCTAATCTTTGGTATTGCAACTACTTAGTCTATGTATATTCAATTTTGTAAATTTCAATAATTAAATTAATATTCTTTCGAAATTATAATAATTTAGTTCTGTAATACAAAACAAAATTCATCAAACTTAGATGCAATTTTTACTAGATTGTGATGTAGACTTTGTGTTGTGTAAAAATATTGAGTACACAACTTTATTAAACCTTAACAACAATTTCTATAATATTAATATAGACAAATTCATAATAAATTTTAAAAATAGTAACACAATAAAGTTTAGGATTTAAGTACATAAAGTTCAAAGTTTGATACCAAATTGCTACTTCTATTAGGGCTAACAGTGGTTTGAGGTAAGGGCTAAAAGGGTTTTTTTACCTCAAATGGAATTATGATATATGTATTACCATAGTCTCGCCTAATATTACATCCTTTGAAAAAACAAAGATGTAAATATAATATTAAATTTGTCTTCATCGAGTAGCTTAATCTTTCGAGTCAATTAATGATTTAAGATGGTATAAAAAAAATACAAATTAAATGTTATATCACTCAACCCATTTCTCTTGTCTCGGTTGATTCAATGGAGAGAAAATTCTGTCCACTCCCTCATCATCCTCCGTGCAAAGCCGGATCTCTACTTTGTTTAGATGCATCTCTGGGAAGTAAATGAACATCTCTACCCACGACCACAATTTTGAGTATTATTTAACTCAAAAGAAAACAAAAATTAGGATTTTACATCAAATACAACCACATATGCAAAACTTTAAACAAAAAGTCTCAAGTAAATATATTAAAGAACAAGACAACTCCTCTCCTAGGATTCACCATCTAATCATCAAAAGTACATTAGAAGATGGCATGGTAGCTTATGCGTTGATTATTGCCTAATGCGGTTCATTTCTTTATGACAACATGAGAAAGTTACATATTTACAAGTCTGATGTTTCCAAGAGAAATAAACTTATCTGAATTACGCAACTTCTAACTTACTATTCCTTTTATTTTCCTCATCTCCACAAGCACCAAACTCTGAGGAAGGTAGCCGCCAACACCATGGAACAAAAGTTACAAACTCACCAACATTTTCTCTTTCTTACTGTGTTACTCGATTGTTGTCAGACATGTCGGATCGTCCTCCGGTCATTCTCTCTGCTCTTTCTCCTCGTTCGCCTGTGCATTACGCATCATGTAATCCATGTCATATACCAATGTGATAATCAAATAATCTTAATGTTTTTAACTTTCATTGAGTAAGCTAGTTGAAATTTTGATAGTTGCTCAAAAAGGCTAACAAGGTACCTGTACGAATTCTAATCACGTCTGAGATTGGTATCACTGTGTGAAAGTCAAAAGTGTGTGTTAGAAGTTTACAACAATTCAATAAATTAAATAATGAATTCTATTGGTCCTTATGCTTTGTATTAAAAATTAACTAATAGTCAGCTATGTAAGAGTGGAAACTTAAAACCACCCTTCAGCCATCAATTTCACATGAGGTTGATAGAACTTGAATATATAAAATATAAAAGATAACAGAAATACAAGATAAACCAAAAGTTTGAGGTAGTTGAACTCTCCCAATCTTGAGATGCTCTCAAGCTCTAATTTATTACCCAAAATATTGGTTATCTTCCCTATTCTCCTTATCTATAATTATAACCAAACTCCATAACCAACTCTCCTAGCTAATTACTAATACACCCTTCATATCCCTCTAACACCTTAATATCATTCCCACCATTCATCTGTCCGTTCAAGTAACCATTTTAAGTTAAGACACCAGAGATACCTTAATATCATTCCCATAAAAGTGTTTTGAAGTACAAAAACAAAAACGTGTTTTTTATGTGCTTTCAGTATTCGTGAGTGTTCGGATGGACCGGCTTATGTGCACCTCGACTAATTTCATAGGACAACTCGTCTAACCCTACAACATTTAAGTATTAAGTAAACTCAAAGAAAATTAATTCCTACGTAGGTGGCCACCATGGATAACGAATTCTTAAGTACTTAAAAAAGTCATTCCAAATTAGTAATGCAGCTTTTCAACTCTTATATTGTTAGACTAGAACTAAGAGATTTCATCGCTACACTTAAGAAACAATTTAATTATCTAACATTGTATTACAAATACTTACAATTTTCTATGAATTTGTTGCTGATATAAGGTGCTCATCCAATTAACATGGAGAACTAGTGTTCATGGTAATGCATAAATGAAAATCAAACAAAATGAAATAAAAATATAACAATAATAAACAGCATGACAAGCAGCAAATTCAGAGAATAAAAGTTAAGCAAACGATAACGATGTAAGCAGATAAGGAGCTAGGCCATTAACAAAAATAAAGTAGGTTTACCAAAAATTTTGCCGTCACCAATTTCACCGGTTCTGGCCTCCTCAATTATCTTGTCTATGACAGCTTCAACCTATTAAAAGATACTTAAATTTAATCATAATACTCCTAGATTCTAGTGCAGCGTAAGAGACATGTGCAACAAATTTGAATTTTTTTCACAATAGCATAACACTATTTTACCTGGTCTTTAACAACCACAATTTCCATTTTAACTTTAGTAACAAAGTTGTCTTCAGAAAATTCAGACCCTATGAACAGTATATAAAAGAGTATAACGTTAAATGGAATCATAAGAAAACATCACTAATGACATGGAAAAGGACATAAGAGTCTGGAAGCAGACTAAAATGTACAAATAGATTCCCCTCACCAAGAATTTAGACCGAGAGAATCATCAAAGATAAACTTACCACCATGCCTCTCTTTAGAGCCACCTTGAGAACCAAAGCCCTTCACATCAGATACGGTTACACCTCGAATACCCATCTTCAGCAATGCCTTCATTGTTTCCCCCAAGAAACAAAGAACAATTTAATACAAACACTTAAAATTGGATATTAAAACAACAAAAATCTGCATAATCCCCATCCATTTGCTACCATTCCAACGTTTGATAGGTTAAATGTTGAAAGCAACCTTTATTTGATTCTTTTTGGCTATGGACGAGCACATTTGCTAGACTTCATAAAGTTGTTTAACCTTTTTTATTCTATGACATTGACAAGATATCATGCAACCAATCTAGAATGCAAGTGATCCTAAACTTCATTTCCTCTGATACCAAAAATTCTACAATCAAAATCTCAAAGTATCCTAATTTTACCATAATTAACAATAAAACCAAACAAGATCTTACACATTCCAAAATGAAAATTAGGAATGACCATTTTCAAGGTTAACTAGGTCTTACCGAAGAAACATTTTGGATTCTCCATGGCCTATATCCCGTCCAAACACACCAACATAGCACACAGATAAATATGTATCAGATGCAACAAACTCAGCAAGGTTACTCAATACACACTAGATGAAAAAACATCAACAGTTAAGAACCCCAAATGTAGCAGTAGAGAACACGATGAAGTAGGTTTGGTACCTAAGGATGGCCTCCACTTTGTAGAATTTAGAATCAGGCACATAATCTACAAAGAAAAAAAAAAACAGCAAGAAAACCGCATATTAGAAATTGGGAAGCTGAAGAGTGATACAATGTGAGGCGAGTGAAACATACCGAGAGAGCCTTGGGTGGCTTTGACGAGAGGGAGAATTTGGCGATTGGAAGGGTGGTTGTTGGCGAGGTTGAAGTGAGAAAGTCCGACGGTGGTGAAGTAAGGAGTGATGAAAGAGAAAGAAGTGAAGTGATGAAACAGTGGACGAGGAAGAAGAAGAGCGGTGAGGTTCGTTGTAGTTGCCGCCACCGCCATGAGAGTTGAGATTGGAGAAGCAGAGTGATGACGACGAACGGATCGGAAGTTTCAGAGTTCACGTTGGAATTTCCGCTTCAAAAAAGTTAATAAATTTATGATTGGAAGAGTTTTGTTTGTTTTGTATTTTTTGGGTCTAATTTTCCAAAGAAAGCACGAGCCCATTTCCTTTGAACTCTTCATGGTCACCAAAGGCCCATAGGGAAAGGTTGAAAGTTATGGATAATAATTGGGACTTCCAAACAAACCAAAAAAAGAAAAAAGAAAAAAACTCCAAAGTTTTATAGAAAACAAAAAGTAAAAAATTATGAACTTGAGTTTTTGTTTTTGTTTTCAACATTTCAATTTGACATCAAATGTGAAAAGTTGTTTGATATATTACATTTTGAAACTATATGACTTAAAACAAATTATTAATCTTCAATTTTGACCACTAGTTTAAGTATGTTGAGTTCAATAAAGTAAAATGTTGAAAAATTAATTTTGAATATGGCAATTGTTTGACTCTTGGTTGCTACCAACGTTTTCTATAGTTTTGACTTTCGAGTCATATTAATACTATTATCATTAGGTGTATCCCTTTAATAATTCAAACATATGAAAAGAAAACAAAAAAAAAAGATGACTTTTTATATAATTGATGAGTTTTTTTTAGTAATATGATTAAATTTAATATTTAAAGTTACATAAATAAAAATAAATTTTTATTTTCAAATATAGCAAAAAAAAAAACTAAATATTTTCAAAATTCAGCAAAATATCACCATTTATCTACGATGAACTGCGATAGAATACTGTTTATGTTAATAGTGTATCTAGGTCTATATTGTGGTTTATCACAAATAATTGTTAGAAAATATTGAAGTTTTTTTAAATTTATAGAATATACATAGACGTTTTCAAATATAACAAAATAAATCAATATTTATAAATATAACCAAATTTCATATATATCACTGATAGACTTTTATTAATATCGATGACGTTGATAAATACTGATGGAAGTCTATTAATGTTTATCATGTTGATAAAATCTAAAATTTTATAAATATTTCCAATTAATTAATTTGTCATTACAACAATTCCATATATATATATAATAATTAAAAAAGAGTCTCGTTCATTTTTTAGCCTTTTATTTGCTAATTAATGAGAAATTGACAACGCCCAAATATATACAAGTCAACTCAAACCTCAAGAGTTGGAGAGTTTAACAATAATTGGTCCTGATCTTCTATGTGAGAAGTTGATCATTCAATCCCTCATTTAACAATATCGTAAACAAAACTCAAACTTGAGTTTGAAAGTTTTGCTAAGAAAAATTCCAAACTCATAATACCAAATTAAAATGATATATTCTCACAACATTTTTCTCCTTGTTTAAAGTTAAAGTAGTTCTAACTAACTAACATCAAATAAAGTCATTGAAGGTGCCATCAAGAATTGTCCATTGTATTTAACTTGTTCCATATTCTTTAGACCCTTTCCAACGATAACAAAGGGTTCTTTGGAGAGAAAAAAAAGTTCTTTTATTACATAAAAACAAGTTGATGATGACAAATATAAAAAGATAAAAGATATAGGGGAAAAAAATCTTTTCTCCTCCTTTATTTTTCCACCTCAAGTTGCACTACTTGTATAAATTAAGTACTTTGTATCCAAGTTGATTTGTATAGACAATTCTTTGGCCAATATCTAAAGTTAATCAAAAGGCCCACAAATTATCTTTTCTTCTCACATTAATCTTTGCTTATATTTCAAGATACCACCTTTAAAAAGGGTTTGCCATGCATTTTTCTTTCTATTTTTTTTGGTTTAATTATCAACTTTTTATCTAAAAATATATTGATATATATTGAATGTTTGTTAACACGTGTGATTTACCTATACACATGCATGTATTAAATTAATACAATCCATCGAATCTAGAGATAATAGATAATAAAGGCATTAAGGTGTCCAACTGACCATTAGAGAAAGTTCATTTACTTAACATATATACATTGAACTTAATTAAGATATTGTTTTTTGTTGTCGTCCAATGCTCTATACATTAGGGTTTATTAGTATATATATGCTTTAACTCTCTTGATGTATTAGAATCTAGATCGTAATACTCATGTATGCACTATATGGAATACAAAATCGTATTGTTGTACAATAGTTTTGCACATCAACATCAACAAGTTTCAATTGAACCTCTTTTTTCTCCTTCAATGTGTAGATCATTATAGGATAAAATGATTTTGAACGATTAAAAGTATAATTAAGGGTGATTTTAGACATGAACAAAGTTATTTTATTTATTTTAAAATCACTTTAGACTCTTTAAATAATGATCATAAGTTCATAATGTATACTATATACTATACAAATAGCAACTAATTTTTATGTTAAGATATTGTTTTTTAAGTTATGATGATCATCAAATCATGGTATATTGGCCTAGTAATAGTTGGAAACATAGCCACGACATATGTGTATGTCGTCATCATAAATATCCATGTCAATTTCTTTCCAATTTAAGAACAAATTATTGGTGAGAGATAATATGTCATATCTTGCCTAATGAAAAGAAAAAAACAAAATATACATCTGTTAACATATTATTCCATGATGCTCCAAATATTATCTTCTTATTGATGCAGCCAATTTGAACATTATTGTAAGATGGAATAAAAGAAATTACAATTTCTATGTGAAGAACCCTCACAAAAATAAAATAAAATAAAATAAACCTAATTTGATTAGAATGTTTCGAAAAACGTAAATCTTGAAATTTAAGGCTAACTTGAAACAAAACTCATCAATAATATATATAAAACTTTGGATGATGAGAATTTTTTTTTTTCATTTTTTATGAAGTAGCTTCTATAATTAGGTAGCTGACAATATTGTCTTTTTCCTTTCCTATTTTTATGCTAATTAAGGAAGAAATGAGATGATGTTGTGAATTGATTAAGCTAATGGTAACTTATGAATAACTAATAGTTCAAGAAAACCGAAAGTTTTTCCAACTTCTAAACAATATGATTTATTTATGCTAATTGTAACTAATGAACAATTTTATAGCTAAGGAAATCAAAAGGTACATCTTCTAAATGGAAAGAGTTAATAATTAAATGGATCATTAGACAAAATAAAATGAATGAACCTTTATGAATTCTTAAATATGGATGACTATAAAACTTCTTTTTCTACGTCGAAGTTTGGACACAATTTAGATAGTCTGCCAAATAAAAAGGAATATCTCAGTTTCATTACATGTTTCTAGTCCTAGGTTGTTCCTTTCCTTTCTATTCTTTTTTTTTTTTTTTTTTTGGTTTTTTATGCTTTTCTAGATGTGTTTATTTTCCTTGAAAATATTTTACATTTCATCGATGTTTCAAGTTCATACATAAAACATGCACTCTAGAACATGTCCATTAATCGTCGAGTGTTCGATCAATCTGCCCACCTATAGGCCAAGCTGATCAAATCTAGAAGTTATTGGGTTTGATGGAAGAAATCCATAAAAATCAATAAAAATAAAAGCATATCAAAGGCCATTACAAACAACCATAGAGAAATATTCTACTAATAGAATATCTATATGTACGAATAGAACTTTGGGTTTTCCATCTTTTCTTGATTTGTGTTTTTTTATTCATTAATCAACTTTATGTAGTATTTAGTATGATAAACCAATGTACTATAGTTAATTTATTTTTTTAACGGTTACAAAGTAGAATTGTTTAGCAATCATTATAGCATTTCATTTTCAAAACTATTTAATTATGAGTTTAATCTTAAACAACAATTGAAGGAAAATTAATCAATTGAAAATGAAGATACTTTACAAAAAAAAAAATTGTTACGAAGAAAAAACCAAGACAATAAAATGAAAAATGAAATACAAATGCCATGTGTTAAAAACTAGTATCTTAAAAAATGCAAGAAATTAAAAATTATCATCGTATTGTTTCTGAAATCTATGTGCCTCAAACTAAATAGGTGTTTGATGTGCAAGGCTAATAATGAATCCATTAATCATTTTTTTGTTGTGGTTGTTCTTACAATATTAAAATTTAAAATAACAAATTTCATGTAAAAATTATTTTCATAAAATTAAAAAAATATTTTACTTTTTATTCTTCAATCACACACATATATAGTCACACACAGAATTGGCTTGTTATTGATTTATATCCTATCCTTCAATTTATCATTTTATCTCCTATTACCTTTCTTTTTAATAACAAATAATTTCTAATTTATATGATATGAATTAAAAATTACTAAATATTTTTGTAACAAAATAAAACATTAGAAAATTGAATCTATACAATATCAAAAGTTACAAAGTTAAAAAAAAAAAATAAAAAAATAAAAAAGGGAGTTGAGTATATTAAAAACGAAATTAAACAATAAAATCACAATTTACCTCCCTACTTAAATATTTTATTCCACTAATTTTTTTTATAATTAAATAATAATAATATTAATATTAATAAGGATAATAAGAATAATATTTAAAAATAATAATTTATAGGTAATGGACTCATCACAAAATGCCAAAAAAAATCACCATTTTACCTAAATAATTTAAAAAATACCCTTTTTTTTTTATCCACCCATTTTTCCAATTGTCCCAATATTCTGAACAAAATCTAAAAACCGCAAACAATAGAAATTAAATAGGTATGGGAATTTTTTTCAGCCACTAAATTTTGAAAATATCTATTTTAACTATTCTTCAAACAGCTTTAATAAATTTATAGAGACTGCATAACAAAGATATCAACCTTGGAAATAATAACAATAATACCACATCATTCAACCATGCTTTGCTTTAGATTGACTTTATCAACATCTCTAATTTAGTTCAATATTTCATTTAATTTAAGTAACATTGAAACCTACACTTCAATTAATCTCCATAAATTAAATAATTACAATTAATTAATTAAATTAATAATCCAATATTTACTTCAATGGTCTCAAAATTAAATCCTTCCTCACACATTTTCTTTCTTTAATTTTTTTAAAAAAATTAAACTCTTGATGTATATTAAGATAAACATTGTCGTAATTAAATAAGTAATTTATAATTAAAATATGTTTAGGTTGGTTGATTAAACAAAATTAACAAAAACAAAATTTTCATTGAAACTGTAAACTCAGATGATCTATTCATTCTATTCGACTTTTGTTGTTGTTGAGATTCAGATTGGAAAAAAACAAAAAATTAGAGAGCGAGATTAAGATCCAAAGAAACGTCTCCATTTTTCACTCTCTTTTTATTCTTGATCGGCGCCGTTGTTGTCGTCGCCGCGGCCTTGGTATCTCTTTTAACAAGATTACAACAAGGCTTGGGCGGAAGAGTACTCAAAGCCTGAAATTCCTCATCAAAATCCTCTCTCTCAAACTTGGGAATCCAAGCCGACCGATTCTCCACCACTTCCACCGCCCTCATCCTCTTCCTCCTCTTCTCCCCCGCCACGATTTCCTCCTCCTCCTCTTCTCCGATATTCAACTCCTTCCTCCGCTGATCACGCATTTCCTTAAAACTCCTCACCAAAGCGAAAAACCTCTCCATCTCCTCATCCTCCAACAACTCCTCGGCGGTTGTGTCCGGCGACGGCTGTAGTTTCTCGTTTTCCATAATTAAAAAATGGAAAAAGTTTCCACGCGGTATCTGCGTCTCTAATTTAGTTTTCTTTTTAAAAATTTAAAATTTAAATTTGAAGCATGGGAGTGGCGTTGTTTATAAGGTGATAGAGGTTGGAGGTAAAAGACGAAAATAGGCTCCACATAGCGGCGGAGTGATATGTAAATAAATGAGGGTATTTAAGTAATTAAAGGTAGAGAAGTATGAATAAATAATAATAAGAAACAACAATAATGGGAGTCGTTGCGGGTCATCATTTTGGTGAAGACGTTTGACAGAACGTGAAGGCTTACAACATTTGTGTGACGTATGTAGATGACGTCATTAGTTGTTGTAATGGAAGTTACATGCTCGTCACGTTTGGTCCCACAGCATTCATTCCTACTTTTTTTCTCTTTCAAAGCAACCTAACACTTTTACACCCATTTTAAAATATTCCACTAATCAACATTTCGGTGTCTTAATTTTATAAAAATTCAAAACTAATTTTAATAATAGATCATTTACGATAGGATGATCTATGAATTTCATAGATTTTGATATTTTTTTTTTGTTATATAATATTTTGAATCTAATTAGTATATTTGAAAAAAAATTTAATAAATTTTTTTAATTTAATTAATTAATTTATTAAAATAAATACTCTTTAAAATAGTGCATTCAAAATGCTATTTCATATAAATGTCAAATTGAGATCTTTTTCAAAATAACTTGTGTTTTAAAGTGAGATTTGAAAACGTATTCCAAAACCCATATTAGTTTAGTTGCTAGGTCTGCTTGGAATGCATGGTGAAGTTTTTAATTAAGAAAATAAGTTATTTTAATTAAAAAAAATTAAGGTGTTTAACAACTATTGAAAACATATTTTTTTTAGTGTATTTTAAATTATTTTTAAATTAATCAAAATAAATAAGTAATTAGCATGACCTACTTAGATTGGATATAAAAATGAACTAGGAGAACTTTATGAATAATAAAAATAAAAAAAAACGAAACTATTTATAAAATATAGTAAAATTTTCAAATGGACTTTGTAAATAGTTTTAATATTTTACTATTTTTGAAAATGTTCCTATAAACTAAATTATCAATACCTATTCTTTAATAAAATCTAAAATTTTGTTGAATTTTATAAATATTTTCAACCCTTACCATTATAAACTAAATTTTAATATATTTTTTTCCATCTATTGAGATCAAATTCATAATTGAACCCCTTTTCCACAACTTTCCTATATATATGTGTGTGTGAAATAGTTTAGCAATATGATAACTAAATTTTGAATATTTGACTAACCATTAATAATTGTACTAGCTTCTGTAGAAATTTCAACTTTTATTTAAATTCAAGATATATTTCTAAACTTTTATATAATAGAGCTAAACAGGCACAATAGTAGTCTGTCATATTTTCAATTTCACTATTTTACCAGAAAAAAAAGTTAGCTTTGCTTTTATATATATACACACAAATACATGGCTAATTAGCAAAGAAATATCTAAAATTTAAAGTATTACCTTAAAAAGAAAACATAAATAACGTTAATTCAAACTTTATAAACTTTAGATCGATCAATCACTCCCCAAATGAAATATATTTTTCATAATAATATACCAAAACCTCTTGTAGAAAGGACAGGAATTATATATATACATATGTCAATTTGTAGTAATTATTTGAAAGAGAGAGATGAATATATACTAAATGGACTTTGAGTTAAAAGTCTTTGCAGGGCAATATAGTAATTCAAAATGAAATTAGAATACAAAACCAAAAGACTTTGTAGACTTAATATGCCATAATCATTGTGTACTGTACCTATTTTTAAATATATTATCTATATATGAGACGTGTAAAAGAAAACTATAGCCATTTGTCACGTTTCCTATATATATATATATATGGTCTTTTTTTAAAATTTATTTTACTTTTTCATGGTTTGGTAAATTTTCTTTAAAGCCTACCAAATATATTTTAATATTTATTTTATGTCATCAAATTATTGTATTAATAGTCTAATTTAAAGATTTTGACATTGTGGAATTTTAATTTAATTAAAGTTTAAAAATATGGCATCTAAAAATATAAATACAACTTTTTTTTTATTTGGTCTCTATATGTTGACCTTAAAAGTTTCGAAAGGAATTAAAATTAAGCAAGATGTAAACTAGCATTGATAATAATATTAGTATGAATTAATTAATTGAATGTATTTAGGGATAATATATATAATTGCTATGACAATTGCATTTTGTGGTGGGTTATGGAATTTGTCTTTAATTTAATTTTATTTTATTTTTTAATGTGTTGTTTTGATTTCTTTTTAAAATAATATCTAATTTTATTAAAAAATGATAGACGCTAAAATAATATTTATATCTCAAATTTTAATGCATTATGAATAGTATATACGTAGGAAAGTATGTATGAAATTATGGACTATGGGTTGGCAACTAAACGGTTATATAAATTAAGTTTGTTCATAAACACAAGAAGAGATGTACCTTTCTCAAAATTTCCACAATCAAAATTCATGGAAATTACTCTTATAAATTTGGGATTGAAAGGTGGTGTTGTAGGCCATTTCTTATCCGCACTCTAAGAATAAAGTTAGAATGACAACAACTATGTGTAAGGGTCAAAAGAATGTAAGATGCCAGTCAATGAGTTGAGGGAGGAGGAAGAGACCAAGTGGAAAAAAGATGTTTAGCAGCATGACCCAACTTATATGTCTAGCTCTTGGAGATCAATGCCAAGGCGAGTGGCTTTGTCTTCCCAAATGGCCTAGACCGAGGTAAAAAAATTTCTTTAATTTGGTCGAACCTATATATGTCCATCTCTTCTTGTGAGATATGATATATCCAAGTCTCCATTCCCAATATGGATTTGCATTTCCTAATCTCTCTTCGATTGAGAACCCTAATTAAGTTAACCTAATAAATAAGGGATCATTTGTATAACCTAATGAAAGTTCTTTTTCCTACTTCTAGCTAGCTTACCCTCTAACCCTATGTTAAATTCTAACTTAAGCATAAGAGGTTTTATGACAAAAGCACATCAATTCATACATTATTGTTGACGTTCAAAAGACACAATCAATTGAAGATATTTTTTTTTTCTACAGTTTATATGATCAAAGAGACATAATAATTTGGTGTTTCCAATTTTCTTGCACTTATTATTGGAAAAAAAGCATGTTTCAATACACAAGTTCGAGAGAAAAGGAGAAAAAAAAAATAACAGAGAGAAGATGACGCATAAGTGAGTGGATGGAATCAAATCTAGTACAAATATTACTGTTGGCTAAAGCTCTTGAAAGGTCAATATTAGATCAAAGCTTTATTTGAAAGTTTTAAAGGTAATGAATGGGTTTTTTTTCTTCTCAAACGTAACCCATTACACGTAAAAAGCTATAAATTAACAAAAGCAACCAACCAACTAATCTAACCTAAAAACGAAATAGCACACTACATAACTTAAGGAAAAAAGTGACAAAGAGAACAATTCACATGGTTACCGCAGTTATAGGAACCTCCAACCACTTGAAACAACACATAAAAGTCTCAGTCCAAATGTATGGACTAACTACTTGAAGAGGACGCAAAGGAGCACCGTAGACATGCATATTAGGCATGATTACACCAAATGCAGGTAGATAACCACACACCAAATCACTCTCCAAACTTCATGCCTCAGTCAAATTTCTTTGCTAAATGGCAAATCCAAGCAGCGCCGTTGAGTTAACAACGTAATCAACGTTTTTGCCTTTTTTGGGGATTATTGATCAATGTGTTTTTAAAAATAAAATAAAATTATGAATTATTTACGTTAAAAGAAGTTGAAAATAGTTTTTGAATTAATTTCCAAGAGTGGTTAGAAAGACGTATCTTTTGCTACTGTGTTTTGTAAATCTAAATTTATATTCAAAGTTATGATTCTTTTTTCCAAACAGAAAACATGAATGAAAATTTATGTTAGAACCCAAAATATTATTTTCAGTGTAATAAATCTGAAAAGTAATTTAGAAACTGAAAAAGTTTTTTTTCTTCTCAAAAATAGAAAAACTCACCAACTATTTAAACTCACAAAACTATTTAAAAAAGATAAAATTCATTGCACTTAATTTTTCTATAAAGTAAATATTATGTGAAAGGTTATATTTTTTACCGTTTCCCAAAAAATTATTTATTTTCAATTTTTATTTTTGAAAATTTTCTAGCATTGGGCTTTATGGATTTAAGATAGGGGTAATGAAAAGTTGTCAAATAGGCCCATGAGAGATCCAACATTCTGAAACTAAAGCATAAGATTGGCCCATAACAAGGCCGAAATATATCAAAGTGAAAAGCCCCAAAGTCACCTTTTGTAAGAATTTTCCTTCTAACTTTTTTCCCTAAAAAAGTTACCACTCTAAGGATAGTAATTCACGTCTTTACTAATAAACTATATATATACATATATATATATATATATATATATATATATTTGTAATTAGTATGTACACTTATGCATGAGTTAAACTTGAGCCAACTCAAAAAAGATCTACAAATCCAATTTTGTATTTAATGTGAGTATTTTTTTTTTTTTTTTGGATCCTATGGTACGGTTGTTTTAAATTTTTGTAACATGTTGATGCCCAAACTTGGATAGAGAATAGAGTCTAAACTTTCCTCAAGAGCTATACTTTTGTATTTACAAGAACAATTTACATTTGATAAGTTTATGGTAAAAAAAAAAATTCTTTTAAAAAAAAACATGCAAACCCACTTAAAAGCCAACTCCTACACATTAGTTAAAAGTCTTAACTTTCATAAAATTAATGTCCATACTCATCAAATAATTAATATCCATATAAAATACATATAACCCACAATTAAAGTCAAACAAAGTTTTAACATTGACCACACATTAAATTAAAGTGTGTTTAATTCACCATTGAATTTTTTAAAGATTAAAGATTTGATCCACCATTGCAAAGCTCACTTTAACTCTAATCGAGTTTAAAATTTTCATTTTTTGGGAATTCATTTAAGTCCATCTATAGGAACCTGAACCAACCAAGTCACCAAGAATAACATCCAAAACTCATCTAAAAAAGAAGGAAGTCCAACTGCACCAAACTATACCTGCAACATACTTATAAGCAACCCTATTAGAGAGTTGGGACAAAATGATCAGAAGAGAGGATCAAACCAAATCATCATATTCATATGATTCTGTCAACTACATCCTTTATCTCAGTAAATATGGAGTGGGAGAGTTGGTGGTTGAGGATTAGGTTTCTTTCTCTTTTAAGAATATATATGTGGTTGGCAGTACCCACGTGTGAAACTTTGAGGAGGTGAGGGTTTAAAAAGAAGAGTTGGGGTAATGTTGATGGTCGCGCGCATGCTTCAACTAACACCAAAGGGGTTGACCCTCCACTTAGCCCTATATGACAGACAAATTCGACCTTCCCACTCAAATCCCAACACACACATCCTTTTATTCCATTGTATGATCTCTATATAATAAAATATACATACACTTTTAATATTTTGTACCACTCCATGGTTGAGTTTACAAAAACACTTCTTAATTTGAAGTTTGATTCTTGTCATCCATTTCATTGAAATATAATCAATACTTTAGTTGCCAACTTTTCTATGCAGAGATATTTAGTATTTGTGGTTTGAAATGTGTTAAGTTCCTTTATGTTTATAAATCTTGTTGGTCTCTTATAACTTATTAATTTTCAGATTGTCAATAAATAAAATCATGTTAACTTGTTTGAGCCAAATTATTGTTATAAATGTTTAAAATAGACTATGTTGATATCAAAATTTGGATAGGGAACAAATGTATCCAAATTTCACATGATAATATTCGTGAATTTGTAATTTGAGAAGTAATTGGATCTGTAAGATGACAGATCTACTTGTTGGACTTATGATACTTCCACACAAGCTCTCTTAATGCTTAAGACAAAAGGATAATATGTTTATAGAAAGTAGCGATTTTGAGTATTAAAGTAGACTTATTAACCTCTCCCCCATAATATATTTATAGGTGTATTAGTACGTTGACTCAAATCAAGTCATCTCCCATTTGGATTTCCGAGTTACATTGAGATTTCCTTTTAACTCACACACAATTTTGAGGCATAAGATACTAACCAATGCTCAAATTGGCAGTACGAAGACTAAGTTTTTTTTTTTTTTTTTTTTGTATAAACAACAAAAATTAAAGACTAAATTGTCAAAAAAAAAAAAAGTATAAAAGCTATCTTGACAAACTAAAATTTACCTACTAAATTGAGAAATTATTTTAAATAAACTTATTGAAATATTTGTAAATATAACAAAAATTTCATAATCTATAATGGTAGACATTGATTTATCAATGATCGATAATAATGTAGCATAGCGGTATATATTAGCATGATATTTTTTACCTTACGTAAATATTAACAACCTAATAAAAATAAGGGACATTTTTAAAAATAACAAAATAAATTAAAATACTTACAAACAATAGCAAATTTTGGAATCTATCACTAATAGTCTTCTATCACTATAGCATATCAATGACTATCAGTGATAGAATTTGCTATAAGTTGTAAATATTTTGTAAAATCTATTATTTTTAAAAATTCTCCTCAAAATAAATTCTTTTTAGAAAAGTTCATGAAGACAAAAAAAAAAAAAAAGTTTTTTTAACCAAAAATCTTGCAATATGAGATATTTTTAGGTCATTCCAAAGACAAATTCTTCTGTACTATTCTATCAATCTCAAATTTTATTTGATCAATAGACTTTTGTAAAGGAGAAGAAAAGAAGAGTCATTTTCTCAAAACTCCCAATAGCCAATAGCCTATTGACACACACTTAAAAACAATAAGTAAAATTAATAGAGTACAAATAAATGGGAATTATAGATATATTGACCCAAACCACTCATCAAAAAGTTAAGATCATTGTTTTGGGAAAAGAACTAACACCATCATGAATGCATGCTAATTTCCAAATTTGTTTTTTTAAAAAACTTTATGTTAAAAAACATATTGATGGGTGAATGCAATATTTTCTGCACATAATCAATCACTTTGTAGAGCCACAAAGGGATAGAGACCCAAAAAGCCAAACATACATCTTTCAAGTTTGAAGATAAAATGATAGTCTTTTTTTCTCTTTTTGGATATCTTGATATATACTAATGTCAACATATTTTAATTTCTTTTGATAATTTTTATGTTTTTACAACAATTGACAGGAGTGGTATAATATATTGTGTGTGACATGACATAAAAGTTTGATGAAGCACATTTTAACAACATCTATGATTAATTATTTTATATTATATACATATATATATTATATGATCACATATGTTTGTTATAAACTATGTGTATAATTTAGGAAAATGATCAACAGTACTCATTGTCATTGTTAAAGTTGACAGAAGAAGGAAGTCCCTCTTGCAAGCACGAGACAGGGGGAATGGTAAGGGTTTGAAGATCTCCATAAGCATTCCAACAAAAAGGGTCCAACACTATATCTCCTTGAGCGGGAAGTAGCTCGATCTCCGACAATGTTAGATTGGTACAAGGGACCGAGTCGCTGCAAGCGAAGTGCATAGGAGGGCTCCGAATGTCGTATGTTCCTTTGATGTTTGTGTATTGAATATCTGATACTGAAACTGCTGAGGTTTGATTGGTGCAATCCTTTGTTAAGCAATAGAATTGATCTATAATGATGGGATTTCTAACATTGTCCATGTGAATGCTGCTAAATGTTATTCCTCTTACTGCTCCATATCCACCTTGCCATGTCTTGATCCTAACTCCATTGTCTGAGTCTTTGATTACTGAGTCCCTAACTGTGATGTTCGTAACGCAAGCTCTAGAGTTGCGAACGCCGAGACTTCCGATACTGGGACAGAAAGATAAAGGAAAAACGTTTAAGAACTAATAATTACTGTCTTTAACTAGTTGAGCTGATATATATTCAAATTGGCAACGTAACTAAAACGCCTAATTAACACAATATATACCTGATTCCATGACTTGGTCCACAAGTGATGTTTCTGATATCTAAGTCATATGAACCAGATCCAATTGATACACAATCATCCCCTACACATAATGGTAAATATGCATGATTTAAAATTCCATTTCCTTTAACAAAGTGATTATCAAGGATAATTGTTATTTTTGTTCAACTTACTAACCATTGTTAATGACTGAATTATATATCTGGACGCCATTTGTGTTCTCGATATGGATTCCATCTGTATTGGGACTAAGACCGGGAGATTTTATGTGAATCGAGTCGATATGAACAGTTTTGCAACCGTCGAATCTGAAGTGGAATTGAGGGCTATTTGTGATTTTAAGTCCGTGGACAGTCAAATTGGAGCTCATGAAGAACCTTATTGCCTAAAATCAATAGAATGTTATGCTAAGTAATTTTTTCATATTTTTTATAGCAGAAAAAAGTACAATATAATTTTGAGTTATATATGAACTTACAATTGGGCTGTCACACGGTCCTGGTAATGTAGTTCCATTTGGTCCCTAAGTTTTACACAAGATATATCGTGTTAGGATATACTGGTAATGAAATTTATGGAAAAAGATTGAATATACCTTGTGTGGTTTGCAAGGAAGATCCCACCACTTTTGACCTCTCCCATCAATCACACCTCCTCCTTCTAAGGACATTCCCTCAATCCTATAAAAGACCAACCATTGGCGACGACTAGCATTCTTCGGCCAAGCATCGGGGCCATCAGGTGGCATCAATGTGCCATCAACTCGTAACATAAGGTAACCATGGCAAGGGCCAGTGAAGATTGTTGATTGAATCATAAACGAGAAGCCATAGGGAACGAGCATGACTACAGAGTCATCCTCATTCTGACATGCCGTGTCCCAAGCCATCTTGAATGCCTCCGTATCATCTACAATGCCATCCCCAATAGCACCAAAAGCTCTCACGTCGAAAATATTCGTATCATTAATATAATATCCATCGTCTGGCGAATCCGAAGGAGAAGGAGAAAGAGAAGGCGGGTGGGAAATGTAGCTATGTCTGTGGTGATGAGAGTGTTTTTGCTTAGTGTGATGATGCCATCTAGCTTGAGAAGAAGAAAGAAGACAAGAAACAAAAGATAACCAAATTGCAAAAGACAACACAAAACTAGACATTTCTTTTGATTCTTCTCAAACCCCAAGAGGGCTATTTTGACATGGAATGAACACAAAACAAGAAAGGTTGAATCTTCGTTTATATAACCAGAGAAAAAAAAAACACAAAACAGAACTTGAAGTGAAAGTGGGAAATGAAGGTAAAAGAATAAAGAAGGGTTTGGATATACAAAAGAATTACTTTTGGGGATTGATTATTTAGAAGTGGAACCGACCAAATTCATGTAGGCATTGACCTTTAAGAGAGAAAATGGAGAATGTAATTGATTGTTTGAGAAAATAAAAAAAAGGCTGAAAAGGATTATTATTGGAGATAAGCCTCCCATGTTCTTCCCATAACCATGCCTCAGTTTGGTCCCAAATCTAGTTTCAATAATCTGACAAATTTTTCTATATTCTAAAAAAACAAACCCTAAAGCTAAGTTTCCAATTAATTATTTATATATATTATTATTATTATTCCTTACTTTGTAAGATATATTATACTTTTTATTTGTTTATTTATTTATTTAAGGGTCTGCCTATTTATGAGGTAATTAGTGTTCAAAAAAGCCAAAATCATTGTCAATTATAAGATGATTATGATTGTAACATGTTACGTTTCACAACTTTCAAGATAAATTTGGAAAAGAATCAAAGATAAAGAAAAACTTCATGATAATATCTATACATTTGCAGTGCACTTGCACTGAGTGTGTTTGTGTGTAATTTAACATCAGGTAATTTTTTCTTACCCAAATGAAATGTAAAACCATCATTTTGATAGGAAAAAGAAAACAATCAAATTAATTAGATCACTGAAAGAAATATAAAAAATACAAAACTGTAAGGTAGAGTGAAGAAACTTAATTCATATTGCATGTAAGGTATAGAAAAAACCCTAACTCTTTTTTTTTTTTTAAAAAAAAAACAATGCAAACCAAAACCCAACCAAACTCGCTCTCGGAAAAAAGCTATAGGCATCTATCCAAATCAAATGACATAATAGGGAATATATATCAAAACTGCTAATGATGCATGAGCTGATAACACAAAAAAAAAATGAAAACATTATATTTAAACTCATCCAATCGACTTAGTTTTAGTTCAAGCCACACATTTATATCCCTTTAGAATGCTTAAAGGCCATAAATATGAAGAGAGGGCATTGGGAAAATGGAGATAGTGATATTTGTTTAAGCAACCAAAAGAAAAAGATAAATTAAGATCAGGAAGAGATGCGCCTTGAAGTGCTTTATCAGTACTTCAAATTCCCTGCCTGCTATACACTTAAGAGTGCTGATTGTTTTGTGGTTTTTATTGGATAGTTTGAATCAATAAAGCTGTTTTTGAAGTAAACAAAAACACTTTTTTCTATCAGCTTTAGGGTTAAAAAAGTGAGGAATTTTAAGGTTATATTAATTGGTGCAAAAAAGAACAGTTTTTTTATACTTGTAAATTAGATAGCAGAATGTGTGTGTATATATCTATCTATCTCTCTCTATATATATATAATGCAATATTAATTAGACAACTACAAGTGGGATAGTGACTGCAAGGCCTGCTTTTAAAAGCTAAAGAAATGAAACCCCATATGTCCATTTTTTAAAATTGTTTAATCAAGGAATTCATCTAAACAACAACCACTTTTTTTATTTTCTTAATAAAAAAAATCAACTTTCATCATGTAAATTTGTCAAGTTGTATTGATAACTCTAAACTTTCACTTTGATCCAACTAATTTAACCTCAACTTGGTTTCACTTTTCAAAGAGTTTAGTTTCATAAATAAGTTATTTTAATTGAAGTATTTGACAATATCACTCAAAAATATATATTTTTTAATAAGATATGATGGGTCAGCAGGTACACCTGAACATATCCACTAACGAACTCCCGATTTCACACTCAAACCTACTAATTTTAGTAAAAAATAGTGTAAAAATCTTAGTGACATAAATACCTAAAATTTAAATATTTTTTCCAAAAGCAAAATTGACCTAGGCACAAATTAATTACCATCACTTAACCATAATCCATATGAATTTCAGCAAAAGAAACAACTCAAATTTTATGGTTTATATATTTATTAATTCACTAAATATGTAAGACACACGTAATTTTTTTTAAGAGAATAGAAAGGTAAGAGTTGCAAAACTTTTTAAAATTTAAACCTAAGATTATTGCAACACCTCGAGTTAAGTTTAAGTTTGAGATACAAATTAAAGTCACGAGAGTTAACCACGTACAAATACAAACATAAAAAGTTTAGAGTTAAAATTGAATTCTTTCATTTTTTTTAAATTTTTGTTGTTTAAAAAACAACCCTACCATATTTTTTATTTATTATTTTGAATTTTGAGTTTGTGGAAACATGGTCTGTGAGAGTGGTGCCAAAACAACATGAGGAAGGGCAGTGGAGGTTTAGTGGTTGCCTTCTTTGCATCTCTCCAATTCTAAGCTTATTCACTCACTCACTCACTCACTCTCAAAAAAGGGCAAAACAAAAAAGAGTCTAAATTATGTTAACTATACACTACCTCACATGGCTCTAACACACAATAACACAAAAAGCTATTTCAACTTTTAAAAAGAGCCTCAAAGTTTTATTCAATTTGTCTCCCTTTTATATGTTGGATTTGTGCACTCTTACATGTAATAATTGTGTAATATTTTGAGTAGGGTAAGCCATCAAGATTATATTTGAAAATATAAGTGAAAATATTCCTTTCTTTATAACCCTTTTAGACAAAGTTCAAAGCATGGATATAATTAAAATATATATCGATGTCGATGAGAATATCAAAGTTTTAATTTTACAAAGAAATTCAATCAAAATATCAATTTCTTCGATGGGTATTTATGAAAGAATTATAAAAATTAAAAACTCAAAAGATAAATTCAAATTAGTAAATGAATAGTTTATGATTTTTTAGAAAAAAGTTAGTAAACATCTCGACTATCTATATTAGTAACATTTTTGTGTTTCATGAATATTTTTACAGGATAATGAAAATATCGTTTTACTCTTCATGTTGATGTCGAGCCCATAAAAATGTAGAAATGTTGACATATGGATGAAAATTAATACTTATGGTAAGTATATTTTCTTTTAAAAAAATCAATTTTTTAAAAAAGTGATTTTTAGGATTTTCAAAAACTAGTTTGAGAATTTTGAATAATGATATTAATGAAGAAGAAGAGCAGTAAGTACTTTTTGTTTTCACAAAAGACACAATTTTAGAGAATAAAATAGTTAAAAATGGAAATAATTAAATGTACATAATTTATTTAATTGATGAAAATAATAGAACTAAACTCATCTTATCATAACTAATTATTTCATGACCACATGACGTCTTTTATAATGCACATACGACACATAATCTACTCATAAAGTAACAAACCTTGCAAATCATTCCCCAAACCCTATTATATTAATCCTAGGGTTTAACTTTGAATGTCCATTTAATATAATTATTATTACATGATTCCCATATATAATATAAAAAAGAATATATTAGGAGTGTCTAAAAGAAGATTCCCAAAAGAATAAAAGAGTGGGATATTTTAAAGAATGAAAAAGTGGGATCAAAAGGGTGGGAAATTAAAGTGTGTTAATTTGGCAAAAGAGAGAGACAAATTTTGAAGTAAGCAATGCCAAATTGCCAATGGGTTTTTTTAGTTGTTTTTGTTTTGTGTTGAGCAATATGAATTATTCTTTTGGCTACCTATAATAATCCATCAAAAACCCTAAAAAAATTGCCAATTTTGACTTAAGGATACATCAAAATTTTATACAAAAAAAAAACCCATATTTTGTAATTGTTTATATGATTTTGATTTTGATTTTGATTTTGTTACTTGTTTTGAAATTTTGTTGGTGTGTTGAGAAATGGGGAAAAAGAATCCCACGCCTTAGCTAGGGCACACTAGTGATCTCATCTCCATGTTTGAAAGTGGTGGGCATCTAATATTAAAATTGGAGCCCTATAACCCTAATATATGCATACACTATACCTTAATTTCTCAATATCCCACGCCTTCATCTTTTTTTCTTCAACTTGGAATTTTTTTATTCTCCCCATTTTAATTATTTTAGTCATCTTGTGAAACTACTTTCTGTTTATTTTTTTCTCCATACTTTTTTAAACTAGTTAAAATATTAGTCATGTTACATAAGATCTAGAATTAGATTGACCCGTGCTTTACGAATCAAGTTGGTTGATATTGTTGACAAAATGTTGATGTGAAATGAATTCCGATTCAGTTGGTGTGTGATGTGATAGGAGTGGAGTTGTGGAAAATTTTCTATACTATATTCGTAGTACATAGCAAATTTTCCTTAGAGATATTTGACTCTACTCCTACTCCTTGTTTGGTGCAATAAGTTTGTAGATCATCACGATACTAAAGAAAATGGTAATTATTTTATGCTTTTTATTTGACTCCTTACACAAATGGCGTCACAAATTTTCGTTGTGCCTATTTCTCCATTTTTCTAGCATTTTATGTTTTTGTCAATGTTCATTAAAAAAATATTGTTCGTAACAACAAAATCTAAATAGTAGCACAATATTACAAGTTATAAGTACATAGTTTAAGAGTTTATGAAAGTTTTCGGACTAATAGATATTGCATTCAAGTTTGGAAATTAAGATTTTGTTTTTTTTTTCTTTTAAAAATAAAATTAACCGAAGATGTATTATAGAAAATTTTATTCTAGTTCAACAACATGCAAGGAGTATATATTTATAACCTTTTGAGCTCTTGTAAAATGAGTTCAACTCAGTGTTAATTGACACGACCTCTAATTTTAAAAGTAGAAGATTTGATCCTCCACCGTCGTCGTTGATGTACTGATGGTGTATATCTAAACTAGTTGAGTTATGTATACAAAGTTAACATATGTATTTATAGAAACTAAAAATGTATTACTAGTTGGGATGAATTTGAACTTTCAACCATGAAAGGTTGTTGATGCCTTAATCGACAGATTATGCAAATGATTAACTGCAAGCTTTTATTAATCAATTATCTATTCGAGCTTATAACGTTTTAGGTTTGACGTACATACAATGTCTTCATTATGCCCCATCTCAATTTCCCATCTTAAGATACGATCAATATACAGATGCTTCTTATTAATAATGTATTTAAATCTAGCTATTTTTAATTTTTATGATTTTATTATTTTAGCAAATGATACTTTAATTTAATTACTCTAAATTTACAACTATATGTTGTGGTTATATATTACATGAAGTTGATATTTTGGGCCTAGATTTGCGGTCTGATTACTTAACAGGGTGTTAGGCTTAAAGAGTCCCATTTTTTGGCCCAAAATTTGTAGGCCCATAGTGGAAAAGGTAAAGGCCATACATAATGATTACCACTTAGGCTATATATTAATTATTACATGAGTGAGTGTCTATCATTTATAGCTTTTTAAATTTTGTTATATTTATAAATATTTTTAAACTTTTGTTATCTACAATAACTTTTCTTTGTTACGTGAGTTCACTCGTTTGATAATTGATTTGTTTTCTTTTGTTGTGAGTTTTTTAATCTGAATTATAATAAGTAGTATTTTAGGTTAATAAATAAGTTTATAGCAACAAATTTTAATTAGTAATTGTGAATATAGCAAAATTCATCATTAATAAACTCCTATCAGTTAGTGCTCTCACTGATAAATTCTTATTATCAACATGATCTATTATTATTGATGAACCTTTAGAATACAGTCTAATTTTTTTTTGTAGTTGGAAATTCTTTTGCATTGTGTTACACATCTGCAAATACTTTGAATTTGATTGTTATATTTATGCTCCTATGCACCTTTTGAAATTAGGCTTGTTTTCCACAATTTTGTACTCATGACTTTTATATTTTTCATAGAAACATTTGAATTCTTAGTCAATTTTTAAAAACAAAAACAAGTTTTTGAAAACTGCGATATCATTTTTAAAAATGTGTAATATTTACATATTTTGTTTTTTATTTTTAAAATTAAATCTATTTTCTCTTTCTCATTTTCTTACTATATAGTTTGCATATTTTGTAAGTACACGAATTTAATTCTTAGCCAAAACTTAAAATAAAAAATCAAGTTTTTCAAAAACACTATTCTAAATATTCAAAATTTAACCTGAATTTTTAAAACAGTGGTAAAACACATATAACAAATAAAAAGAAATAGTGGTGAAAAAAAAAGTGCTAATTTAAAAAAAAAAAAAACCAAATGATATATATTTATAAAAACAACAAAAAAAGGGGTAATATTAAAGGTGTAAAGTGCTAACCCTAAACACATAAATAAGTTATAAGTTCCACAAAATATCAAAGAATTGGATTCTTGATGGTCAAAGATTTAATCTTTTCACCTCAAATGTTAAAACCTTTTTCTTATAACTAAGAATATTCTCATCTATTTGAAGTAATTATCTTTTTTTAGTTATCTTGAATTTTGGGTTTATAAGTGATTTATAAACTCTCTAATTAACCTTTATAATAGTTGTATTAAACTTTCATAATTAGCTAATCAATTTAAACGTTCAGTGACAATGTCATTTGAAAATTATTGACACATCAATTTTAATTTCAAATTCTTTTCAAAACAACTAATTTTCAAAATTGTACACTTAAACTATCAAACCATACCCAGATAATTTAATTAAAATTATAATACAAAATCCATGGTTTTATACACTCTTCCCTATTATTTAAATTTCAAAGCTGTTTAATTTAGTCAATAAAACTCTAATATTATATATATTCGAACTCTAATTTATAGATTATATATCAATAGAAATATTCTTCATATTCCTTCAAATATTCAACTTCATTGCGTAAAAAAGATGTGTGAATATTTCCATTAATTTTTTAGAAATTTGATGTGGTTGAAGAGAATCAATTTCCCAACACTCAACCATCAACAAATTGCTATCACCAACCCCAACAAATCACTTTCTAAGACGTGTCACATTCTTTTTTCATTCACTTTTTCACCAATTATTGCAATACTCAAATGCTCAATTATAAATTTTGTTATACTATACTTTGTTTATTTAATTTGCAACTTCTTTATTATTAGAAAATTAAACACAATAATGATTCCTTCTTTTTTTTTTTTATAAAAAATAATATATAATGTCCACCAAATAAAGTAAAATATATGTATCAATAATCACATGACTAAATTTTAATGGGAGATTTATGTACTATATTATTAATTTAATTACTTTGGTTTTATTTTAATTTTACTTAAAATTTTATGTAAATGAAAAATAATATATGTTGAGATTATCCATTAATGATAAAATAGTTTTATATAGCTACAAAAACTTTGTTTGTTTGTTTTTTTTTTTTTTTTTTTTTGTTTAGGTGGCTTTTCTTTTCTTGGTTTTTGGTTTTGTTTTGATCCACTTGGGATTTGAGTTTTTGGTTTCCTTTATTGTTTTTCTATGTTTTCTCTAATATTTGTTCTAATTTGGAAAAACTTTACCTACCATAGACATCAGCACTAAAAAGGTTATGTATTATACTGATTATAATTAAGTTTTTAATAAGTAGAAGAGAAAAAATATAGTAGTAGTAATAATAATAAGTTAACGACCACTTTTAGTTTTTAAATTTTTATAAAAACAATAATTTAGTCTTTAAATTTTGGTTTAGTTACGATTCAATCTTTCTATTTTTCTTTTTTGTAATATTTTAGTTTTTGAACTTTACAAAGTATCAATTTAATCTATATTGTAAGAATTAGAGTTTATTGACACTTGTTAGTATAAATGAACTAGTAAACTGATTCACTATTTTTACATAAATTATAAAATTTACATCATAAAATTAAATAAATATGGATCATTTTAAAGTTATGGACTAAATTGCTATAAATTTAAAAAGTAAAAAGAGTAAATTCTAAATTATTAAACGGATGAAAATTGAAGAACTATAATGTTTCTTCAACTAAAAAGAGATATTTTTTTCAATAAAAAAAATTGTTGCCTAAATATTTTTAAAAATGGATTTTTAATAGTAAAATTATTATATAAGCTCTAGTGATAGATCTACAGCATTTGTTTGAAAATGCAAATTACATAAAATTGTGAGAAAAAATATATTTACTATTAATTAATAATTTAAGAACAAAAAAAGAAAAAAAATAAGAAAATTATTGATAGTGTAGAAAAGAAAATAAAGAGTTGATATTTAGAATTCGAAGGTGTTAAAAGGGAAGAATAATATTTGTATAAGCTTCACAAAGATTCTTATCTCCTTAGTTATGTCACTTCTTCCTTCTATAAATAAATATTCAAAGATGTCACGTTTTTTGTTTCTCTCCACTCTTCTCTACAAAAGAAAGCAAAAAAGATCTCTCTCATATTTCCCCACATACACACATTACACATACTTTGTGTTGGGATTGATGTCCTAAATCTTGTGGTCTTGTAGTTTGTAATTGTATATATTATACAAACATTTTATTTATCTAATAAAATAAAGTGTGTTATTTTATTTGACATTTAGTTGCATTAACCCACAAAACCCATAAACTAACATCCAAGGTTATCTTATGTAACATAAACATGTATGTGGAGACATACAAGTGGATCATGTTTAAATGATAACCTAAATGGTCTGTAGTAGATGGATAAGGCTAGATACCTTATCCTGATGACACTACGAATACGGCCTGCTTTGTAGTTGTTACAATTGTTCTAAAGTGCTACAAATGATTTGATCCTAATCATTCATGTCGAGACATAGAGCGCGGGTATTCTATACAAAGAGTTTGTATAAGATTGGACCATGAAATGAATAGTCTCTCTTATTAACACCGTTACTAGTTGAGACTACATTTCACCAAGATGACCATAGGTGACTTGACCTGAATCCTGAGTGAGTTGTGAACTCCTGGCTATGAAGGCAGTCCTTTGATTTGCATGGGTGAGAGTGCCTATATCGCCGACTCAATAGACCTACCATTTTGGGGATTCGTTTGATTAGGGAGCTGGAACACAATTACACAAGAAGGAATTCAACCTCCTTCTCTATAGATAGAGTAAGTAGAGAAATTGCTCTCTTAAGGGCTGATTCCAAGGCTTGAACAATGTGGCGCCACACCCTCTCTTGAGGTCGAGAGGAGTTAGTTATAGTGGGACTATAACTATTGTTCATTAGAGGAATTAGTGG